>JBAMAX010002259.1:0-78061 GCA_037043745.1 Chymomyza amoena | reverse complement strand
GAAGGATATCCCGAGCCTACCCCGACGCCTAACAGCAGGGGGGGGGGGGGGGGGGGGGGGGGGGGGGGGGGGGGGGGGGGGGGGGGGGGGGGGGGGGGGGGGGATTGAAGAAGAAGAAGAGAATTTCCCGAAGTAACTCAAGAACCTCTTAAAAGGAATACAAAAGTTATTTGTCAGCTTTAGCCAACCTGCCACTGATATCAAATCGATTAATCGCATAAAAGAGAATACGCTAAAAAAAACTCAAGGCCTCTACTGCTGCACTTCCTAACGAATCAAAAACCTTTTTTCCGCTTATTCAAATTAGCCCTAATAATAGCTGTTTTGTTTATATTTTATTTGTGCCCTTGGCAACTGCGCTAACCTCAGCTAATATAATAAGCTTTTAATTTTTCACCTCTTCCACTATTAACAACTAATCTGGAAAAGCTGTAGTCCAACTTCCAATCAATAGTTCCCATAAATTTCCAAAAATGTGTTTTTAGCTACATTATGTAAACCGCTTTAGGCTATTAAATATTTATTTTGTTTAAATATTTGGGCTTTATGCAATGCATTTTGTTGTTTGCATTTTTCAAGCCTGCATTTCGAATCCGAAAAGAAAAAAAACGAATAAAAAAGATAATTTTTCAACATTTTGTCTGCATTTTCTCACTTTACTAATGGTTACTATGCAATATTTTGCCTGTCAATTTTAATTAATGTAAATTTAATGCTCTCACGCACACATACACACGCACCCAGCACACAGATACACACCGATACACACAGCTACGCATTCATCATTGTGCATTGATGTAAATTTGCTTTATCAACATAATTATGCAATTCAGACAATTGAATTAAGTTGCTCATCTACAGATACAGATACATTATCTATATATATGTATATATGTGTTACATATGTATCTGTTAGTTATTTAGTTACACTATTTATGCATTACTTTATGCGCCAATTAGTGCATAATTAATATAAACACATAAACAATGCCGAAAGTTATAAACATCCTAACTCTATTGTTTATTTCAATTAAGTAAATATGCGAATTAAATGTTTCCCATATCATCATGTCAAAATATTTCGCAATTAAATCTTTAATTAAATTGCAACAACTTTTGAAATGTTTGTAACTTTTGTAATTCGGTAGTTTATTGGGGTTTGTAAACAACGTTACTTTTACACCGCCAAACGAAAAAAGAGCAACGTCAGTGCCAAAAAAAAACTTCAAAAAATAAAACATTTTAAACTATGTACCAAAAATTGAGCAAACTAATCCCCAGACATCAATAACATGTACAATAACAAGATACTTTTAATGCTCTAGGATTGTAGAATTAAGAGTATATGCGCTTTGTGCGAAAGTTTGATACAGGCAGAGGGAACCGTATCTAACTGTATCAGATGATCTCGAAGTTCATAAGAACTAGGGATGCTAAAATTTAAACAGTTGAAGTATCTTTAGTTTTTCGGGTATCTACTAGCTGTTAATATTTCTCCAGAAGAATTTCAAAGTTTTGAGTGTTAGTCTTCTGGGTATAGGGTATCTGAAGCTTATTGAGTTATTGCGATATCTGCTACTTTTTAACCTTCTCCCAGAAGAATTTCGAAGTCTTGAACCCTGTAAAATATATTAGTTTAGCGTATCTGAAGCCTTTCGAGTAATTCCGATATCTGCTACTTTTCAACCTTCTCCCAGAAGAATTTCTAAGTCTTCAGCTCTGTAAAATATTCTATTTTAGGGTATCTGAAGCCCATTGAGTAATCCCGATATCTACCAGCTTTAAAGCTTCTCCCAGAAGAATTTCGAAGTCTTGAGCCCTGTAAAATATACTTTAATATAGGGTAGGGTATCTGAAGCCTTTCGAGTAATCCTGATATCTGCTACTTTTTAACATTCTCCCTGAAGAATTTCGAAGTCTTGAGCCTTGTAAAATATACTTTAATATAGGGTAGGGTATCTGAAGCCTTTCGAGTAATCCCGATATCTGCTACTTTTAAAACTTCTCCCAGAAGAATTTCAAAGTCTTGAGCTCTGTAAAATATATTAGTTTAGCGCATCTGAAGCCTTTCGAGTAATCCCGATATCTGCTACTTTTTAACCTTCTCCCAGAAGAATTTCAAAGTCTTGAGCTCTGTAAAATATATTAATTAGGGTATCTGAAGCCTATTGAGTAATCTCGATATCTGCTACTTTTTAACCTTCTCCCAAAAGAATTTCGAAGTTTTGAGCTATGATGTGAACAATTTTCACCTGAAGCTCGACGAATATGTATATAGCTTATTTATCTGTGGTTATATATGTGTGCTATAGATATTACAAATATCTATTATACATTCTTCTCGAAGAAATGCCGATTATTAACCTTTTAATTTGCGGAAAGATCTTACATAAAATAAGATTGAGACTACTTCGATTCTTCTCGAAGACTTAAAACAATGTTAAGAGTAACTGTAATGTAGAAGTTGCAAAATTTGGATAGTCGTTCTTCATAAATATGTCTCTATTATTAACTTATCAATTTGAGGAAAGAGATAAAATAAACTAAGATTGAGTTTACTTCGATTCTTCTCTGATGTAGAAGTTTCAAAATTTGGTTAGATGTTCTTCTAGGATATATCTCTATTACTAACTTATCAATTTGAATTAAGAGATAAAATAAACAAAGATTGAGCCAACTTCGTTTCTTCTCTGATGTAGAAGTTGCAAAATTTGGTTAGATGTTCTTCTAGAATATATCTCTATTACTAACTTATCAATTTGAGGACAGAGATAAAAAAAACTAAGATTGAGTCTACTTCGATTCTTCTCTGATGTAGAAGTTGAAAAATTCGGTTAGATGTTCTGCTAGAATATATCTCTATTGCTAGCTTATCAATTTGCGGAAAGAGATAAAATAATCTAAGATTGAGCCTACTTCGATTCTTCTCGAAGACTAAGCTAGGGATTATAATATTGTAAAAGAAATGTATAGATCCGACATCGGTTATCTCGCTCCAATAAGATTTTGTTAGTTATTAACCATAATCTCAAATTTTTTAGCCTGAATCTTGCCTTCAATACATATGCCTCGTTTTATTAGCATCAGTGCAATTCAAATTACCGATTTTGGCGAGGAGAATCTACTAAAGAAGATATCTTGGTTTTTAGCTTATCTGTCTGCCAAGGTGAGCATTAAGTATGAGGACAGCTGAGCATTCTATTGCTTTACTTGAAAACTTTAAGAGCTAGAGACTCAAAATGTAATCCAAAAAATTGGAGTTGAATCTATCTCTCTGCTATCTTTACGCTTCTTTTAGCAGAATTTGGAATATTTAGTTTTTTTTTATATTAAATCATTCGTCCTGAAGAAATATCGAAAAATGGTTATATCCAGATAACCAGAAGATATCTCTATTTTAAATATGATTATTTTATTAGAAGACAATAAAGCATTCTACGGCTCTTCTCGAAGTCTATGAGAGCTAGAGACTTCAAATGTAAGCCAAATAATTACAGATCATCTGATATTTACATTTCTTTCAGCAGAATTAAAAATTTTTTTATGGTATTAGTCAGTCGACCTGAAGAAAGATTAAAAAATTTACACATTTGCGTATTGGAAGATATCCAGAAGATACCTCGATATTAAATATAATGATTATTGAAATTGAAGACAATGGAGCATTGTACGGCTCTACTCGAAGACTGTAAGATCTTGAGATTCCAAAGAAGTAAAAAAAAAATTTAGATTTAAAAAACTATCTTTTTTGAAGTTTTTGGCTATGCTATTAAATTATTGGGCCTGAAGAAAGATCGAAAATTGGTTATATGCGTATTTGAAGATATCCAGATGATGATGTAAATTTTAAATGTAATAATTATTCAAAGTAAAGACATTTAAACATTCTACCTTTCTACTTAAAGATCATAAGAGTTAAATATTCAAAATTTTCCAAAATAAGCCAATTGACGTTTGTTGACCCAATATCTGTATTCTTCAGCACTTCTCCTCATCTCACATTTTATTTAATCCTGTAAGATGAAGTTCTAGAAGGTTTCATACTATACGAAAACATGCAGATAAAGTTTGTTGAGCTGATTTCTTCTACAGCAGAAGTATGTATAGCAGAACTATGATGCATAATGATCATTCAATTCGAAAATCATTGAGCATTCTTCGTTTCTTATCAAAATCCATAAGATCTAGAGGCTCCAAAATTTTCAAAAATATGCAGGTGACCTGCTGACTTCTCCCTTCTTCTAGAATTTTCGCGCTTTGTAAACATTGCATTTAATCTTGTGACCAGAAATATGATTGAACTATTCGCCTTGGTTATATGGTTCTTCATCTTCATATCTTCTCCTAGTAAGGTATATGGCCTATGCTTAGTTGCTATGGAAAACCAGATCGGACAGTTATTCATCTGAATGATAAATTTTGTCCAAAGTTTTTGACGTGGTGCATTTTTTATGGTCGCGAAAGTTTTGTAACGTCTCCCGCTCATTAAACTCCGACGACGTGCATTTTGCAATCAAAATTTAAAAATGATTAAGAACTAACTCACCGAATTTTAGTACTAAAATACTTTAATCGATTTAAAGAGTTTTCCATTAACTTACCTAAAATAAGAAAAGAAAAAGATAATATTATATTAGAAAAATATTTATTGAGTTAAAAAATAACTTATGTGAAAGTTCATTATTATAAATAAATTAATCAACAGAATTAGTAGTGAACTTACAGGACCGACGAGAAAAGGGCAGAAAAGGTGGGATTTACCCCGGGCCTAGAGCTTTCTCAGGGGCTCGGTGTGTTTGCTGTCGAACTGTCTTAAGTAAAGCTAAAGGTTTTATAGAGGGACGACACATTTTTCCCCCGAGCACGTATTTTCTTTCAACGGCCCTGTGTACTTATAATATAACATATTTTTGAACCCAATTGCAATCTGTTTTTCCTCAACTGAGTTTCAATACAAAAGGCATTTGTCAATGTGCTTGAAATATCTTCAGAAATAACTAACCCCGACGGATGTTGCAAGAGACATTATAAAACTTCAGACCAACAAGCTATATGATTAAATTTAGCTGGTTCTATAGCTTATAGTTTTTACTAATTAAAAACTTATATAAATACGAGAACGAGATTTTAATCTTACTTGACAATTTTACCCCCTTTTACGATATTTTTACTATACTAGTACTTTAAATAACAAAAATTTATAATTTTATCAGAAAAAGCACTCAAGTAGATGGTTATGAGATCTGCTAAGATGCTACGTGATTCACTTTGTGGTGAAATAATCGTGTTTTGTGACATTCATGTGTGACTTTTAAAACTTTTTCTTATGTTCTATAGAATTTGGTCAAGATGCAGGTGATTCACCTTATGGCTATACCTTATCGTAGACTTTTTAGCGAAATTTAAGAGATTAGATGATGCTGTTAAAAAATTTGGTGAAATAATTATATCATTTGGAACGACAATTCTACAAATTGCTTGAAAACTCTATTAGATTTGTTTAGAAGCTAGAAAATCTCCTTTGCAAAATATATCTGAATTCTTGATGAAATTCAAGCGAGTCTTCTGCAACTCACTCTTAGATTCTACAGCGTTTGGTTAAGATGCTACTGGTCACAATTTGGTGAAATAATTGGATCTTTTGCCAAGACTCCAACGATAATTCTACAACTTGCCTTAAGACTCTATTAAGATTTGTTTGGAAACTAAAAATTCTACTAATGCAGAATTAATTGAAATTCTCTCAAGAGAGTCTTGTGCAACTCGCTCTAAAATTTTAATGGGTAGAGTTGAGATGCTACTGATTCTCCATTTGGTAATTGGAGATATTTTGATATTTACATATATTGGATAATTGGATCTTTTGTCGAGGTTCCAACGATAGTAGTACAACTTGCTTTAAGATTCTTTATATTAAGATTTGTTTCGAAGCTAGAAATTCTTCTAATGCTAAAATAATCGGAATTCTCCCAAGAAAGTCTTCAGATTCACCATTTAGATAAATAATCGATTTTATTTTTGGTAAAATTTAGCGCAATATTTTACGAGTTTACTTTTGATTCTTAGAGATTAAGATTTCTTTAAAAGCTGGTAATCGAAATTAAAGAGATTCTTCAAAAGCAAGCACTTATATTCTATTAGATTTGGATGATGAGATTGAGATGATGGTTAAACTTGTAGCTAATTAATCGGTGTTTTCCCCGAATTTCAGGAGATTCCTACGACAAGAGAAGCTTCTTTTTTCCGCTTACTGAAATCGAAAGATGTAGCCTCAACTGAGCCTAATAGAGGAAATTATGTCGGATATAGGTGAGGAGCTCTAGGGTTAGAAGGGGACACAATAGATTCTACGGGTCGTAGTGTAGCTTTACTAATATTAATATCGAACTAATATAACGGGTGATTTTTTTGGCTGGTATCTTTTTGGCAACTCTGGTTTTGACAGAACACGCGTGAGTCGTGTCTTGTGTCATTGTCAAACTTGTTCAGTTTGATCTATAATTTAACCATGAATGGACTCACGAACGAACAACGCTTGCAAATTATTGAATTTTACTATCAAAATTCATGTTCGGTTACGAAAGTGCATCGCGGACTTCTTCCAATTCATGGGCTGTTTGGTCGGCCTACTGTAGGAGCTATTCCAGACCAGCCAGAAGAGCTACCAGTGCATCCCGAAAAAGTCACTATTTGGTGTGGATTATGGGATTATGTTAAAGACGACAATGGCCAGGACGTTACTGTGAATGGCGAGCGCTACCGTCTGATGATTGACAATTTTTTTTTGCCCAAAATGGAGAACTGGACATGCCTGGCATGTAGTTTCAACAAGATGGTGCCACATGCCAAACGGCACGCGAAACAATGGCCCAGTTAAGAGCCGCCTTCGGTGAAAAGTTTATCCTACATTTGGGGCCCTTCAATTGGCCGCCTAGATCGGGTGATTTAACGCCTTTGGATTATTTCTTGTGAGGCCATGTTAAGGCTCATGTCTACAGGGATAAACCAACAACGACTGACGCACTGGAAGCCAATATTGAAGCATTTTTTCGTGAAATACCGGTCGGTTGGAGAGGTTGTGCCACAATTGGACCTCGCGCATGAACCATCTAAAGCGGAGCCGCGGTCAGCATTTGCATGAAATCATCTTCAAACATTAAATTATATTGATCGTTCTATCGATTCCAATAAAGATTTCATCAATTTTTTCAAATTTTTTGTGTTTTTTGAAAATCAAATACTATACCTCTTAAAAAATCACTCTATACTATCGAGCTTACTCAATGAAATCCTCTAACAAAAGGAGACTTTAGGCAGATTTAGTTTCCTCTGAACTTCCTAAGCAAGCTAAGTAGACTGTATTCCCAAGTCGTATATCTCCCAAATCTAACATAAGCAATTTTTGTTTTTGGCTTTTTTGTTATTTTCGAAGAAACACTTCAAAGCAGTTTAGGCCGGCTTCGGTTTGTCAGGGCCGCCAATCAACGGATCGTTTGTTGTTGGCTCAAAAAAAGCGCAGCTTGAAAATAAATAACCCAAAAAATGAATTCCAATAAAATGGTATACGATATAATATAATGCTGAGCCATCAAAGCTTCGCCACCAGCTGAGACGCACTTGAAAGCAACAACTACAAAAACTACAACAACAACTACAAAAAACTGAGAGATACAACAAAAAAATGTTAACAATGAAACGAAATGAAAAATGTCTTTTATAAACAAATTTAAATGCAAAAGCAGGAAAACTTGAGAGCACGAGCACCAGAGAAATATGCACAATATGCAAAACTGAACAAAAGGTACACAAAATATAAAAAAAAGATACAAAAAAAAAAGATATAACTACTATGTACAGCAAATCCAACAGATACAAAACACACGACGCAAAATGCTATGAAAAGCTGCCTGACGAGGTGGCGCATCAGGTGAATGGAAAAGCGTCGGAGTGGGGAGCGGAGTGCGGTGGAGTGGGGAGTATGGAACAAGAAGCCATTGAAATCGATAATATGAAAAACATACTAACCGACTAGTCGGTATTATATATGAAAAGGAAAACGAAACTGCTGCAGCTCCCTCAAATAAATCAACTTGGGTACCTTTAAAAAATGTACATATAGGAATTTAGGGGGTCCAAAATGTGGGAAATGACGTAAAAAGAAATATATATAGGTGCAGGCGCGCTTAAATGATTTAAGGAGCAACAGTTGTGAAATATTCCAATAACTTATAAAACTTTAATAGCTCAAAAGCTTGCAATGGGTTTTCCGTGCAATAGATTAAAGCTTCTTGGAAAATTAGAACATAAAATGAAGAAAATATTATGTGAATTTTAAAAGCTGGCAATTGAATCGATTTTGCAATATATAGTGCATACTAGTCAAACGCGTTTGTTTTCTATATATATACATATGTTTTTCATGCACTTAAGGTATCCCCATATGTTCGTAACGACAGAGCGGATTGGTATCATATCTGCTACTTAAGTCCTCTCTTCAAATTATATAAAGATCTATACGGATAGCTTACAGACGACCCAAATCTTAATAAAAAGAAGACTATACGGAATTTTTAAGATCATCTCGGCAATATTTTCCAGAATATGTTTTTCATGCACTTAAGATGTCTCAAGATGCTTGCAACGACAGAGCGGCTTCGAGGGGGAACGTTTCTTACCGGTGTCGGATTTGCTGTCTAGTTAAATTATATTAAAATCTATACGTATAGCTCGCAGACGTCCAAAATCTTAACACAAGCAAGACTATATGGATATATTGTTATGATCATCTTAGCAGAGTTATCGAGAATATCATTGTCAGTGCCGGTCTATAAACCTAATTTGCAAATTTAATACCTAAGCTATTTGTCACCTTTCGGTCGCAACTAATGAATCCTGAGCTTATTGAAAATAACTCTCGATTCTATTCGTGAAAATAGATAGAATATTCTTGAACAGAAAATAAAAATTAATAAAACAGATACAGAAATTTGTAAAAGAATTCGTTTCGAAAAGATATCGAAACGAAAAGAAGTCCGAAGAATGCAGTTATTGGGTTAACAAAATTTATTTCGCTACTTTTGGTAAAATTTCGAGTATCTAGATCTTATGATCTTCGAGAAGAAATGTAAAATGCTTAAATGTCTTCAATTTAAATAAAATGGAGATATGTTATGGATATCTTCAAATACACAAACGCGCATAAACATTTATCGATATTTCTTAAGATGGCATAGCTAAAATATTAAAAATTCTGCTAGAAGAAGTGTAAAAGTTAAGAGATATTAATCTGCATTTATTTTTTGGAAAAAGTTTGGAGTCTCTAGCCATATAATCTTCAAGAAGAGCCGTAGAATGTCCAGCAGTCTTCGTACCGATTGCTCCATTCGTCGGATAGATAAATTAGAAATCGAAATATTTTCCAAAGTAGTTGGGGCCCGTGGTTATGATTGATGGGCCCAAAAACCACTGCTTTTTCCAAAGAATTTAAATGATTAATGATTTTAGCCTTTTTTAGGGAACTGTAGGTTATCAAAAAAACTTACAAAATCGTCATATAATTTTTTCAATATAAATGATTTAACGATGCTTTTATATGTTTATAGTTCAATGAGATTTTAAAACCCATGGCAGTTCTGAAATTACGTCCAAAATACTTTTTTTGAGCTTATGTCAGTACTTTAACGTGATAGGGTCTTATAGTTTTCGGATTCAGCAATCCCAAAAACATATAGTCCCACCTCCAAGCTTAAAAATCGATTTATTTTAGACGGCTATGTTTTACCATACTTCAAAAATCTACCAACATGTTTTTTTTAAGCCCGGTTCTCGGGCGTAGTTCTACCCTGTTTAGTATAGAATATTTGTTATCTTAAGATCTAAATGAGATTTTCAAGTTGCATCAACCAATCGTTCAGACTAACCAAATAAAATGCAAAGAACGATATCTAATTTTTGTAACAATTCATAAACTATATAGAAGATTTTCCGATTCTACCTTTCTTTACCTTAGAAAAAGTTTATTCCTAATTCAATCTAAAAAAATTATTATCTCTTAAACTTTGTATATTCAGAGGGCCCCTTGATATCTTGATAGCCTTAAGATCTAAACGAGATTTTCTAATTGTGTCATCCGTCTTACATATTCTCCTTTAAATCAAATTTATAATATATAATATTTTTATAAAATATTATAATAATGTCCATTAGGACTTAAGCTCCCTACGGGTATTCTATAGAGAATTCTTTGCTGAAGAAACCATAGCTCTATCTTAAATTTCGGGCTTGCAGATTTAAAAAAATAGGGATTGTCCCAACAACATTCAATATTTGGATTTTTAAATCAAAACTTTCCATCTTTTTATGTGTATATGGGGGGTTTTGGGGGTTGAGGAATTCATTTTTTATGTTTATTTTTATTGATGAGTGCCACCAGAGGGAGTTTTATGCATATGCTGGTTTAGATGTTGTAATACAGGAAAGTATTTCGAAATTTTCTCAAGAACTTCGTAATTTTTCTCGAAAAAGAAACGAAAAAATGCGAAGCACTTCCTATAGCCCGCCATACGCTCAATTATGAGCTATAAAGTTAAGAGTTCTGACAGCTCGAAAGTCTTGCGAATCTAAGATCAAATAGTGTGTTTAATATGCGTTCTACGCAGAACTTGACATACTCTACATACATTTTCAGGATACTGCAGGTTCCAAGAACTGCCAAGAATATGACCTATAATGTGACATATCGTAAGTTACCAAGTACCGAGTTCTAACTGACCAGGCAATGCAAATATGATTTTTAACAGATTCATACAACTTAGACTTATCCGCACATGCGTTCAAGACTAAGACACTCGGCACATATTTTAAGTTCTTAGAACTGCCAAGAATACGTCAAAATGAGAGTTCTAAAAGTTCTTAACAATTAAATAGTGCAAAATTAGCTCTGACAGCTTCAAAAAACTTCACCTTATCCGCATTTTCTAAGTTCTATAAATGACACATCTTGCAGGTTTTTACAAGTGCCAAGATTACGTCATAAGACACCGAAGCTACAGGAGATTAATAATGATGAGTTCTAAGATTCCACAGAGCTTGAGCTTATTCTCATTTATATTACTTTCAGGACTAAGATAAATGACACAATATTGAGATTCCTAGAACTGGTAGAGTAATAAAAATTATCTCTAATCATTCAAATTCCTAAAACTGCCAAGAATGCGGATCTGTTCATAAGACATCAATCAAGTAGAGTAATAAGTGAATTATAAAATTTCCAAATGGTCAAGTACAAAGGTGAATTCTCAAAGTTCCCAAAATCTTTACCTCACCCGCATTTAATTAGAGGAACAGTTTAAGTGATACATCTTTCATGTTCCAAGTATTGCCGCTATTACGTCATCTTCATCATTAAATGTTCAGGTAATCCACAAATCTGTCCACAAAAGCTCCAAAATTAACTTTCAGGATTAAGATGAAAGTTTCAAGCATTGCGTTATCTGCTTATAAGACTTCAAAGATCTGGTAGCGTCATAAATGAGAGTTCTAAAAGTTCCAAATAAACCGGTTCAGTCAGTCCACAAAGCTCACATGAATGATACCTTATCCTCACTTACTTTCAGGACTAAGACGGATAACACATTTCTGAAGCTACAAGCGTATATACTATACGACGTAGACGAGATAAGACTCCTGGGAGCCGGTAGCGTAATTAATGAGAGTTCTAAAAGTTCCAAATAAACCGGTTCAGTCAGTCCACAAAGCTCCCAAGAATGATATCTTATCCTCATTTACTTTCAGGACTAAGATGGATAACACATCTCTGAAGCTCGACAAAGACGAGATAAGACTTCCAAATGATCAGGTAATGCATAAACCAGTTCACAAAGTTCCTAAGATTAGGAACTACCCGCAATTACTTTTAGGATTCAGATGGAATACACATCTTTCGAATTCCAAGCGTATCTACAAAACCTCATCCGCTCATAAGACTACAAAGAACCAGTAGCGTAATAAATGAGAGAACTAAAACTTTCAAATGAACCAGTTCAGTCAGTCCACAAAGCTCCCAAGAATGTAGCCTTATCTTTATTTTCTTTAAGGATTAAAATGGATAACACATCATCTTTCAAGTTCCTACTGTATGTACAACAACTCATCCGCTCCTAAGACTCCTCAAATCCAGTAGCGTCACAAATGTAAGTTCTAAAAGTTCGTCAGAACTTCAGCTCACCTGCAGTTACTTTCACTTCATATACGTTACCTCCCTTCACTTTGTTCTTTATGGGTTTTTTAGAACACAATCAGAATCATTGACCCCTTCCGATTGATTGAAACCTGGTCTAACCAGGCAATTCACTTCACTTTGCTCAACATATTTCTTTTTTTTTCTTGTTTTGTTTTTTTCGGTACTACATCGGTAAGTTTCCCATCGTTTATTTCAATCAAACTTCAAAATTGACATGGGGCTTTGTTTTGTTTGGAAATTTTTCTCTCGGTCTTTTTGGACTTGAGTTCGTTTATTGTCAAATACTCATTGGCATAAATTCAATTAGTGAGAGTTTTGCTTAGGTTTTTGTTTTAACGAGAAAAATGAAAAAAATGTAATGCGCACCCGAAATTTTTTTTTTTTTATGCAATGCCTTCATATGACCTTCTTTGGGTTCAATCAACCTGAACAAATTGAATTTGGTGCAAAAGGTGGCGGCTGTCTAGCCAAAGCCAAATGAAGCATTTGCCGCTTATAATCGCTTATAAGCAATTTTGACGTAAAGTGTGGACCTAACCTAACGGCTGTCTACGACACGTAACTCGGGCGTTAAGCGGTTCTTTGAGAGATCCAAAAACCAAACATTACATTAGAAATTGTGCCATTGTGTTGGTTGGAGCGGTAAGAGGGAAGACAGAAATGTTAGGGCCAGCAGCTGTGCTGACATGACAAAGTTTTCTCTAAACCCAACCAAAAACCGGTTACCGACCTTTAGGAAAGTTGTTTTAGGGCCCAGGTCTTGGCCATGTTTTGTATTAGCACTCAAGACCTTTTTACGTGTTAATTGTTTTGATTAAACTGTCATTTGGCTCTTACCAATTTAAGCATCAAACTTATGTCTTGGCCATTGAACTTGTTTTTCAAACAAGGTTCTACGCAATAGCAGCCAACTTTTTCTCATATGATGTAACCTACGCTGACAAATTGCTGTCTGCTATGGTCAGCGGGCTGTTAGCAATTATTCAATCATTTGTCAATCACGCTTATAGGAAATATCAAATCAAATGCCGCAAAAATATTAAATAATTGACAATTGAAAATTAATTTCTTTTGAACATTTTATTATGTATTACATGTTGTGGGTATTTATGGCCAAACTGCCACGAAAATGGCAAATAACAAGACGTAAAGCCCAAAGTCCATAATTTTAACAACGCCTACAAATCATTGCCAAAATCAATAAAAGGCTATTCGCGTGTTGTATCCACACTACAAGACCATAATAACTAAAATAATGTTTGTTTTAGACGTACACTGAGAGAAAAAGTTGACTAAAAGGAAACACAGCTTTTGAGGACTCAAATCACAGAGCAAAACTTTTCTTTGAAGGATTTTAATCGAAAGAGGCTACAGATTACCGAAAAGTGCTTCAAAATGTTTTTTTAAACTGGATATTGAAAAATCTTAAAAATTTTGTTTTACTTGGTTTTAGTTTAGGTTAAAGTAAGTTTGATATAATATCAAAAAATGTTCAAAACTAGTTTTAAATTTAGCTTCATAGGCCACACAACAATTTTATGCAAATTCTTTTTGTTTATGGTCTAATTACGAATCAATTGGATGTACATAAATATTAAAAATTAAATTTTTATACCCTGTACCGTATGGTACCAAGGGTATATTAAGTTTGTGCAAGCCGAAAATGTATGTAACATATGAAGGAGACGTCGGAGACACCCCAAAGTTACTTAAAATATGATCAGGGTGAATAGAGAAGTCTATATACCCATGTCCGTCTGTCCGTGTGAACGCCTAGATCTCAGAGATGGTAAGAGCTATAGTTACCAAACTTTCACATTAGATCCCATATTATTCCATAGGAGGCAAGTTTATTTTATTTTTTTGATATCGGGGATAAATTATATAGCTCCCTTATGGGTGTTTGGGACGACCTCGACAAAAAAAAAGGTTTTAGATGGATAATTCGTTGGTTCATGAAGATATCGTAACCGAATTTGGTATTTGAAAATTTGTAATGGTTCCCAAGTAATGTACCAAATTTCATCAAAATCGGTTGACTATCATCATATAGCTCCTATAGGACCGATCGGCCTAAATAACTTTTTACAATCAAAACTGCGCTATATTTTGTTTTTAATAAAGATATCGTAACTAGATTTGGCGTTTGAAAATTTAAGAGCACTTAAGCAATGTGCCAAATTTGAACAAAATCGGTTGATTATATCATATAGCTCCCATATGGCCAATCTTCCAAAAAATCGATTTTTTAACTAAATTTGTTGTTTTTCGCTTGTTTATTGAGATATTGGAAATTTGATATTCGTGAGTTTTTTATAGTTCCTAAGCACTGTACTCAATTTAATCTAACTCGGTTGACTATATCATATAGCACCAATAGGACCAATCGGTCCAAAAAAACGTTTTTTATACAAAATTCGATGTGTTTGGATTGTTTGTAAAGATATTTGAACTAAATTCGGCATTCAGATCTTTTTTAGGTATTTAAGAACTGTGTCCAATTTTATTTAAATCGGTTGACTATATCATATAGCTCCCATAGGAACGATCGGTCAAAAAAAATTTTTGCTTAAAAATTCTTCTGTTTTTGGTTTTTTGTGAAGAAATCGGACTTTATTACAAGCTAGTGGTACAGGGTATCCTAGTCTTCCGCGTCCGACTTTACGTACGCCATTTTTTAAACTATTGTTTCATAAAGTTTTAGTTTTATCGTAAAAAAGACAAATTTTTTTTACACTATTGTTTCATAAAGTTTTATTTTTGGGTAAAAAAGACTAATTTTTCAATATTAATAAAAAATAAATATTTCATAATTGTGGAATTGAAAAAATCAAAGCGGAAAGTGTTCTGGAAAAAGTAGAAGTTACGATATATATTTTTAAAAAAATTACTTCAATATCGAGTTTTTTAATAAAATTTTATTAAACTACTTTTTCAACTTTTTTATATCATAAAAACTGATTTTTCGATTTCAATAAAAAAAAAGAATTTAAAAATAATTATTTGATGGGACTCAAAATTTTCAAGCGAAAAAGATTATGGAAGGAAATTCGAGCCATAATATGTTATTTATTTTTAAAAAACTGCCCAAATATCCAAGTTAAAAAAAAAGAAGTTAAATTTAAATACTATTTCTTAAAGTTTTATTTTTAACGCCAAAAAAATCACTTATTTCTCAGTTTTAATAAAAAACAATTACAAAATAATTATCTCATATTTTTTATTTTAAAAAAATATAAGATTAACTATCTCTGATTTTCGAAGCTACAGTATTAGAAAAGTTTTAATGATTTTAATTAATTTATAATATTAAACTATTTTACTAAGAAATTTTGTTAAATCCAAAAAATTTAGTAAAGTATGTATATTTTAACAATATATAATAAAGTATCAGAAAAAAATAGAGCATCAAGAAAATCTCTATTTCAGCTTATTATTGGAAAAAATTGTTAGAGGCAGTACTCTTGGTTCATCGAGTTACTTCTTGGATTCCGAAGAATTTGGACTTAGTTCAAAATCAAATCTAAATTTTAAGCTCATAGTATTTATCGAAGTTCTCATTTTGAAATTCAAATTATTATGATCATTATAGACATATGACATCATTATCTTAGACTACACGATATTAGTTCCAGACTGTTCCATATGGAGTGCAAAACGTTTTTTATATAATATTAAATCCTAGTACCCTCATAGCCCCAGATGGTACCCCCAAAACCAAAACTTTAAAATTTAAATGAAATTATTTATATTTATTCATACTTCTAAAATATCTCCTAAAATAACAATTTCAATGTTTAACGAACTAGTTCAGTTCCAACACTTATGTACCCAATTTCCACCAATTTTTTCTCTCCGTGTAGTCCTGTGCACATCAACTACCAGCTCAACACACACAACTTGGCCTAAAGGCTCGGGCTCGCTATGTGGCCAGCAACCAGCATAAATTTGATACCACATGCAAGTTGAGGAGACTCTCCCCGCCCAGTTCGGGGAGAGAGGCGCCTCCAAACGCAAACAAATTGTATTGTTTATTTACTTGTTTCACTTTAATCTGATTCATTTCATTTGTTGTGCATTTGTTGACTTGGATTACCCAAAAGCTTCGTTTTCATCATCAAGTTTGTATTTCAGTTTCGTTGTTTCCGTCTGTCTGGATCGAGAAACCCAAGAAGCTTTACGAGTTTCGAACTTCAATAACGGCCTTTTGATGTGCATACAAATTTTCTTTAATTTTATAACAATTTCTCGGGATGTGAAATCAAAATTGATGATATGATGATGTCAGGAATGGGCACAAGTTCAACGAGTGTATCAGTCAGTCAGTCAGTTATTGAGTTGCACCTCGCCGGCTTTTCATTTCATTTAAAGGCAGCCATTTTAGAAAAAAAAAATTCCCAGATAACCGCTAAGCGTTAGAGAATTCAATACACACCAATAAATACATGTTTTATGGCTGTTCGGGATGGGCTGGGAATCACTGGATGGAGTGCTAGAGTTACGCTTTCGGAATAAATGCCTTCTTACGTCATAAGAAACAAGTTTCTTTAATTTTTTTGAATGTCGAAATAAAGTCAAAAGTTTTATTAAGTGATGAGTATAATTTGTAAGTCGGGTGGGGGAAACTCAAAATTTATGGAAGAAAATATGGAAATTTGGGCACATCGGAGAGCCCCAAAAGTTAAGGAAGGTGACTACAGAAGTCCATTCCAAATATGGAAACAATTAGAGTTACGCAGCTTTCAGATTAAATGTTAAAAGTTTTTGACTCTTTATTATATTTATAAATTTTCAGCTATAGACGGTTGAGTGAGTAGTTTTAAAGGAATCCAAGTATGACGAATATTCCGAACTTCGTTTAAGCAGTGGATTTTAGAACTGGGCTCGATCTTCCATTTACAAGAATCAATCTTTTCGACCGCTTCTCAAAACAAAAATCGATTTAATCGATTAATCGTACTAAAATGGTAGGCGATAGCAATTTGAAACTACAGATAATCACAAAAAAAGTAATCTATTTACAAAAAGAAATATTCACAATAACAAAAAAAATTTCTAAACTTGTTAAAAGAAAACAAAAAATTTATAATATATAAGAAAACATCAAAAATAAGGTTTTTTTTGAGATATTTAATTGTTGGCAATCAACCGATAAATTTTAAAGATTATAACATAAAAATTTAGAAACAATTGATTTGATTTTTTTTTAGATCCTTTGACAATTAAAAAAAAAACTGAATAAAATAAAAATAGATGTCAAAAATGGATTTCTCGACCCCTAGAATCCCCAAGTACACATTTGGCTGGAGGAAAAATAAGGTTTTTTTTGATTTTTAAAATCGAAGGTCTAAGTTAATTTTTGAATATTTTGAAAAAAAAACACCTATTTAGAAAAAATGGGCGTCTCGAAATTCATTTTAGACCCATAGTCTTTGGTAAAAATGTTTAAAATTGCATAAATAATCTAAATCGCTAAGAGCCCAAAAAGCCTTATTTTCTAAAATCAAAATTGGTCCGCCTTAATGCACATATATCGTAAAACTGTATAGCTCGATTATTAACAAACAAAAATCGATTTTATTAACAGAAAAATAGGATCGATTTAAAATCGAAAGGATGCGTAGCTCTAGTGGAATTCTAATTTAGTAATCTTACAAATTCGTTACCTGGAATCCCCGAATATAGGAACTTTTTACCAACAATAAGCGTAAATTTTTATTCGCATTCCCTTAAAAAAAATATTTAAGTCGAGTGTTATCTAGATATCCTAAAAAATTTAAGATGTGTGTGTTATTGTATGCTCAAAACGATAATGGACTTATCAATCTAGCAATTCAGCAATAAGTGTTAATTTTTATTGGCATTCCTCTAAAAAAAAATATATCAATCAAAAAATTTCTAGATAACCTCGAAAAGCTAAGATATTTCTGTCATTGTGTGCTTAAAACGATAATGGACACGATTTCCTTAGTACTCTAATAAATTGGTTGCGAGGAATCCCCGAAAATGGGAGCTTTTTACCAGCAATAAAGGCATATTTTTGGGATTCCCCAAAAAATATTAAAATCAAGAGACTTAGAAATTCTTAAAAAGTTAAGATAATTCTGTCAATGCTTAAAACAATAATGGGAACGATTTCCTTAGTAATCAAGCAAATTCGTTTTAAGGAATCCCCGAAAACATGAACTTTTTACCAGCTATTTAGTCTACATTTTTATTGGGATTTGCTTATAAAAATACTTTAATAGAGCGATTTTTAGATATCCTTACAGAGAAAAGACACAGACACGTCTTGCTCTGAAACTAAAATTAAATTCAAGTCGATGTATGTTGCATTCAATTTTCCTTGAAAACGATTTCTGGGACCTTTGACAAACGATAAATGTAAATTTTTAATTGGAATTCCCTTAAAAAAAATATGCCAATCGAGGAATTTCTAGATAACCTTACAAATTGGGATATTTCTGTCAAATCCATGTCAGTCCCCGGAATTCAAATTCAATTCAATTGGATATATAATATGAATGTTTTACTTAAATTCCCCTAGCAAACGATTTCTGGCACAACACCCTGTATATGTGTGTACCTTTTGTTAGACACACACACACACACACAGTTCGTTATGCCGCTCAGGCAAATATTTGAGGCCTGTTTTGTGTGAAGAACCCCGACGAAGACTACAACGGACAAAAAAACTTTTGTTGGATTTTGTTGTCTTCTGCTGTTCAACCATTTGCGCTCTTTTGTTTGATTATTTTTCAACGCACTTGTCGTCTGTGTGTGTACAACAACAACAACAACAACAACAACAACAACAACAACAACAACAACAACAACAACAACAACAACAACAACAACAACAACAACAACAACAACAACAATACATATACAAGAACAAAAGTGAGTTCTATAAGTATACACACACACACACACACAGACACACAGCATACACCATACTACACCATTTTTATTTTTTGATAAAAGCAAAGACTTCTGGAGAAAAAAAAGCCTTGTTAGTTGCTATACACACACTCATGGGAGGGAGCCTGTGTATCTGTGTAACTATGAGTGCGCTTATGTAGCTGTGTGTGTGTGTTTATATATCTCTAAGTGTGCGTGTTGACTGTTCTCTTCTCACTCCTAAAACGTGGTTTGCTCAAATTGCCACGACTATAAGCAGCCCAGCCAGGCATTAACGTGATTTGCATTTTAATGTGAAAAAATACTTAGTATGTATTTGTAGCCCTACGCCAGGGCTCCTTAGTCTGCTGTTGGCCTTACATTCATTCCTTTTACAAACAGAGCTCAAAGGAAAAAGAGGGAACGGGGAGAGGGGCTGAGTAGAGCATTTGATAGCTCGCTTTAAACACACTTGCTTGACCATCATAGATTTTTATTTGCTCTTTGCTTATTGAAATTTACAAGGCATTGTTTTGAACGGCTCCCTCAGTTCCAGAGTCCCCCTCAAATCAAATTGAAAATAAACTCAAAAACATAACAATAAAAGGCTCTTAAGCTTGCCACAATATTGATGCATATATTTTATGCCACATAGAACTCAAAAGTTAAATGAGCTGCAAAATAATTGCCAAGCAGCGGAGTAAAGTTCAAACAATAACAGCGACCGTTTGAGAAGCACTGAGCTGCGGGAGAAACAGGATTTGGGTCTAAAAAAGGCTAGTTTCGGTTGAAATCAAATATAAGTACGCTCAAGAGTGCACATTTTAAAACTCGAGTATTTTTTAAAGGGTGTTTTTTAGAAGACTATTTTTTAGATGAGCACATAAAAGCCCTAGTTTAACTTATATATCATATTTTAAGAGGTATTTTTTACAGAAAAATTTGTTTTCAAATTGAAAATAAACTTAAGAAATCATAACAATAAAAGGGTCTTAAGCTTGCTAACATTGACTCATATATTTTTGGCCAAATATAGAGCTCTAAAGTTAAATGAGCTGCAAAATAATTGCCAAGCAGCAGAATAAAATTCAGTAACAACAGCGACAGTTTGACAAGCACATAGCTGCGGGAGTCAAGGATTTAGATCTAAAAAATGGCGTAGGTAAAGTCGGGCGCGGACGACTTTAGGATACCCTGTACCACTAGCTTGCAATAAAATCCGGTTCCTTAATAAAAAACCAAAAACAGAAGAATTTTTTACCAAAAATTTTTTTTTGACCGATCGTTCCTGTGGGAGCTATATGATATAGTCAACCGATTTCGATCAAATTTGACACAGTGCTTTAATACCTGAAAAAAGATCTGAATGCCGAATTAAGTTCAAATATTTTTACAAACAAACGAAACACAACGAATTTTGTATAAAAAACGATTTTTTTGGTACGATTCGTCCTATGGGAGCTATATGATATTGTCAACCGATTTTAATAATATTTGCTACAATACTTAAGATGCTTAAGATATTTTTTTAAGATTAATTCCAATATCTTCACAAACAAACGAAGCACAACAAATTTTATTCAAAAATCGATTTTTGGAAGATCGGTTCTATGGGAGCTATATGATATAGTCAACCGATTTTGTTCAAATTTGATACAATGCTTGGGTACTCTAAAAACTTTTAAATGCCAAATCTAATTACGATATCTTTATTAAAAAAATAAAATATAGCTAATTTTGTATATAAAGTTATTTTGGCTGATCGGTCCTATGGGAGCTATATGATGTAGCCAACCGATTTTGGTCAAATTTGGTACAGCTTGGGACCTATAAAAAAACTATCGAATGCCAAATTTGGTCACGATATCTTTATAAATAAACGAATTATTAATCTAAAACTTTTTTTTCGATGTCGTCTGAAACACCCCTATGGGAGCAATATAATTTAAACCCGATATCAAAAAAATAAAATAAACTTGTCTCCGAATAATATGGGATCTAATGTGAAAGTTTGGTTACTCTAGCTCTTACCATCTCTGAGATTTAGGCGTTAAAAATATTTGTACACTATAGAGAGCGAATCTGTATAAGTTGAGTATTTTTTTAAAGGGTAATTTTTTAGGATACTATTTTTAGATGACCACACAAAAGCCTTTGATGAGCATTAATGAACACTATAAGATCTAAAAAAACTAGTTTCGTTTGTAACGAAATATTTGTATACTCTTGAGCTGTAAAACTTGAATATTTTTTTAAAGAGTGATTTTTCGGAGGCTATTTTTACATAAGTAATAAAATACAATATAAAAATAATTTTAGTGTAGTTAATTTCTTTGAGTGTTTTAGCTGTGTTAAGCAACCACAAGTCACCCAAAAGCTATGTATAAATGCATAGGGTGTTCTTTTAAGTGCAAATTTTATTACTATTTTTTGAAAAAAAAAACGAATTTTGACCGCTGGCAAGTGCCATTTGGACATCTGTTAGAAATATATTCAATATTTTTTTTTCCATTTCTTTATAATTGCTTAAATTCGTTTTTATAGATTAAGTAGAAAATCTGCTAAGTTGGATTTTGAAATTTTTTCCACAATATTATATATTATAATCCAATCATTGCAAATTTTTGTTGTCATATAGTATTATAATTAAGTAGAAAAGCTAATTAGAACCTGAACTTAAAGTTACTATATTAAATTCACGTATACTGAAACTATTATTATTTTTAAAAGGGTGATATTTTAGGTTTTTTGTTTTAAGTGCAGGTCAATTCATACTATTGCAGCTTTTATCAATACAGTTGTGATAAATCTCTAAAAGCCTTTAAAGAACCTTTTTAAAATGGTGATATTTTATTTAAGAGGTTTTTTTTTTTAAAGCAACGCATTTAAAAAACTAATATCTGCCAATATGCCACCAACTTTATTTCCCAATTCTTTATAAATAGTTCTACAAGTTTTATAAATAGTTTTAGACATATTCACTGCCTTATAAAAAATATAATCAGAACAGCTGTGATGCTACCCATGAGCACTTAAAATCTTCTAAAAGGGTGATATTTTAGGTTTTATTTTTCAAAGAAACGCGTTTTGACATTCAACGACTACTATTTGGTCAGCGGTTAGACATTCAAAATGGTTTTCTATTTCTTGGTAAATAAATTTTACAGAAAAACGTAATCACTGCCTTAAAAAAAATTAAGTTCAGGTCAACGAATGTAATGAACCTTATTTTAAGAGGTTTTTTTTTGAAATGCACGCATTTTAAAAACTGACATCTGCCATTTCCACAGCTACTACGTTTCACAATTCTGCAAACAAAAAATATGATCAGAGCAGCTGTATGTGTAAGCACTAATAATCTTTTAAAGGGTGATATTTTAAGAGTTTTTTTTTCAAGTTTTGACAGCTGACAGCTGTCCGACTGCAATTTGGACAGCTGTCTGCTGTTATGTTTTCAATATTATTTACCATCATTGCTTTGTCAAAACGGTACTCAGGAAATTTCACCGCATTTGTAGTTTTACTATAAATCAAAATTTAGGACTTAGTTTCGGACCACACTTATATGGCGGCCTATTTTCAAAGTAATTTTGTACTTTTAATGACGGAAATGGGACGTAACCATCATAAAGTCTCCTTTTTGTCTTTAAAATGCGGAGAGATCTCTCCTCATCACTATCACTAGCTCTATAATCTTGGGCAGACCATAGCTGACACAACTATTCCTCTCCATGCTCTTTGATCTACACCCAGAGAACGAAGATCATTTTTCAACTACGTTTTGCCACCTTTTTTTTAGACGTCCACGTCTTTTTCTACCAATCGTCTTTCTGTAAAATGCTTGTCTGGCGACTCTGCTATAAGACATTCTACTAAGGAGAGATCTCTCTACAGTACTAAAAAGATTGCTATTGGAGAATGTTGGAATCCCTAGTTCCTAAACTGAAAATCAGTGATTAGGAGAAAAATATTCCGTAAGATCTTCAGTTATCTAAATAAATTTGAAGTCAACAAGGCACAAACAACATGCTGCCCTAAGCCATGATGCAATTTTGCAAGGTGACGCAAAGAAGTGCGAGAGTTTGGCTACGCAGAACACTGGTTCAATTTTTGTATAGTAGCTATATAAAATGGTAAACAAATTGGGAACAAACTTCACACAAAATGTTTAGCCTGAAGCCAAATATAACTGGCATAAAATTGCGCAAGATAATTAAAAAAATATAAATGTTTCATATTATTCTACACATTTGTGTGTAGTTTGATCAAAATTGGCACTCAATTTCATATAGCTACCATACTAAAATTGAAACTGAGCTCTGTATACAAAATGGTGAGCCAAATGGGGTTTAGACTTTACATACAAAGATATAACCAGCGCTGCTGCCTTTTGTTCTTAAGAACCAGCTCTTTTGCACTCTAATCAAAGAATTTATTTTTTTTCAGTGTATAAAATCTACTTATTACTTTTTATTATTAATCTGTAAAACTATTAATGTTTCCCACTTATAGAGCATAAAGAGCACAGCTGCTAAAGTGTTAGACCCATGAGTGCCCCATGGCATCATGCAGCTGCACTGCCCCCTGCCATAAACTGCCCCCACCAAAGCTCCACCTCATCTCTACTAACAAATTACGCAATTTATTGTTTTAATTTTGTGAAAATTCGCAACGGTGGCAAACGTTCAATCGCTTTTAATTAAGTTGAAGTATGCTCTATCCCAGCACCCTTTCCCAACCGGCTTCACTCAACTTGCCTGGTACTGGCGCTGCCAATTAGTAAACAAAAATGATCTGTGCGGAAATTGCATAGCCAGCCCCACTGGACTGTACTTGGCCAGGCCTAATGCAAACTTAGTTTGATGATTACGGCTAGGTTTGCAGCACTTGGTTAGCTGTTGGCATTCTATAACTCAAAAACGCCCAGTAATGCCACGCCCTTTTGTGTTGTTTTTGCCTAGCCACAATCCGTTAAAATTCTATTAACTTTTTATTTACTCACGGCAAAGAACCGGTCTCCACCGACCAACTGTGTGTGTGCTCATAGGTCCAACTATTTTACTGTATATTGCTGACCAGTGAGTCGATTCCACGAAAGACCCTACGGAGACAAAGCGAGGGTTGGCTTTGATGTTCAGGAAGAGGCAATCTTAGGGTTGGGAGATCAAGCGTGATAACTTTGGCGTGAGGTTTTGAGATTATTTTAGTCTTAGGCAAAAATGGTCAAAAAAGTTTTAAGTTGTTTGTTGAGGTTTTGTCAGAAACTTGAAGTGCAGAGATTTTTAGCTCCAAAGTCATATAGTAAATATGGTCTGGATTTCGAACCGGTTAAGCGATTTTTACTATGTGTGGTAAACATAACCTCAAAACACTTGAGTTCCGGATCCAGAGGGAGATGTTAAGATATTTTATTCTTATGGCTTTGAATTCGAGATAAAAAAAAAAAAACTTGTCACATGATGTTTCTAAAGAGCCTCTAAAATAATTTGTTTATTGTGCTTTTGACTTTACCTGACTTACTGAGATTATTCGGACCAAAGATCGTATAGTGGATATGGTCTGGTCTCCAACCTGATAAGCGATTTTTACTATGTATGCTATAAAATAACCTCAAAACACGCGAGTTTCGGATGACATTATTAAAGGCACCTACAATGTCTAGAAAGGCCACTACTGAATATTGTTTATGATGAAATGATTTCTTAACTCTCGAGATCACCGAATGTAGAGCCGTCTCAGTAGAGCTGCCTCTTTTGTATGCATTCTGTGAGTCGGACATTTGGGATTTAGCAAAAGTGTTCCTCCATTCGAAGTCAAGTAGTCTTTCCAACGATGAAAGACTTATGGCCCGAAAATTATTTAAAAGTGAGTAAGTAGCTTTCCTTGCCTTAGGAATATAGACTACTCTAGATATAAGCCAAGCTTTAGGGTTGATTCCTGTAGCCATAGTTCTGGTGCGCTGGGATAATATTGTCTGGACCCCGCAATTTATATGGTTGAAACTATGTATGGCCCATTCAAGCTTGTCATGGGTAACCAAGTTTGAGATATAAATCGTGTCAAGCATGGGTCTGATCTTCGCTGACTTGGCGATAGAGCAGTCCGGAAAATGAGTAATAGTAAGTAATTTTAGCGATTCCTCGCTAGAAGTGGCCCAATTTTTATCGGATCCTTGCAGGTATCCAAGTGTGGATGGACATTTGGACAGCACCTTCCTGAGCCTTACAGCATCGATGGTGCTTCCAATTTTGAAGCAGAAGAGCTTCCAAGAAGACCGTTTAGCCTTTCGCAGCGCCTTCCTATATTCTGAGAGGAAAGAGTTCATTTCATGAAATAACGTCATTCTTTGTCTCAGCAATATAGAAAAGCTTGCGGGAATTGTACCAGAGTTGCTCAATTTCTGATGACCACCAGGGAGGTTTGGCTTTCCCCCTTGATGTTCTTAATCTACAAGATTTGTTGAAAGCATGGTTAAATGCTCTTGTTTTTGTATCGATTTCAGTTTTATTAAATTTTATCGAATTGTGTACTCTTGGAGGATCCGGTGGAAGCATTCTACTCACTATCTCTGAAAAGAGCCTCCAATTCGCAGAACGGGGGTTCCGATACTCTTTTTAGAGGGTGATTTTAGGATTATATTCGTTTCGATACACAGATAAGACTAAGTTTTTCAAATTTTTTAGAATCGCTAAGTTTGACACAAAAATAAAAAAAAAATACTTTTTTTATTGTTTTGAGGCTACCTGACTTGCTGAGATTTTCCGATCCAAAGATCGTCTAGTAGATATGGTCTGATCTCCGAACTTGATAAGGTATTTTTATTATGCTATCACACAAACTCAAAATGCCCAAATTTCAGATCCAGAGTTAGGGATAGATTATCTATTTAGAGTCGCTAAATTCGAGTCCAAGTTATAAAAAAGCTTAGCGCAGAAGGTTTCTAAAGAAACCTCTGAAATAATTCTTTTTATGGTGTTTTTTTGACGCTACTTGACTTGTTGAGACTTTTCGGACCAAAAAAATCCTGGATATGGTACGAAATGGATGCTATAACATAATCTCAAAACTTTACCGATATGCTGATGTAAAGTCTAAAATATATATCCAGAAGTCTAAACTGTTTGAACATTTTCAGCACAAATTTCCATATCTCATATCTATCTAAAATATTATATATTAGTTACTTAGCCTGAAGGCCTTTGTTGCTCAGGCTTTAAACTATTTTATTCCCTAGAATTAATTCTAAGGCACAATATTAAAAATAAATAATAATAATATATTTTAGCTATGGTCTGGCCTCCGAAATTTATTTTTGTTGTGTATAGCTGGATATAGGATATCCTGATATATCTACTACCATACTTTTTGAAAAAAAAAATGTCATTTGAAAACTCCCCGTTTATCCTGATGTTCATTCCAAAAGATATATTCAGAAGACTGCTATGTTTTCATTATTTTAGCAAAAGTTTCATTATCTCGAAACTCCCTGGATAACCTAATATGTGGTCTAAAAGACATATCCAAAAGAATGACTTGTTGGAACAATTTTAGCAAATATTTCGAAGTATCCCATTTTATGGAAAATTTCTTTTTTTTTTCTTCTATGCTAAAACATTAAAGACAACCCTCGTTTTTCCTGATGTTTAGCCTAAAATTATAGCCAGATATTTGAACATTTGAATTTCAATTTCTCATACCTTATACAAAATTCTTTTCTTCTTATCCTCTCCCAAAACCTTTAAGATAACCCACGTATATGACTAATGCGGAAGCTGTCCTGATATTTAGTCTAAAAGATATATCCAGACTGACATATTTGAACAATTGAATTTAAGTTTCTCATATCTTATAAAAATTATTTTCTTCTTGTCCTCTCCCAAAACATTTAAGAAAACCCTCGTATTTGACTAATGCGGAAGCTGTCGCTGACTGTATTCTTTCCAACTAAATTTCATTTCATTTCTATGTCGTTACTTCTTCTCTTCTCTCTGAGACACTCTTTAAGGTCTGCTGCTTTGACGCTGCCTAGACTTGATTGAATGATTGATTGATTGATTGTGTTACGTTTAGTTTGTCGCAAAATCTTTAAAGTTAAGAGTGCCAAGGCATAAGCCGCTAAGCGTTCCCTTTTTTTTTCTCTTACTATTATAATATTTATCGCTTCGTGTGCCAATTTTTCAAAAGGCTTATGAAATATGTTGGCCAAGTTTTTTATTTTTTCTGTTTTGGCCCTCTCTATTGCTTCATCCCATTAATAATTATCTAGGTATAAAACATTTTGCTCATATCATTCATTGACTTTAAGTGTTACCCATATCTCTAACAATTTCGTGCTCATTTGTCAACTTGAAGAGAGCCCACTTTATAGGCATTCCAAAGACCACGTCTACACTTTCATTTTAAAGCATTTTCCATTTCATTTTAGATTTTTTACCTCATTAGAGATCTTTTTATTGTTTGTGCGTTTTAAGTTTTTCAACATTCATATATTTTTAATTTTTATGTCACTTTTTTTTTAGTCGTAACTTTCCCAAATGAAATTGAAAGTTTAGTTCAGGAAAATTCATTTAACAAAATGTTCAAGTGTCTAAATTTTATATAATTAATACGCCTTCTTTTGTTTCTAAAAACCCAGACCGGTAATTTTTGCAATTTTCTTGTCTTTCTTTTTCTCTTTTTTTAAATCTTTAGCATCGTTTGCGCTTTGTTTTGGGCGTACTTTTTACTGCTAACAATTAGCGTAATTTAGTTGCATTCAACCAACGGATATATATGTAAATATTTATTTATATTTTTTTATAAACTTTTTTCTTTTCTTTTTATTTCCATAATGCATGGTTTTTTTTTTTTAAGCCACAAACAAAATTATTGTACCGCTATAAACAAAAGAAATTATTTTTATTCGCGGTTGGGGATTTTATTGCGGTCTCTATGAGCTTAGTTTTTATTGATATATAATAATATTACTTTTTAGTGTATCTTTGTTTAAAAATTATAATAATAAAAACAGGCAATTTAGAAAATTTTTTATAGGGTTTGGTTTACGTGTTAAGTTCGATATTAGGTTCATGAACTAGTTCGGCAAGCCTGTGCATGAACTTTTGAGCACGCTTGTTGCCTAGGTGGGTCTAGAAATAAATCATAGCTAACTGTTTAGTTTTCCAGATTTATAATTTTGCAGTTACTTGCTTATTCAAAATAAAAAAACAGAAGATATTATTTGATCGGTTACCTGGATCTTTAAGACTACGATGCAAAGAAAAAACATCTGACACCGAAACAAGTTGGAAATTACCTGTAAAAAAGAAAGATTTGCTTAGTTAGGACACAATATGGTAAAATAAGTATAAATAGAGCTTATATATTGTATATTATAATATTATTATTAGCATTATATATCATCCTTAAGGCCTACGTTGCTCTGGCTATAAACCTTTATAACTTACAATTAAATTCTACTTTATAATTATATAAATAAAAAAAAATAAAATAAATAAGTAGAAACAGTTCTAAAGTTGTGGAACTGTTAAGATCTTGAAGTCTAGGAAAAAATAAAATCGAATTATGGCAAATCGTGATCTAGAGGTTGTGAATAATTAAAATATAAGTTCTGATTTGGGTTTTTTTTTTTTAAATTAATTAATGTTTATTGTAATAAAAATTTGTTTTATAATCCATATAATAAATTTATTTAATATGGAAACTTCTTCTATCTTTAATTTTATAACATTATATTTTGCAAATTATTTATTTTGTATAAAGTGGCAACGCTGGCAAAATTCAATGATTCGAAGTGGAATTCAATTTATATTTTGCTAAAGACCTTTAATTCAGATTATTCAGGCTAGTTCCGAATATTTAAAGTTTATACCTTGAGAATATATAAACGTTTTAACATCTTCAAACATTTTTATTTTTCAATTTTATTTATTTGCAATCTTTTCCTTTAGTATCTTGAAAAGATATATCTGATGTTCAGATTTTTGAAATGAAACACCTTTAAGCTTCCTTAGCTCAATAACATCAGAATTATTTATTTTATACACAGTGGCAACGCTTTAATTTTGTGTTATTTTCTATTCTGCAGTTTTAAGTAATTTTTGTTGGAGACCTTTGAATGATTTCTAACATTTATTTAACTAAAAGAGCTTAAGCGCGAATTTTCGAACTTAATACCTCGAGAATTATTTATTTTATATAAAGTGGCAAATGGTACAAAAGATCTTTTGGTCGCAGTGCCCCATCTCTCTGTGAGGTACCCTTTTCGGAAAAAAATAGAAATTGGCAACGCTTTATTTTGCTTATCTTTGTCATCTGCTGTTATCAATATCTTACAGGTACCATCGTAAAATAGTCGAAGCGAATCCAAAATTCTATCAAGATAATATATTCATCATATAAAAACTATTTTGCTGGTCGCCCCTAGGAAGAGCGTTATTAATAATTGTTCAAAGAGAACAGGAACCTTTACTTTAAAGACGAACATCGCAGTCTTGAAATAATAGAGTTTTTCTTGGGCAAATAGCGTCTATGATTTTTTGAAAGTAACTACGAACTAACGTACGAAATCTTGATTTTATGGGAAAAAAAGTAGAAGAAAATGCAGCCAGGGGAGAGTCAGAAAAATGTCGGAAGCACAAACAAAATAACAGATTTCATTATTAATAACATCAATAACGAATTCAACCAAACATTTTTAAATTCCTGTTTAAGGTACTAAAACTAAAAAGACAGGTTGGTCGTTAACAATAATAAAATAATTTAAACCGACAAAAGATGCTTAGTTTTTCAAGGACTTGTTAAAGAGTGTCCTCATATAATCTCCGTATTCGAAGACTCATTAATATTATTTTTTTTAATAGATTACGAATATCAACGATAAAACAATGTCATCGAATTGCACGTTCGGTCGAGTTGAATCCAGTTTAATAGCTCACATATAAATTGGCATCTCTAAGAGATTCGGTTTCGCTTTCATTAATTTCATTCCAAGTCCGATAACATATTTGGTTCTAGTTAATTATTATCAACCAAAAAAAAATGATGAATTAATTACAAAACATCAAAAATCTCAAAACTAGCACAAAGTATAACGATTCCTCATTTCGATGCAGATGAACGTAATCCTTGTAAAGCTAAATAAAAGCTTGGTATTGTGAAAAGAATTTATGTAGATATTTCATAATCTACAGAACGACATCAAACTGCTTTGTACAGTGAAAAATATCAGAAAGAGAGCATTCGAAAAACATTAGACTGACATAAATCCTTTTTAAGCTACTTTTTGTCTCTTTAGATAAGTTCCTTCGGTCGAAGATTTTGCGGCATAGGCGGGCCGCACTCCAATTTCCATTGAAAGAACACTTTTTAGCCTGATTACTAGAAAAGTTTTTCATCTAGTACTTATTTTTAAAGAACATTAGAGTAACGTCATGCCAGATACTAGAGAAATCAACTTGGAAAATGCAATAAGAATTATTTCAAATCATTCTAAAAAATAGTTTTATATTACTTATTTTTACAGAAAATTTGACTAACATCACGCCAGATACTGGATTAATTTGAAAAATTTACTTGTATTATTTCAAATCATTTTTTAAAAAGCAAAAGTCTTGTAAATTCGCTGAAGTACTAGTAATTTATAATTTTGTTGTAATACAATCTAGAATCAAAATGTGTTCAGACCTATTCTTATTTTGTATTATTTAATCTATAAAACCGATAGATTTTATTTTTTTGCTAAATATAGAATATATCCAATTTGTAAAAATGTTACTTATTCCTTTTCTTTATCATAATTTATCGTACAGACGTAACGCAACGCCCAAATGGAAATTTTTTAGCTTTATAATTTTTTAAAAGTTTTCTCAAGTACACCCTTTTTTTCTGCAAACCGAAATTTTTATATAACGAACTTCCTTGCACCCAACAAATTAATGCATCTCACGCTAAAAATAAAATGCAACTTAATATCATCTGAGCACAACTTATTATCATAAGCAAAGAAACTTTTTTTAAAAAAAGAAAGGAGTATCAGATTTCTTTTAATTCTTTAATAAAAGAACACTATAATTTGATATAATTTGCGCATTTAATTATTACTTTCTACAAGTTTTTTTTGAAAAATTATCCACTGCTTGTTTAAGTTTCTCTTTTATAATCTATTCATATTTATATACACTACAAAACTTTACTTAAACTTCAAGTTCCATTTATATTCATTAAAGTAAAGTTTTCTTATAGAACATGCAGCACATGCCACAACTTAAGTACGCTTAATCCCACCCAAATACAATATAAGATACATATATACCTATAGTATATGTTTTATGTACAAGCATATAGTATATAACATAGAACTACTAACAAAACTTTTGGCACGTTTTGGAAGATTGCGTGCAGCTGAAAAGTCCAGGCGCCCGAAAAACGAAATGTATCTAATTTGGGGCAAGTTTATTTGCTGTGCAAAGAACATATAAAAAAACACCTTATACACCTTCTATATATATATCGTGAGTACAGCTACTAAAAATTAAAGCATTTCACTCAGCTCTAGTTATATAATAAATTGTATTTATGAGTTTGCAAATAAGATGACACGAACTTATTCATGTTTTAGCCTTAAAGTTCTGCCTTATAAATATTAACACCAGTAGCAAGCACTTTGTTTAGAGTTCACTAAAAATTCCTTTCAAAGGCCCCCCGAGGCGTGGCCCCTTTTTATGGCTGCTCTCCGAAATATGCGCAAAGACATCAAAAATGCATAAAAGCATAAAAGTGCCTGCTAATTTGCATAGCTTTGGTCTCGCCTTTGATAATGAAATTAAATATTATCCATAACAAACACAAAAAAGTTGTGAAGTAAGCGAAAATGGGCTAAAAATCTCTATGGCAACCGAGGGAGGTTGGGACCTTGGCGCGTGCAGTGATAAATAACCCGCAATCATATAACGCCCCCACCACGAGAGCTCAGATTATGTGCAAAAGTAAATAAAGCAGAATTATATAGTAAACAAGTATAAACAATAAAACATAAATATTTTTACAAAGCGATAAAGATTTCCTTGCAATTATAATATAAAATATAAATGACGGCAGGCTTAAGACTTAGTCATAATTTATCTTTAAGAAAGTGGAACTTAAAGATACTCTTCTAAGCTCAATGTCATGAAAAGTAATATTTGTGATAAGTATTACAAAATTCTGAATAAATTTTCTCCTTAAGCTGAAAATTAAAAGTTATATAGAGGGATATTCTAATTTGTTTTATTAAGGCAAAATATTCAAAAGTTTTTATCTTAGAGCTTTCTTTAAAACTAAGATTGTGCGAAGATGAGTTATCTGGCTATCAACTTGGCCTATTTTTAAAAGCTTCATCTTTTTATCGCAATTTTTTTAAAAAATATAGTCAAAATTTGTGTTTTTTGTCACTTTAAATTACTTTTTGGAACTTCTTTTTATTATCTTTTAACATTATTTTTTCAGCAAGTGAAATATATTTATTTAAGTTATTACAGCCTTAATTTATGATATTCTAGATTTAAATTGTTTGAATAAAATTTATTAACAAACAATTTTTTAAGGAAATTTAGGAACCGTCACGCCAGAAACTAGAGAGACGATTTTTTAATTTAATGACTTGGAAATATAACTAGAATTATTTAGAATCATTCAATGATATAGTTTTATATATCTTATTTTAAAAGAAAATTTGAGTAACGTCACGCCAGCTACTAGAGCAAATTTTTTTTGCTTAATAACTTCGAAAATAACTTAGAATTTTTTTAAATCATTCTAAAAAGTAGTTTTATATTTCTTATTTTAAAACAAAATTTGAGTAACGTCACGCCAGATACTAGAAAAAAAGTTTTATTATTTAAGATCTTGGAAAATGTTACTAGAATTATATTAAAACATTATAAAAAATAGTTTCATACTATTATTTTCAAAGATTATTGGTGTAGCATCACGCCAGATTCTACAGAAAATAAAATATGAGTGTAATTATGTCAAATCTCTCTATTATTTAAAACAGATTTTCGTCGTGACATTTATATATAATGATATACACAATTTGGATCACAAAGCGGGAGGGGCGTGGATTGGCGAGTGCAGCACGTAGGAGCAATGCCCTTTAGACATTCTAAAAAATAGTTTCAGTTTTAAATCTATAATTTTTAAGGAAAATTTGTGTAACGTCACGCCAAATACCATAGAAGAGATTTTTTGACTTAAAAAGTTTGAAAATAATCTAGAACTATTTTGAATCATTGTAAACTGCGGATACTAGAGACATTTTTATACCCTGTACCGTATGGTACCAAGGGTATATTAAGTTTGTGCAAGCCGAAAATGTATGTAACATATAGAAGGAGACGTCGGAGACACCCCAAAGTTACCTAAAATATGATCAGGGTGAATAGAAAAGTCGATATACCCATGTCCGTCTGTCCGTCTGTCTGTGTGAACGCCTAGATCTCAGAGATGGTAAGAGCTAGAGCTACCAAACTTTCACATTAGATCCCATATTATTCCATAGGAGGCAAGTTTATTTTATTTTTTTGATATCGGGGTTAAATTATATAGCTCCCATAGGGGGTGTTTGAGACGACCTCGACAAAAAAAATAAGTTTTAGATGAATAATTCGTTTGTTTATGAAGATATCGTAACCAAATTTGGTATTCGAAAGTTTTTTATAGTTCCCAATCACTGTACCAAATTTGATCGAAATCGGTTGACTATATCATATAGCTCCCATAGGACCGATCGGCCAAAATAACTTTTTTAAAGAAAAATTCGCTATATTTCGTTTTTTAATAAAGATATCGTAACCAGATTTGGCGTTTGGAAATTTTTTAGACTTAAGCAATGTGCCAAATTTAAACAAAATCGGTTGACTATATCATATAGCTCCCATAGGTCCGATCTTCCAAAAAATCGATTTTTTAACAAAATTTGTTGTGTTTCGTTTGTTTGTTAAGATATTGGGACCAAATTTGATATTCGTGAGTATTTTATAGTTCCTAAGCACTGTACTAAATTTAATCCAAATCGTTTGACTAGATCATATAGCTCCCATAGGACCAATCGGTCCAAAAACACGTTTTTTATACAAAATTCGATGTGTTTTGTTTGTTTGTAAAGATATTTGAAATAAATTTGGCATTCATATCTTTTTTAAGGTATTTAAGCATTGTGTCAAATTTTATTGAAATCGGTTGACCATATCATAATAGCTCCCATAGGAACGATCGGTCAAAAAAAAATTTTTGCTTGAAAATTCTTCTGTTTTTGGTTTTTGTGAAGAAATCTGACTTTATTACAAGCAAGTGGTACAGGGTATCCTAAAGTCGTCCGCGCCCGACTTTACGTCCGCCATTTTTTTTATATCGTAACGCCATACGCACTTTTTATATTTTATCTATAAAACCTATTGTTTTTATTTTTATACCCTGTACCGTATGGTTACAAGGGTATATTAAGTTTGTGCAAGCCGAAAATGTATGTAACATATAGAAGGAGACGTCGGAGACACCCCAAAGTTACCTAAAATATGATCAGGGTGAATAGAGAAGTCGATATACCCATGTCCGTCTGTCCGTCTGTCCGTCTGTCCGTCTGTCCGTCCGTGTGAACGCCTAGATCTCAGAGATGGTAAGAGCTAGAGTTACCAAACTTTCACATTAGATCCCATATTATTCCATAGGAGGCAAGTTTATTTTATTTTTTTGATATCGGGGATAAATTATATAGCTCCCATAGGGGTGTTTGAGACGACCTCGACAAAAAAAGCGTTTTAGATGAATAATTCGTTTGTTTACGAAGATATCGTAACCAAATTTGGTATTCGAAAGTTTTTTATAGTTCCCAATCACTGTACCAAATTTGATCAAAATCGGTTGACTATATCATATAGCTCCCATAGGACCGATCGGCCAAAATAACTTTTTTAAAGAAAAATTCGCTATATTTCGTTTTTTAATAAAGATATCGTAACCAGATTTGGCGTTTAGTAATTTTTTAGACAACTTAAGCAATGTGCCAAATTTGAACAAAATCGGTTGACTATATCATATAGCTCCCATAGGTCCGATCTTCCAAAAAATCGATTTTTTAACAAAATTTGTTGTGTTTCGTTTGTTTGTTAAGATATTGGGACCAAATTTGACATTCGTGAGTATTTTATAGTTCCTAAGCACTGTACTAATTTTAATCCAAATCGTTTGACTATATCATATAGCTCCCATAGGACCAATCGGTCCAAAAACACGTTTTTTATACAAAATTCGATGTGTTTTGTTTGTTTGTAAGGATATTTGAAATAAATTTGGCATTCATATCTTTTTTAAGGTATTAAAGCACTGTGTCAAATTTTATTGAAATCGGCTGACTATATCATATAGCTCCCATAGGAACGATCGGTCAAAAAAAAAATTTTTCTTAAAAATTCTTCTGTTTATGGTTTTTTGTGAAGAAATCGGACTTTATTACAAGGTAGTGGTACAGGGTATCCTAAAGTCGTCCGCGCCCGACTTTACGTCCGCCATTTTTTATACTAAATATAGAATACATCCAAAAAATTTCGCTTATTCCATTTTTGTCATATTTGGCGTTCAAAAGTAACGTCACGCCAAAATGGAAATATTGTTAAAACAAATAACACTAACTACAAAATGTATCCTGAAGATGTTTTACTCGTTTTCATAGTAAAATGGCACGCTAAATCCGAAAATAAAGTCAAAACAAATTTTTCGTAGAACGGATTTTGAGATATTTCGATTAAAAAATATTCAAATTAAAAAAAATTCTCTTTACTTAAAAGCTTATATATGTATATGGTAGAACTGTACTGATTTTGTAAATTTTTACTAAACTATATATAATTAAATTACTTATCGGATATACTTGAAACTTATATTTTTCAAATTTACGTGTTGGTCGTTTTTTATCCATTTGTATGAAATTTTTCGAAATTTTTAGACAATTTTTAATAAAAATTATATTTTGAACGTAAATATAAAAATTGAAAAAAAAAATCACTATGTCTCCTAACGCCATTTTCAGCAAATTTTTAGTAAAATTTTTAGAAAAATAAAAAATATTTCTATACATAAAATTCGCTAAGTTGAGTTAGGATCACATTAGTGTAAAATTATTTTTCCAAAAATATTAAGTCATTTCTGAAAAAGAAGTCCGCCACTCCCACCTTTTAACCCTTTCTTTTCAGAAAAACATTTAAAAGCTTAGACATATTTCTCAAGGTGTCCAGACCCCCAACATAACTCCCTTTGCATACGCCCCTAGGTGTAAATATAAATGACAAAAACAAATTTGTGTGTCATGTCATTAGGTTAATTATGTGCTTATAACCGAACAACCTAACCTGTTTATTTATAAAGATGATGCACAGAACAAAAATTATTTATTCTTACACGATTCCATATTATTCACAAAGTAGTAGCTAAAAATTCAATAATAATAAAGCGCTTAAAGTCTGAAAAGAATACTCTATAGCGTACAAATCCGGTTGAATCATCTGGAAGTGCTTTTGTATACATTGTTAAATTATTTTTGCACACAAGAAACTACTATATAGGTCACAATGGCAACAAAAGACCCCAAAAAAATGGAGCATTTATAACCCGGCGGCGATTTCTCATAACAAAGGCGGCTTTTAATTATAGTGCGCGGCTTTTGTCGCCAACTTTGTATTTGTGTTTGTTCTTATTGTATCTCTGTTGACTGGTTGGTTGACTGTGTTCTTAGATAACTCTCAAACGAGTGGGCGTTAGGGTCGCATATCTTACGGATATATAATACGTAAAGTATGCACACGAGAATCCCTTGATAAGAGCCGCTGAAGTTTCCACGCCATGGTGTGATGTAATTAAAATATTGAAAAGCGTTACTTCTAATGAGGTTCCGAAAACAAACTTTTACCAAAAGGATTCTCGCACAACAAACAAAGGTCGTCGTCGTCGCTTTTTGGGTTAAAGTTGTGCGAAACGCATAAATCAAATTTTACTGGAGCGTGATTTCAACCATCCATATATTTATAAAAAAGTTTTTCACAGCAAACAAAGCAGATTTCGCATTTGTATGCGACGAGAGTGGGTAATGCAGCCTTCAGTACGTAGGATGTGTGCAGAGTGTTCCCAAGTGAAAAGCATTTTGTGTCCAAGGGGATCGATTTCCACTGCTAGAAAATCTGCAGTTGTTTGAGGAGGACTTCAATGCCAAACGCAGCACTGTAATACTTCTGTCATTCGTCATGACAAAAAAAAACAGAAAATTTAAATTAAAAAGGAGAGCTTGTAAAGGTCGCATTGAAGGGATTCTTTGTAGATAGCTATTTGTACCTATTTATTGTTTCCTGGTCGCTATTACGGCCGCTCTTAGAGGAAGCCTAGGACGGAAACGCAAATTCTCCAATCATCTCTGCTTCGTACAACACGTTTCACTTCATTCCAGGAATGAATTAGATTAAAAAAATAGGAAAAAATAAATTGGAGAACGGTTGAGAAGGATCAAAACTGTAGAGATTCCCCAATCATCTCAATCTTTTTTATTGTAAAACCATTCGAAAAACGCAGCTAGATTCGCTATGGGCACATATGCCAGACTGCCCAGATCCTTAAAGAATGATTTACTCAGAAAATGGGTTCTACTTCTTAAAAGCGCCGGGCAATTGCATAGCACGTTTTGGAATGCTTTTTTTCTTCTCCTCGTCTACGAAGCTGAAATCGTGATGAAGAACAAAGCTGTCGTTCAAAGCTTTCTATCGCTTCTTCATCCTCGCAATTACTACAAAAATCGTGTTGGTGAACGAAAACATTAAAATTCCTGTCATCATCATGATCCCATTATTCTGGAACCGCAAGAACATAAATATTCGTTTTGTACACTGTGCAGAATACTCGGAATAGGTTGCCTCTGGACGTTCAATTGCATGGAATACTAAATAATCTTAGTGGTATTGGTAGTAAAGAATCAGTTTCTATGTAGGGGAAGTTGTCTGGTTGTGGGCATTACCCGGTTGTGGGCACCCCTGCATAACTTTTGAATGTGAAGAGATGAAGCTCATCTTTAAATGGTCGATATAACATTTAGTATTGGAAATTTATGTAGAATCGCATATTCTTCTGATAAGTAATCCAATTGATACAGCTTCTTATTGAAAGTGAACCCTTTAGATACAGCTTTATATTGACAAGGAATTTTCTCCATTTTTGGAATAAAAAACGAATTCGAACTCTTCTCACTACGTCTCACTCACTTAGGTCAAGAACAGGCCCTTTGTGATACCGATTATGGGAGTAAGTGATAAAGAAATAGAATAGACGGGAAAAATTAGGGAAATAGGAAAAGTGGAAAGTGCAGGCCCATGCCTAGGTACACTAAGTGCTAAAGAATTCAGAGCAAATCATTGTCTCTTGTGATTACTTGATCGGTGGAGTAATTGATTTGCTCTTCTTCTAAAAGTCCATCACCGTCAATGATGACCACCAACGTTTACTGATCGTCGTTTTCTTGTGTTAAGGATCGATACGGATAAATGCGACGAGGAATTTCAGGCATAGCACTTATCTTGAGGTACCTGTGGGCATATATATCTCATGCAGAATGAACAAAAACTGTCCATCGAGATCGACGAACTTCACTGCATTCATGTTGATAAAATTCATATGATGGAGTCATCAACAAGCGCCAAATGTCCAAAATCTTCAAAGTGAACCTAACCAGAAAGCTATTATTCATATTCTCTGCGCTGGGATTGTGGAAAATTGGATATGCTAGATAGATGCTACTTTCATTAATTATAATAGTTTCCCTGACTGACTTATTTATCAGTCGCCCCTGGACGGAGCATTGGGAATTTCTATTAATATATGTTTGAAGAGAACAGCAGAGGGACCTGCAGTTTATAGCCGAATTCGAACTGCGGTGACCTAAAATAATACTACTTCTTCTTACATTACTCCCAACACAATATTATTCATTGCACTTTTAAATAAATCTCTTAGTTCGTTGATATTCTGCGAATAATTTATTTTAACATCTAGCCCATCCTATATGGCCATCCCAGATAATCCCGAGCAATAATTTTGGGTATGTATCGCACCAGTTCTTCCCAAAAAGGTACTGAATATTCATTAGTGGCTCATTGTATCATTCATATTCAAATATTTGCGCTAATGCTATGGCAAATCGGCTATGCTAGATACAGAAGAACTTATACTCCCCATACAATGTTATTCATGGCACTTTTAAGCAAATCTCTTAGATCGTTGATATTTCGGTAACAATTTCTTTTCACATCTAACCCGTCCTAGTTGGCCAGCCCACATATTCGCGACCAACGCACCAGTTATTTCCAAAAAAGGTATTGAAGATTCCTTAGCTACGTACTGGCTCATTGTACTAAAGGGAGAGCGCTCATATCCTTGTGCCAGATTGATTTTCCCTGTTGTTACGTGCAATTGTGGTTGTAGAATTTTCCATATAGACACAGTCACTCACACATCCGCACGCCCCAGCCCCCACCACTGACTACAAGTAGTCACATAAATACATATTGATTTTTTTTTCTTTTTGTGCGTTTTGCGGCAATGAAAGCAAAGTAAGAAGCACAACAAAAACAAAGAAAATGTTTTTTAATTGCATTATGTGGTACAGGGAAATCACAGACATATATATATATGTATATATGTATTAAGCATATACCAAATGCATATGTATATATAGACGCAGGTAGGTTCAGGTTGCACATATAGACTCTGCCAGCTACTGTTAATCGAACAGGATGCAAGACAGGATGTGGAAAACTGGGTTGGGTTGGGTCGTGGATCGCCCGGATTGGGAGAGACTGAGGGCAGTCATTGCATGCGTAAACACAATTCGAACTTTACTTTTCAATACCAAGTCACAGACGGAAACTGAGGTTTGGTTTTCCCGTAGCGCCCACAAACATTTCGTATTGTTTTAACTGCATGTATGGGAAATTAGTTCAAGGATTCGCTTTAATGAATGTTTTCAAAATCACATTCAGTACATATGCTTCCCAACAAAGTTGTACAAACTATTTAGTTAGCGCAAAGTTGGGGATATGTTAAACATGTGGATTTGGGCTTAGTTTGAGAAACTTCTATGGAAAACAAAAAGCTTAGTAGAATAACTTCAGGCAATAATTTGGGAGGTATGGCAGAGCAGATTGTAGCCACCCACTTTCAGAAACTAATTTGCTTGAATTTGTACGAATTGATGAATTGGTTGCTTGAGGTAACTATTTCTGTAGGCCACAAAAAAAATATGAAGTTGATCTAAAGAACTTTTTTTTTGTGATTTAACCGAGCTCATTTTTGATGTTAAGGAGTCTGTATTTGGGACTGACCAGGATTTTAGAAGCCATTAAATTATAATTTTAAAGGTTAATTAGGTTATAGGTAAATACATTTTTAACCTGTATCTTAAAAATACCTTCGAATGCTGAAAAGTTAAAAGATTCGCCTAACACCATTTTTTGTACACATACTTTATAAAAAAGTCGAATTTTTTTAATTTTATGATTTTACTATGTATTTCTTAATATTGATATTAATTTTTTAATTAATTTTTTTATTTTTATTTCGTTTCCTCAAATTCCGATTCAATACAAGAACCCCAACTATCTCGAACTTTCCGAATTTTAATTTTAATATAAATATTTAAGATATTTTTTTTGAAAGCTAATTTTATAAGTTTAAAACAAGTTGATCTTATATTATTACTAGCAATTTCACAAAATTTATGAAATTCCTTAAAGAAAAAATATGTTCTCAATTTTATTTTTGTATTATTTATTTCTAAATATTTTTATTATTTATTTAAATAATTTATGTGTTTAATGTATGTTTCCTTAAATTATTCAAAACAAGGACCCCAACTATCTCGATCTTTCCGCATTTTAATTGTTCTAATATTAATATTTCAATTTTTTTTAATCTTTGAATATATTTTGATTTTTTTTATAAAATATTTTCTAAATTTTTACTGCCTTTATTTTTTTGTTTCTTATGATTTTGTCCCTTCTGCGCCGACGTGGCATCCGAAATTTCAATAAATCCTATTCTTTTCTTAAATTGCACAAATTTCTTTTTTGTGTTGTAAACTTTCGGACTCCCTTCGAGACTTAAAATGTTAAAGCCAAAAAAAACTTTCTACTGCGGTTCCGATTTAGCAAAAATTCCTTATTCTTGTCTGAAAATGCAAAATTTCTGTTTCGAAACTGCGAAATCGACTCGAATTTAAAATAGTCACAGCGAAAAAGAAATCAATTTCAAAACATAAGATTGAGCAAAAAATGTGGGATGGGCTGGTTATTTATTTGATACCTTCGGCGAAACTATCTATGCCAGATTCCGAAATTATTCTTGGTTATCAAAAAAAAATGTTGTTCCTAAATCTACAGTAAAATTCCTTATAAAGCTACCCCAACTCAAGGCCAAATAATTGTAAATTACAAAATCCTCATCAAATTCGCAAAAATACTTCATCTAGAAATATTTAAGTCTATTATCTCAGTCTACCATAACGTTGGAGCACTATCGATGGTTTTGCCATTGTTAAAACTGTTCGTATTGTATCTCTCTTTTCATAAATCACGTCATTATTAGTTGGTATTATTCATTTATCCTTCCAAAAGCTGCTCAATTCTAAGGCCAGGCAATAAAACTGCTACACACTCTCTGCCGCCCTCTCCCCCTTCCAGACAGCCCCTTTTTAGTTACATAATAAATAGCCAACTAGCCGCAAAAGGGCACGTGACGAGGCTTAAAGCAAAGCGTCATAAAGCTTGATTGCAGGGGGATACATTGATAACCCACTCCCCATCCCCGTCCAGTAGGCACACCTTATTACCCTTATCAGGAAGGCCGGCTGCAGTCCAAACTGTTCAAACTATTCAACCAGAGACACACACACACTCACACACACAAAATCAGTTGGCATTTTGCAGGCGACTGACACTTCAATTAACTTGGCCAACGCCCGTTTCTAGTTTTAAGTGTTCCCAGGCAGGATTTATAGATGCAAAGTACTTAAAGGATTTTGTGTGCCTGGCGCACACATAAAAATGCTAATCATTTGCTCATTAAATGCGCATCATAGTTCTGGCTGCCTGAGCCGAAGACTGAGCCCAAAAACCAGGCCCTGGCAAAACGCAGCTGTTGGCTGAAAGTTGCGCAAAAATTTGTGGCCAAAACAAAGCGGCAGCACACAAAAAAAAAGGCGCCCAAGAAAAAGGAAAATGGAAAAACTGTGTTTGAGGTACGACGCCTGGTCGGGCGTCTCTGCACCCTTAGCGCAATCATCGTGTAGACATCTTAACTGTCTGCGAAATATGCCTGGGCTGGATGTCAGCCCGTTGTGTTGCCATTTGAGCTATATGGATACATATCTTTGTGCGCACATTGGGCGGGCCGAGCCAACTGCGTGGCATTCAGCTTCTTGGAGGCGCCTACTCATGTCAAATCATCTGTTTTAAATCGATTTTCTTGGAGTTTGTTTTTGTTGATGTTATGTGCATGTATCTGTATCTGTGTAGCTGTATCTGTGTATCTGTAGCTGCCTTATAGGCCTTGTGGCACACTAGTTTGTGGAAAAAAAAAAACGCCCACAAGCCACAAAAAAATAAAAGAAAAATGGCTGCCTGCCACTAATTTAGTTGACCCCAAAAAAAAACGACAACAAAAAGTAATGTTGAAAATTGTATTAAATTTGTTAAACTCTATTATACTAAAAATAACAACAACAATAAGCGCTATAAAAACAACAACCACTTAAACCAACAAAAACAAACCGCCTACGGACCACTATTTTGGTTCATTAAATAAATCAAAAAATTGGCGGTTATTTTGTTGCTTTTTTTGTTTTTTCCATAAAAGTAAACTTAACTAATTTTTTTGATTTTTCTTTCGATTCGAGCAAACAGCAAATTTATGCAAATTGGTGAAATGGTCAAAACAAACTTGGCCAAAAGAAGAAATGTCAATACAAAGCCAAATTCGGAGGCACACTTTACAAGCCAATAAAAAAAGACTATGGAACAGAATGGGGGCTCAAAGTAAGCCCCCGGGGGTGCTGGGAGAGAAGAGAGAAGACTATGGAACAGAAGCGGGCTCAAAGTAAGCTCCCGGGGGTTCTGGGAGAAAAGAGAGCAGACTAAGCTATCAAAACGTCTAACAAGAGCAGCTGAGTTCTGGCTTACGCAGCTTCTCCTCAAAATTTCGTACAAACCTTGTACAGTCTAAAATTTGGTCATGCCCCCCTACAACTTTTTCCCGCATCCGCCTCTGTTCCTCACCAAGATAATCACTGCAAATTGAGCATCAAAATATTTTAAAATAAATTGTCACAAAAGAAATTCCAACTATGTGCACAATAATCACGCACTGGACCGTAGTTATAGGCAATGATAAGTCAAAGCAACACGAACCATACACTGAGTAAAGCAAGTATGCGTACGGGTAAAAATATATGCAATAAAACAATTAGTGGGGCGCAAGCTACCCTCTGGACGCACTACGCTCCAAATACGAGGTAAACGAGCATATATGTACAGTGGCGCACAGAGAGGGTGCAAGTGGGTCCGTTTGCTCCGCGCCCTGAGTTCAAGGGTGCCCCGCTCAAGGCGATGGAAACAAACATAGAGGCGAAAACGTATTTCGGGAATGTTGAAAAACTCTACAAGATATTCGCTCTCAGCCCAACCAGGTGCAATATCTAACACTAGATGATTAACAACTATCACAGTATTGTCGCTTCTCTAGAAAAAGTTCTTGAAATGGATTTCTTACCAGAAGTTCAGTCTTTCGACTTCATCCTTTGATAACCATTTGGTACAAATTTTTGCAATGCCTCGACATCACAAGCAAAATTCTAAAAAATCCAAAATTAACGATGGAACAAGCAGCTCGCAGTGTTGATCAAGTATTGACTGACGTACTTCGCTTAAGAGATTCTTGGACAGCAATTCTGACAGATGCTCATCTTGTTGCAACAAATTTAAAGATAACACGTGAGCGCAGACAAAGCCAAAACCGCATTCGAAAGAAAAAACGATTTCATGATGAAGAAACAGGCACAAAGCATGTATTTGAGAGGAACGCTTTTGAGTTCTAGTCTTCTTCCCACCAGTGGATCTCTTGTTGAATGAGCTCGGCGAGCTGCATTCTAGGATATCAGAATTGTCGAAGCTCTTCACAACTATCATTGAGCCACAGGGTAGTGTGAGTGATCTCGAATACGCTGCACATGAATATGAAAATGCCGGAGCTGATTCTCAAGAGCCATCTATCACAGCAGCAAGTGCACTGAAAAACGCATACCCGAATGATTTTGTTGAGAGTGATCTGAGAGACGAAATCGATTTGTTGCATAGCATTCGCAAAGTAACGAAATGGGATACCATTTCTGTCTTGGAGACTACTGAACTTGATATCTGCGTGTGGGTATGAGAATGTTTTGCCATAAGTATGTATTGCATTAAGAGTTTCACTTGTTTTGTCACCATCTGTTGCTTCCGGAGAAAGAGCTTCAGCAAGCTTGGTCTAATCAAAAATAAATTGAGATCCACCATGGGCGAGGACAGGTTAAATCACCTAATGATTATCAGCATTGAGCACGAAGAGGCAAGTTCTATCATTTTTGAGAAGATTATTGAAGAGTCCATTGCACGAAAGGCATGGAAACGCCTGCATTAAATTGATGTAACATTTATCAGTAGGTATATTGTTTATTTAATCTTATGACATGTAAATTTTATGTCACGATAACTGTACAGTGACATTAATAATTAAATTATTAAAAAAAATAATAAATTGATATGTTCGTTTTATTCCTATTTCATTTATAATCCATATGCGAATTTGAAAGAAAGGGCTCCACAACAATTAGCAAACAACAATCATCAAATGTATATTATATATACTCTATATACATATGCCGTGTTTTTGTATTCGCATACAACTAATCCTTTGCAAATATTTACATTTCAATCAATTTTGTAACAAGTAAATTCAATCTGAAACTCAAATCAATCACAATAAAGTGCTGACAGGTACTAAATAAATTATTTTTCAGCAAAATTGCGATGTATCGATATATCGCATGAAAATTCTGTTCCGGCCGGCATGTTGTTCGCACAAATTAAAAACACAAAAATGCTGGAAATTTAAAATTGTGAGTCAGAGTCTGGCAGTTTTCTATAAGTTGTGGTTGTGGGCACTTCTGCATTTCTGCACAACACAATAAACACGTAAATATTAAAAAAAAATGTGGTACAGCCGAGGCGGTGCCCGACAGTGGAATACTCTGTACTTTTCTCTCGAAAACATTTTTTCTGCATATTCCTACTAAGAACTTTCAAAGAAGCTAATTAAAATTTATGGGGCAAGTTTCAAGTTGTATGTAGGGGTGTGGGAGAAAACACGATAAATCGATTGCGGGGGGTGGGAGGTCTGCATCGATAAAATTTGTATGTGGGTTTGTTCACACGTGTACACGAATTAGCTTAGCCAAAATTGTGATTCGAGGTCACTTGTAACCAGTGGCGAAGCGACAGCGTTGAATGTGGGAGGGGGAAATGAGCCCCAAAATGCCGACTCGATTCAACAAATTACCGACAAATAACCGATTCTGAATTTTTATTTCTCGAATATTACGTGAAATATCCGAGATTTGTCAACTGATGGATGTTTGGGGGGTGTCACACCCCTACACCCCCACCTCACTACGCCCCTGCTTGTAACCATAACTAGGTAGAGTCAAATATTGACGCAGTTTGTATATTTTTGACTATAACTTTACCCGTATTTGTCCGATTTCGTTCACACACAGATGAGTGGAACCATAACGCGTACTTCTGTTAAATTTCAGATAAAAATAATAAAAGGTATTACAAAAAACCGCGAAAATCTACTGCTGCGGATCGGAGAAAGACATGATTCAACAAACTTTATCTTCCCAGGAAATATGGTTTGGTGTTTCTAGCTATTCTAGTCTCCGAAATCTAGGCGTTCATTCGGACTGACGGACGGACATGGCTCAATCGCTATCCGATGTTATAATAAGCATTTTGGTATAAAGGACTTGGGGTCTGCCGCGCCTCCTTCGCCACAAATCTAGTATGCCCGTTGTCCTTTTAAATACACGGTATGAAAATCTATTTATATCATAAAGTTTTTAAGGCCAAGAACCTTTAATTTACTAAAATTTTAAATTCTAAGTCTGGTTCTAGCAAAAATGCAGTATTTGTTTTCTGTAAGTTGTGATTGGACACTTTTGCATTTCTGCTCAACAAAGTAAGCACGTAAATATTATAAAAAATGTTTTTAGTGTTTTATTTATTATAATGTTTAGAATTTTTTGGTTTAAAGGCGTCTCATAAAGTTTTTAAGGCCAAGAAACAGAAAATTCCTAATAGCAAGTATATTATATAAGTGCGGATAAACAGGATCCAATTTTCAAAAATTTGCTGTTATTTTTATATATTTTTTGAGCCGCCATATTATCGTTCCCGTCAAGTTTGCATTTTCCAAGAGATATAGGGGTTTATTTTAGGCAAAAGTAGATCAAAGGGTCTAGCTGGATAAGGTAGATGAGAGTGGGGCACAACGCACCACTTGGGAAATATTCAAGCTAGAATCGCTGAAGACTGGATAGTTTTTCCATACATAGCTTTGGTGGAGAGCTGTATAAGTCTGAAAGTGCCTTCCTTTTGGGCGTGGCATTTATAATTCATAAATATTTCGGTGAAAGGTAATATTATATTTTGGTAAAATTTGTATCGGACTTAATTGACAGTTAGTTTTTATAGTATTTTGTGTCTAATGAACACGAAAATGAAATCGGTTTGGCAAAGTTTTAGCTTGCTTTCCTACCACGCTCTACCGACTTCAAAATGTACCCAGGGGGCAAAACGCGCCACTTAGCAGCGGGCAAAATGCTTCAAAATACAATTTCTTTATAAAATTGCCAGTTTAATCTTTTGTTCCACATTTTTATTTTATCAATAAACTCTGCGAAAACCGCGTTGTTCCGTACGGCGCGTCCTGCCCCAGTGTGGGGTAAAAAGCACCAAAAATAATCTTTTATGAAACTAAACATTCGAGGCACTTAGAGCAGCTAGAACTGAAAGTTGTTTAAGGCTAAATTATTAGTTTTTTAACCAACACATTTCCTAAAAAAAATATGAGATTTTCTTATTTTTTTTAAGTACGTTCCCTAAACAAGTCAATCCCCATTTTTTTAAGATGTGTTTTTAGATATCCTTTATTTTGTCTGAATAAAAATAATGTTACAAAATAAAACGAAAATTTGTTTGTTTTTTTTTAATAAATTTATTAAAAAATCATCATCAAAAGATGACAAAGACTCTAATAAAATTTGGTAATATTTTATAGAAAACATACATCTTGTTTTTATGGTAAAAAAAAATTGATTTATTTTGAGGGTAAATATAAAAATATCATCATTATTTTTCAAAAATCGCTAGAGGTAGTTTTCAGTACCTTATACAGTTAGACCCTTTGCTGAAATATATAAAATACTAAGTTTTTTAACCAATTTTTATAAAATGAATCATTATTTATTGGTAATCAATTGATAACACACGTCAACATGGTTCAGTTGTTGGAAAGCTAAGGGTTATTTCCGAAGTAATTTGGTGCGTAGAATCCGAATCCGGCGTCAGAACTGGCCCATCACGTCAGGATTTTGAGATATTTGAGGTTATGTACCCAAAAAATAACATACCCAAAAAATAACATAACCTCAAATATCTCAAAATCCTGACGTGATGGGCCAGTTCCGACGCCGGATTCGGATTCTACGCACCAAATTACTTCGGAAATGACTCTTAGCTTTCCAACAACTCATATGACCCCTGTATTTGTAGACCTGTGTAATTAAATAAGGTTTTTCAAATATTTATTTATTGACAATGAATCGATAAATTTAAAAGATTATAATCCAGTATTGAAAGATGAAATAAATCGCTACACACTGAACTTGACTTAGTGTGATAAAATTAATACTAAATAAAACAGAGAATTTGTCTAGATTAAAACTTGAAGCTTGAAAAAATAAGCCGAAAAATTTTGATATTAGAAAAAAGTATTCTAATAAAAAAAAGGATAAATACAAATAAAAATAGCTTCTGATGCATCTTTGGGCATTTGAGGCGTATCTACGCCAACAGAAGGGTACAGTGTTTAAAAAGGTGACGTATCTTAGTGAAATACGTAATAAAAGGTATTATAATATTATGTAAGTATATCCGCTTCACTTCAGCTAATTTAACAATTGTTTTTGTTTTAAATACTAAATACCTTGACTTACGGCGAAAACTACTTAAAATCTTAAATAAACCAGATCTTATCTAGAGCATTAATTAAGTGTTCATTTAATGCAAATTAAAGAACTTATTCTGCGCATTTCTAGGAAAAACTGTTCAAGCAGATCTTAACTGAGTTGGTAATTAAGTGCTGATGAGCTGATAGTTAAATGTCCTTTCTACATTATTCTGTTTCCCTTTAAACAACAAAAAATCGTTAAATCAAGCAGCTTTTGTGTTTGTGCAAACAGCTAGAATAATAAATCACTTTTGCTTATAATTCACAACCATGTGAAATAAAAAATTGTGTGAATTATAAAAATAGCTCGTTTTTCTTTTGTATGCATTGTTAGAGCAAGATTAAGGCTCACCTCTATTGAACGTTTGGCAGAAGAAATCAGAAGAGAAAAGGAGAGAATAGAAAGCTAATTGAAAATCGAAAATTACTGGAAAAACGCAAATGCAGAATTCGTAAATCAAGAAACTCAATTGAAAATCTAGCAAAAGAAAAAGTGAAAAGGCCAAAGACTAGAAGAGATTTGCAACAAAGAAGACTTTGATAAAACGTGTGAGGTGAAGAAAACTTCAAGAAGGTTAAATTGTTTAATAAACAAAGAAAATAAAATAAAAACAATTTCTCGTATTAATGCGAGCAAATGCGTAACGAAAGTTGAGACTATTTAGATTTTCTCACGAATGCAACAATGGGTGATAATATTTATTATGAAATATTATATAGGTATTATTATATCAAAATTACGTTGCGGAACTGTCACCTTTGGTGTAGCCCGATATAAACAATAAAATGAGTAGATTTCTAAAAATTATCAGATGTTTTAATATTACGAGTTATTTATCACAAAGTTTTATTTGATAATATAGAGATAAAAATGCATTTCTATTCATAATACCAGAATTTTTTAATGTATCTATAAAAGCATCGTATGATCCAAATAAGTAAAGATGATCAATTTTTACGTTGATATCTTTGATTTTAATGTTTTTTTATATACTTATGAAGTTTGGAATTATTTGGGGAATTTTGGGTCAAGAATATACATATAAAAACATCGTATGACTAAAAAATGATTGATTTTAGCAATTTTTGATATACTTCATAAAGTGTGGAATTATTTCGGGAATTTCGGGTCAAGAATATACCTGTAAAAACTTTATATGACTAATTAATTGAAGATGATCCATTTTCAAGTCGATGTCTTTGATTTTAATGATTTTTTATATACTTATGAAGTGTGGAACTATTTGGGGAATTTTGAGTCAAGAATATACATATCTATAAAAACTTCATTTGACTAAATAATTGAAGATGATCCATTTTCAAGTCGATGTCTTTGATTTGAATGATTTTTTATATACTTATTGGAACTATTTGGGGAATTTTGGGTCAAGAATATATCTATAAAACCATCATATGACTAAATAATTGAAGATGATCATACAACTAAATAATGGAAGATTATCCATTTTCAAGTTGATGTCTTTGAATTTAACAATTTTTGATATACCTATGAGGTGTGGAATTATTTGGGAAATATTGGGTCTAGAAGATATCTACAAAAACATCATATGACTAAATAATTGAAGATGATCCGTTTCCAAGCCGAGGTCTTTGATTTTAATGATTTTTTTATATACCGATGTATGGAATTATTTGGGGAATTCTAGGTCAAGAAACACAAAAATGAAAATGAAAATTTGTAATTTTGAAAATTTAATATTTTCCGCCTTGAATTGGTTGTAATTTAAATAATTTTTACTTAACCTGAACATACCGTATCTCACTATATTGTGAAAAACCTGTTTTTCGAAAAAATCTCGAAAACAGTACCAAGAAAAAATATTTATGTTATTTTCGCGTCTCTCAACCCAAAATTACCCTAAAAATTATTTTTTCAAGAAGGTTCATTAGATGATCCTTAAATTTGTAAACTAGTGTTATTTGTCATGTAATCGGTACTAAATATTGAGGAAGACTTTTCTTCGATAAGCAGTGGCGAAGCGAGAGTGTTGAATGGGGGGTGATGAGCCTCAAAATGCCGACTCTATTCAACAAATTACCACAAATAACGATTCTGAATTTTTACTTCTCGAATATTGCGTGAAATACTGGAGATTTGCCAACCGATGGATGTTTTGGGGGTGTCACACCCCCCACACCACCACCTCGCTGCACCCCTGTCGATAAGACATTTGCACTTTTAAACGAATAAAGATATTTGAATAATAATTCAATATAATAATATTTCAGTAAGACATAAATTTCCAGAATTTCATTCCATGAGTTATTAATTTTTTAGTTCCAAGACATAAAAACATTTTTATTTGTATCTTAATCATCCTGATAATCCAACAAACTTTCTTTACCAATCCTGTCTCACTAAATTATGACGTCACTCTCTACTTTAAAAACCACCAGACCACTTGAGTCTGTCCAAGCACACTTCTGCATGCGAATACTTAACATTCCTACTGTATCACGCTATCATACATAAGCAATTATACAGCTCAACAGATCTGATTAATAAAACCCGCCGAATGAGTAATTTTAGATCGCCCCAGACCAGACGCTGACCGCTCTCGTTACGTGCCCAAACTTGTGAGTCCAAAAAAATGTGCCCAGTTTCGGGTTTTCTGAAACTTGTAAAGTGTGGCGAATTAAATTATTACGTGCTCAGAGTGTACATAAAATTTTATGTGTAGACCACTTTATAACAATGTTTTATATACCTAGACCAGATGATAACAATCTGATAATCGCACCACACATAACTGGTTACACATTTTTGAGTAACAAGTTGAAAACATGTCAAATCTGAGGGAATGTTTATGTAATGGACAACAACAATTAAAACTTTGCACGATCGGTCTCGTTTGAGGGTCAACAATTTGTGAAGAGCTCAGAAGTTATTGATCATGAGCAAAAAGTCATGATCATTATGATGTGGCTCGAGCTGATATTGGCTGATAAGAACAGAATAAACGTTTAAGTACCGAAATATAGAAATGATTGGCGATTTATTTATTGTTTATTTACTTGTAGCTAATTAAGAAGCAAGTGAAGAACAAAAAAAAATTTCAAGCACGTTGCTCCGTTATCGGAGGCAGTGGTGGGGATGCAGATTTGTAAAAGGGGTTTCATATATGACGTCATATGATGCATATAAGAAATGGAACTATGTATAAAACTCAACATTTTTTTCTGAGACTAATATTTAATTTTAAAATTCGAGGTAGGAAGAACATAAGAGAAGAGTACTTGAAAAAAATTCATAATATGTAATACATATATAGTAATTTTTTCTGAGCTTATATATGTAGTATCAAAAAAGTGGAGTAGATTGAGACTTGTAATTGGGGTTCTATCTATGACTGTACATTTAAAAAATGGCAATACAAAGCTCAAAATTTTTTTCTGAAATAAATATTTAATTTTAAAATTCTTTAAAGGGAAACCACAAGAAAAGTTTAGCTGAAAAATTATACAAATATGGGAATATCCATTTTATAGTAATTCCTTCTTTCTTTCTAAGAAATGGGACTAAACGTGTTTCGAAATTTAAGTTAAAAATTTTTATAAGGAAAATATTACACTTTATGTTTCGTTATAGGATGAATCTAAGAGAAGTGTACATGAAAAATATTCATAATATGGAAATATCCATTTTATAGAAATTCTTTTTTTCTAAAAAATGGGTCTAATCGTGTTTCGAAAATTAAGTTAAAAATTTGTATCTGTTTTTAATATAGTATATATATAGTAGTGTGTTATAAAAAACTTCATTGTACTTAAAATTATTCATAATATTTCAAAATTCGTTATAAGTATAAGAGTATTTGAAAAATAGTCATAATATGGAAATATCTATTTTATAGTAATTCTTTCTTTCTAAGAAATGGGACTACACATGTTTGGAAATTTAAGTTAAAAATTTGTATCGAATTACAATTTGTAGAGCCATACAATCATGTAGAAAAATCGTTATACATAACTTTATTGTTAGTAGATCATCATACTTCAAAAATAGTCGTAATATTTTAAAATTATTTATCTTTGTTACTTAAGATCTCAAGAGCAAAGTACTTGCCAAAAAAAAATTATCAAAATATTATTAGTCTATTAGACCATTTTTCATTTAAGGACTTTATTTTTAATTCAAATATGTATAGTTTTTCATATTGTATATTGTTGTTTAAAAACATTCACCTAAATCTTTTATTACTCGATAGATTCCAGAAAAAATCGTGAAAAAAACAGTGTAAAAAACACATGAAATAAATCTATAACTTAATTTCTAAAAGATTAGATTAGATCACAAAAAAAACATTTTTCCTAAAAAGTTTCAATCAAATAGCTTTATAAATTTTTTAAATCGAATGAAACTGTGTAAAAATTCTGTTTTCTAGATCGATCGTGTTATTTTAAAACCGTTAAAGAAAACGATGTGTATAAAAACACATTGGGTGAACCTCGAATAATATTTTTAGAATCAATCTGGGCATATCAAAATAATAGGCAATCTAATTTTTTATTAAAAATCAACAACTTATTCGCCAAAAAAGAATATAATAATTTATTAAGGAAATTCCAAAAAGCAAATATTAAAAATCGTCCATAAAAACATACAGCATAAAATTCTTTAAATTTTGACTTAACAATTTTATTTATTTTTTAAAATTTTTGTATTATCAATAAATACATTTAAAAGGTTATAATCCAATATTGACATATAAATAAATCGCTACACTCAACAATCGGAAGCAATTAGAATCGGAATCCAAAATTTTTAAATTTTTTTATATTAAAATATACAAATCTTCGAAAAAGTAGTTTAAAGCCAAGGCTGATGATAAATGATATGAAATGATAAAAGGGCAAAGTTTCCAACAACAACTTACACTTAATAAGCAGACCACATCCTTGATCACAAAAAATATATCATTCTTGCCTAAAAAAGTGTTATAATTATATTGACCATATTTATTATCATACTATTTTTGGTATAATTTAGTAGATCTAACAGTTAGAAAACTAGATCAAAAAGTATATTATTTTAGATATTATTAAAATCAATAACAGAACTATATTATAATGTTTTTTTATTATAATCAGATTTTTATAAATGGAAATGCCTATTGTTCCGACTGACATTCAAAATTAAATCATTTTTTTATATGAAATATGCTTCACAAACATTTATTTTAAGAAAAATAGGCTCCATATGTTGTTCATATTATTATTCTGCATTTTTACATTTATGCCTCATTATTAGTGTGGCTCAAAACGTAACTCCAATATTCCTGCCCTTATGCTTTTTTGTCACTTCTTCGCGCACCCCAATTATATTTTAACATTTCAGGCATCTTAAATTTCTAAGCACAAAATAACACAAATTCTTTCACAGTTTTTCTTGACTTGAGGGAAGTTACCCCACTCTGTGTCTAACCCCCTCACTAAGCCACTGTTCGTAGGCAGTTTGGCTTGATATGTGACAACTCAAAGATAGGCAACTAAGTAATATGTATAGAGAGAGATTAAGTGAAGGTCAATAGGAACCAATAAATAGCACAATAATAAAATGCAATCCGATTGTTTTGGAGGTGGTGTGAAAAGTAAAAGGGCCCCTAAAAACAATCCAGCGCATTTTTATGCAAATTAAATTGTTTAATTAATTTATTCAAATGAGTTTTTGGACTCATTAAAATAAAAAACTGGGCTTATAATTTCCTGATTGTTTTTTTAAGCTTTTAATCAAAATACTGTCAGGTATACAGTAGGCAAGTAAATTATTTATACACCTTTAACTTTTAAGATTAATGCCGTGTTGCTGAGTGCAAATCATTTTATTTGTCTATTTTTAAAGTATTTTATTTAAAATATAAACAAAAAATACATTCAATTTGGTACAGCTAAGCTATTTGGAATAATTCTTAGTTTAATGAGCTGTTTGCACTTAAGAATGCAATAAATTTTACAAGGTGACGCGTGTTTATTTGCGCAGAAAACTGGTTCAAGTTTTATATGGTAGCTATATGAAATAGTGCAGCAATTTTGAACAAACTTCACAAAAATGTTAAGTCGAAAACAGAAAACAATTATAAATTTCGAATTAATATCTTCAAAAATAAAAACAAATTCTAACATGTACCTGTGAATTTCACATTGGAAATTGGTTGATTGAAATAAAATCTTATTTCAGCAGGAACATATACAAGATTTTGCGTTATAGGTGTTTTGGTTTTTTGTGAATGTCAATTTAAATATTGTAACGTGAAAGAATTAAATCCAATTCAAAACAAAATTAAAAGAACTATAATATATAGGTACCTATATTAAATAAAATTAGAACGGTTAGAAAAAGCTTCAAAGATTTGCAACCCAAAAAAAGAGGTTTCTGCCGAATTTCAATTTAAAAATCATACTGTGAAAGAATTTTATCCAAATTAATAGTTAATATTTAATAATAATAATTAATATTTAGAAAAAAAATTTGATTTGAACCCAAACAAAAAAAAATTTGAAATTAATAGTGTCTTTTAAAAATTATAATTATATACTATTATAATTCACAAGCTGTTTAAGCCCCGTGTGCTATAAACTTCAATAATTTAATCATTTTATTAAGTTAATTTTAATTTTTCTGAACATCTTGTAATATTTTTTAAAGTTGGGGATTGGAGTCTTAGGATTGTCGCAGGCGGAACTTTGGAGTTAGTTGTCTTCCTTTTTTTTTATTTTATTAAAATTTTTTATTTTTTATTAGAGTTGGGTAAAAATCTAGTTCATTTCTCTGAACAAGTTCAATCGTTCTTTTTTTTCAGTGAACGAAGTCGTTGTTTTTGCTCAGTCGATCTTTTTTATGCCGATGTTCGTTCTTCTTCAAAGTAATTCAATTGTCTAAAAAATCAAAGTGGTTTATTTTTTTTTTATTTATTAAATTTTATTTGCATAATATTTAAATTAAAAAAATTGTTTTCAGTTGTACTGGGAGAGCCTTTGTATTTTTAAGTTCATACATACGGATCAGAAAGTAGGACTTGAATAAAATATTTCCGTACATTGAAAACGTTTTATACTTATTTGTTAGAAACTATCCTCAATATAAGAGAAATAAAAATTATGATATAACGAAGAATAGTATAAGAACGAACGATGTAGTTGAACTTATTCAGTTCGTTCTTTTAAGTGAATCGTATCCTTTTATTTTATGAACGGTCCTATACTGGTTTTTACTAATGTAATACGTTTTATTTTTTTACATAGGCTGATTTTGTTGAATTGTAGTCAATCCTGATATACTCTATATGTCAATTTATTTAACTACTATCCCTGGATAGATTGCAAATAAAAATGTATTAAAATCGTCTTACAATAAGTATCTTGTGTATGTTTTAATTAATTCCTTAAATATTTCGATTAAATATTGTTTTTATTCAGATACAGCTTGACAGATCCGATAACATAGTGCAACACAAAAAATGGAAACAGCCTCTCTTTTCGCTTTTTTTGGAGTACATACATCCTGAAACTAGAGAAACCCCCAAAGGATTTTGCTCAAAGTCATCAATAAGGTATTTTTTTAATATCGGCCAAATTTCCATTCCAACGTGATTTTTGGAAGATAAGACCATTTTAATCAAGTCGTAAATCGTTCAAAAAATCAGTGAGTAATTTAAAATTTTTTTTTTTGTGAAAACGGAAGTAAAAAATTTAGAGACTTCCACTCGTTAACTTTACTAAGGTCTTCCGAACAACATCTCTTATTTTACACCAATTATAGGTTTATTTTTTATATCAATCTTTAATCACTAAACAACTATTAATGGTCCTTTAAGGTTTCAATCAAATATCGGAGATTCGGGTCCTTGTATGAAGCTAAAGTTTTTACTAGGATATCAAATATCAATAATTTCCAATAATTTGTAGATCATTTTACTCAAAAATTTGGACACAAAAATAATTCAAAAACCGGCTAAGTAATAAAATAAAGAATTTAGGATTTTAAAAAAGTCTCATATTTCTCATCTCAAATTATAGATATTTTTTATATAATACAAATAGTTTTCAATAATTCCCTAAAAGCTAAAATTCAATATTTGTAATATACCTCACTATAGGGAATGAAATCCAAGAAAAAGAATCTGTAACATTGAAATCCGAAATCTCGGGATAAAGCACAATTTTTTTTAATTATCCAGAAACTTGCTAAATTAAAAGATTTTTGTTATTGACAAGATTACAAATAAATGTCTAATCTAGCTTAGAAATCAGGAGTAAAGCACTGATTCTAAGAAGAATCTGTAATATTGAAATCCGAAATCTGGAGAAAGCACAAATTTCCTTAACTATCAACAAACTTGCCAAATTAAAAGATTTTGTTATTGTACAAGATTGCAAATAAATTTTTAATCTAATTTAGGTATTAGCAGTGAAGCACGGAATCTAAGAAGAATCTGTAATATTGAAATCAGAAAACTTGAAAAAAGCACAAATTTTTTTAATTATCCAGAAACTTGCTGAATTAAAAAATGTTTTTATTGTACAAGATTGGAAATTATTGACTAATCTAGCTTAGGGATCAGGAGTAAACCACTGAATCTTAGAAGAATCTGTAATATTGAAATCCGAAATCTTGAGAAAGCTCAAATTTTCTTAACTATCCACAAACTTGCTAAATTAAAAGATTTTTTTATTGTACAAGATTACAAATAAATGTCTAATCTAGCTTAGGGATCAGGAGTAAAGCAATGAATCTAAGAAGAATCTGTAATATTGAAATCCGAAATCTTGAGAAAGCAGAAATTTTTTTAACTATACACAAACTTGCTAATTTAAAAGATTTTTTATTGTACAAGATTGCAAATAAATGTCTAATCTAGCTTAGGGATTGGGAGTAAAACACGGAATCTAAGAAGAATCTGTAACATTGAAATCTGAATTCTCGAGATAAAGCACAAATTTTCCTAAAGATTTTTTTTATTGTACAAGATTGCGAATTAATGTATAATCTAGCTTAGGGATCAGGAGTAAATCTCTGGCTCCTTATAATATAAAGAATAAATAATAATATAAAGAATATGATGATGATGATTATTGTTTTTAACTCTCAGTGGAGCATAGGTCCTCAATACAGAATTTAGGCTTTTAAAAAACGTGTCAGATTTTTACTCAAATTAAAGATAATTTTTGTATAATACGAAACTTTAGTTGTTTTTATTGATTCCTATAAGATAAAATCCAATATCTGTAATATGACCCAATAGAGGAAATGGAATCTAAGAAGATGAATCTGTATATTAAAATCCGAAATCTAGGTATAAACCAAACATTTTTTAAATTATACACAAACTAGCTTAAGGATAAAGGAATACTGCCGATTGATGTCTTTGCCTTATTCCTAATAACAAGATATTTTCCTACAAAGCAGTTCCTAATCAATTTTTAGCTAACCACCGCCTTAAATATTTACCAAATTATTGCTCCCTTTTTTGGTAAAACTTATTCCATATTTTCTTGGGCGTTTCTTAACGCAACCTTTGATTCACACACCACGCTCAATTCAAATTAAATCCATACTACACTCTTCCAAGGTTTTCAATCAAATCTTAATGGCACTCAAAGGTAAAGGTGTACCAATAAAATGTTGTTCTGTGGGATTTGTGTCTGCTCCCTACACTTGCCGCTAATGGCCTTTGCCAGCCCTGGTCGGTCTCTTATGCAAATGCTGCGAAACGACATCATCAAAGGAGGATACTGACCTTTTTTTTGTTGTTGTAGTTTTTAACGTTTGTGGATTTCGGCTGCGGGTTGCGGCGCCATGGAATTTGTTTACTTTTTGCCAAATGGCTGCAGCTTCGCTCCTTACTGTTGTTGTTGCTCCTTGCTCTCTGCGCTCTGTTAGGCGGGCCAAAGGCAAAAAGGACAATAATATTTTAACGCGCTCTCTCTCTCTGAGCAACACTCTCTTAACGCTCTCTCTCTCTTACACACACTGCTTCGCGCACACTCCGCAAATTGATTTTCACTTTTGGCAACTGTCAAAAAAACACAACGCAGGAATTTTCACTTGTGCCACTTTTTGTTGCATGTTGTTTTGTTTAGTTGTTGTTGCAAGTAACTGGTTTGCTATACAAATTCTGCTGCTTGTTGGCCCAAACATCAAAGACACAAAAACGTCTCTGCGTCTTGGCTGCTGCTGCTGCTAGGCAGTGCCCCTTGGCCCGTGCCCGGGCAAGGCTAACAAAAATTTCTACTGCGTTTTCAACGCCTTTTTCTACTACCTTTTTGGCTCGCACTTATACACTTACACGCACGCACACTGTGACACTGTTAACCAACACACAAATACAAATACACTGCGGCTTGGCCAAACAACAAAAAATTCTTTTGCCGTTTGCCTTTACTTTGATTTTGGTTTGTTGTTGTTGTTATTGCTGTTGTTGTTATTGCTGCAGGGGCGAACCGGTTTTTGCACTTCACTCTATATTTGGTTGCCCGCAGCAGTTAACAAATATTTTAAATAAATTAATTCAAGCCAATAAAAAAAAACGAATTTAAATTTCATTAAATTTATATTTTAATTGCATTTGATTTATGCTTTTTACTTTTTGTGCCGTTTTGCTGTGCTATGCACCGTTATGCTTTTGCTTTAGATTTTTTTTTTTTACACACACTTCTTTCTCTCTTCTGTTATTGCCTTTTCACTTGCACACGTTGTGGAGCGCGCTTCCGCAGCAGTACGACCGCACACGACAAAATTCAAAATCAAACAACAACAATAGTTGCTTGCTCTGCTCTGCGGCTGGCCAATGTTATCGATAAAACAGCAGGTTAACAGCAGCTGTTAGGCACTTTTACTGTAGCTGTCTCTTGCGCTCTGTTTGGGCTGCGCCAGGGAGTTAGCAGAGACAGTTAAGCGGCGGTGTGACCGTATGCTGCTACTAAAATATATACTGAATGTGAGTAATTTTTGTATTTGAAAATGTTTACTGCAGAGATTTAAAATAAAAATGAAAATATATAGATAGAGAGCTAAATCGAACCGAAAAATTAAATTTAGCCAGAAAAATATTCTTACTTTTATTATTGATAAAGAGAAATGGTTTTAATTAAATATTCCTTGCAACCAAGCTTGTTGAAGGGCGAGAAATTGGCTGCAAAAAGTATATTACGTTAAAAATTAAAATTTATATAGTATCTGAATCGAACCAAAAAATTCAGAATTACTTAAAAATATAGTCCTACTTTTAGAATTATTAACGAGAAATGTTAAATAATTTTATAATTGAAAATTCCTTGCAACCAAGCTTGTTTAATCGCGAGAAATCGGGCTACAAAGCTAAATTCTACGTTTTAATCAGCTTTGCCTTTTTAAAAATGTAAGTTTAATCTGTTGATTTTTCGTTTTTGTCGTAGAAATGTAACATAATTCTTATGTACCCATATAGTTTTTTTTGCAATTAATCATTAAAAAAGAGATATACAAAATAAAGATGCATATGTTCTGGAGGATAGTAAATTTTTTAATTTAAATATGAGGTGAACAACGTTTTTATAAAACTTATTTTCTGAACAATTGTGTAATAAATTGAAAAATTGTACAAAATTCTAATAAAAAGCAACTTTAAAAGAATGACAGATAACACAGTACTACAAAATCAAAAAAAATCAAAGAACTTTTCAAGTGACCTAGTGTACGTTGTAGGTCTTGAGTTGAGTCACGAAAGTGTGTTTCAAAATTGTCTAACACCCCCAAAATCGCAAGTTATTGCTTAAAAACCGTTTTTCGGGTACTGCGATCACTCCCACAATCACAACGTCGCCATTTTTCAACCGATTTTTGATTGCTTTACAGTTTTGGAAAGAAGAAGATTCAAGCTTTAAGATGATATACACTTATTCATACTTTATACAAAGCAGCTACGAGATTTTTAAAAGTTATCCAAAATTTACACTTTTTTTTCGTTTTTCACACTTTTAAGTCATTTTTATATAACATTTGTTAAAACACCTTTACCTTTTTACATTTAATCTTGAAGAAATATCAATGCCGAGTAAGAAAAGTCATAGTTTATCAAAATTGGTCGATAAATTTTGTTGCGACGCTTATTGTAAACAAGAAAATTAAACTTCCATCGACAAAAAAAAGTTTTAGATGGATATTTCGTTTGTTTATGAAGATATCGTAACCAAATTTGGTATTCGAAAGTTTTTTATAGTTCCCAATCACTGTACCAAATTTGATCGAAATCGGTTGACTATATCATATAGCTCCTATAGGACCGGTCGGCCAAAATAACTTTTTTAAAGAAAAATTCGCTATATTTCGTTTTTTAATAAAGATATCGTAACCAGATTTGGCGTTTGGAAGGTCCGATCTTCCAAAAAATCAATTTTTTAACAAAATTTGTTGTGCTTCGTTTGTTTGTTAAGATATTGGGACCAAATTTGACATTCGTGAGTATTTTATAGTTCATAAGCACTGTACTTAATTTAATCCAAATCGTTTGACTAGATCATATAGCTCCCATAGGACCAATCGGTCCAAAAACACGTTTTTTATACAAAATTCCATGTGTTTTGTTTGTTTTTAAAGATATTTGAAATAAATTTGGCTTTCAGATCTTTTTTAAGGTATTTAAGCACTGCGTCAAATTTTATTGAAATCGGTTGTCTATATCATATAGCTCCCATAGGAACGATCGGTCTAAAAAAATTTTTGCTTAAAAATTTTTCTGTTTTTGGTTTTTTGTGAAGAAATCGGACTTTATTACAAGCTAGTGGTACAGGGTATCCTAAAGTCGTCCGCGCCCGACTTTACGTAAGCCATTTTTTAATAAATTCTTAATCAAAATTTTAGTTTTAAAGGAATGGAAGGTGTAAAAAAGAGTTAAGCATTTGGTGGAGTAGTCTTTAAAAGTGTATTTATATAACAAAAAATCTTGTATGCAAAATATATGTAGCCGACCCCAAAATTAGACAGGATATATGCCGATATTTTTATTATAGCAGAAAGGAGTGCCATATAATCCCCATTGAACAGAAAGTGGCATCATAGATCCATTTCTAAGAATATTATGACCTCTACAAAATAGAGTCTACGGATCAGCAAAGTCAAATTATAAATTTTTTAGCTTATAATCAATCAAGTTAAGATTATTAAGATAAAGAAAAAATTAATAATAATTGGACTCAAAATCATTATTTCCCTTTTTATTTTTCAGCTCAATATTTACTTACCATAGTAATACATATAACCTATGAAACAGAAAATGGCATAATAGATCTGTACCAAAAATAGTATAACCTCTATGAAAAAGAGTACCTAAAAATATTATAATTTCTATGAAAAAGAGTTTACTGATCAACATGATCAAATTACATCTCTCATTCCGCCTGAAGGCCTACGTTGCTCTGGCTACAAGCTTTTATAACTTAGAATTAACTTCTGCTTTACAATTATATAAATAAAAAAAAAAAATCTTTTCTATCTTTTTAAGTTTATCAAATCGTTATTTTATTTTTATTTTTCAGTCCAACATTTACGTACCAAAGACACACTTAAGCCTTATTGAATAGAAATAGGCATAGATATAAATATTATAACCTCTATCAAATAGAATTTACGTATCAGGCTGGTAAAATTTCAATTTTTTTTAGCTTTTTATCAATAAAGCTAAAATTATCAAGATTAAGAAAGAATATGTGAATAATTGGCACAAAATCATTCTTTTCTTTTTATTTTTTATTTTGCAGTCTAAATTGTATCTTTATAAATTGTATATTATCAATATTAGAAAGATTTTGTGATATTTGTGTTAAAAATCAGTATTTAATAATTATACATTAAATGTCAATCAAATCAAATCATCATATCTTTTATTTTAATTTAAAAACGTCAAAAATTTCAAAAGCTTATTTAAATAATTAAGTTAAGCCCGCTTATTTTTTTTACAATTTCAAAAAAGCAACGTTGCTTATAAATATACTAAGCAACCTAAGCAGCAAACGGTCACTCTAAATGATAACAGACTGCGCACTGTATATAAAGGGAAATTCCAGTTGGTTGGGGAAATTTATTGCCGGCTCTGTTGTTTAACTGGGAATTATGCTAGACATCTGATTAGACGCACAAAGTAAATTTCTGCATATTTCCCCAAGAATTTTGTTTGTAATTTAATTTAAGTTATTTATTAAATTAAGACGAAAAATTTTAAATTAAAGCAAACCTGCTGGTCTGAATTTGTAAATTTGAGTAACTGATTGATTGTGCATTATGTACATAACTAGCAACGTATAAATGTAACTAATGAAGTGCTCGCAAAACATCAAGAAAATCACCAAAGCAATTTAGATCTCCCCCCACGCGCCCCACCGTGGCGCTGAAATCAAGGGGGTGCGGGTGGTGGTGCTGCCTTGGCCATGTACATAGCAATTTCTTGTATTGTTTCATGCCACATGCCGCATGCGACGACTTGCACAAGTTCTGGGTCACTTGGACGGGTCTTGGGACTGGACTTGGCTGGCCAATGACTCCGACCGACATGATTTTTTTCCCTTTTTTTTTTGTAAGGTTTTCCGCTGTTTGCAACACTTTCGGCGTTTGGCGCCCATTTGTATAATTTTTCATTTTTCCACAATGTTTTTCCCTCCGGGTTTCCTTCGTTGACATTCCATTCCACTGCTGTATTATTACTGTGCGTTTGTGGATTGCGCTGAGCAGTGGCGTAGATAGGGGGAATAATGGGGGAAGTAATGGCCCCGAAGTCTACGAAAAAAGAGGCGAATTAAATTTTTTTGTTCAGTTTAGATCGTAATAACATCATTGGGACCCATTCTTAGACTTTTAGAAATCGGAACAAAAATTAATACTTATAACTGAAATTTGAATTTTTTTTTAATTTAACTAGAATATTGAAGAATGTTTTTTAATATAATTTTCAAATATTTATTTTAGTTTTTGGTGTTCTTAAGAAGAATTTAAAAAAAAGTGCCTGTACAAAACTTTTCGCTTCACGTAAGTCGACATAATTTTTAGTTTTTACCTAAAAGCATTTTTTAGCACTTTTAATCTAAAAAAAAGTGTCAATAATCATTTACATTCTACATTTATTATAAAAATTAAATAAAAATTCCATTGCGTAAGCGTATCGTTTTTTAAATATTCAATCAAATGTAAAATATTATTTAATTATTTATAAGAACAGATTTTTAAAATATTTTAAATAAAGATAATTCCTAACATTTTTCGTGCTTACAAAATTTCTAAGTTACTCTCTTCGAATTTCATATTGCCATCTAAAAAGTTTTACTTTAAAAATTAATTAAATTATTGTAGTAAACCAAATTGATATATAAAGAGGGACTAAGAGTTTATAAAATAAATGGAATTAAAAAAGTTGTTTAAACAAAAATGGTAAGATTCCATTATTTAATGCAAATAATTTTGAAATTTTTTTTTACTACAGCTAAAACTATTTTTTTTATAACTATAAATTAAATATGCTTTAAATTTTTTGGTTTAAATTTGTTTAGCATTATTTTATAATTATTTATAAATATTTATAAAATGAATAAATTTATTTTTAAGCTTTTTTTTTTGTATAAATATAACATAAGCATTTTATTTTTTACTACTTTGCAAAATAACGATTATTTTTAATTTTTCAGATAACTATAAAATAAATATTTTTTGTGTTCGTTTTTTTTCAATTCCAATTCACTTTTATTATATATCATTTAATTAAGAAATTTTTGTTTACTATAATTAAAACTATTATTATCTTATATATAAAATTCTCGTGTCACAATGTTATGTTCCTTCTAAGCTTAGGATCTCACGAACGGCTGAACCGATTTGGCTAATTTTGGTCTTGAAATGTTCGTGGAAGTCCAAGGATTGTTTAGGGTTGAGAAAATTGCGACGCAAATACTAAAAAGGACAATTTGATTTTCCAATACAATTTTTTTTTTAATTTAGGTTGGCATTGTGTACATTGTCAGATTAACTAATATTTTTTAGTTAATTGTTTTTGTCGAAAGGAATCACAAAAATTATAAACGTTATAAATTTTATTTTATTGAAGCACACAAAATTTCATGAAAATCGGTCCAGCCGTTTCGGAGGAGTATGGTAACTAACATTTTGAAACTTGAATTTTATATATAAGAAGAAACTTATGTTTTACGTGCTATCGGTGTTCTCATGAACGAGTCGATGAATTTCAAATCAGATTTTTGCGTGTGTTAGAGGTCAATGCGGAGGTTTTAAGCCTATTGGGATGTGTTTGTGTGAATTGGTTCGTGAGATATACGCATTTTTGTGAATATTGGTTTTTGTGTGAACATACTCCTCCGAAGCGGCTAGACCGATCCTCATGAAATTTTATGTGTTTATTGGGCAGGTCTGAGAATCGGCCAACATCTATTTTTCATACCCCTAGGAGATAAGGGTTGCCACTCCTAACATTCCTGGCAAATCAAGTGAATTTAAAAACTCGGTAGGATAATTTACAATTTTAGAAATTAATATTGATTTAGTTATTCCTTTCCAAGAAAGTTTTCTTAAGAAGAAAGGAATTCTGCGATTTTGCTTACAATTCATGTTTTGATTTCTGTATAAAATACATATGATCAGATCAATATTTGCACATTATGCAATTTCGTGAATTCGCCACAAAAATAAATCATTGGAAGAAAATAAAGATCTAGACGAGCGAGCGAAGCGAGCATTCCGAAAGGCCGGCTAGTTATTTTATAAATATAAGCTAAAAATTTTTTTAAATATGTAAAAACAATTTAAATCTTTTAACCGTTATTGAATCAATTATTTTTTATTTTTATATATATTTATAAAATTATTACATTTTCTTTTTAATTTTTATTTGTATAAAATATAACATAATAATCGTTTTGTTTTTTTCTACTATGCAAAATAACAATTATTTTTAAATTTTCACATAACTATAAAATAAATATTTTTCGTTTCTCTTTTTTTTCAATTCCAATTCACTTTTATTTTATATAACTTAATGAAGAAATTTTTGTTTACTATAATTAAAGCTATTATTATTTTTTATAAATATAAGCTAAAAATGATTTCAATTTGTAAAAAAAAATTTAAATCTTTTTACCATTCTTGGAACAATTATTTTTTATTTATATATATTTATAAAATTATTACATTTTTCTTTTTAATTTTTATTTGTATAAAATATAACATAATAATCGTTTTGTTTTTTTCTACAATGGAAAATAACGATTATTTTAAATTTTCACATAACTATAAAATAAATATTTTTTGTGTTTTTTTTTTGTTTAACTCATCTTTCTTTTTACTATTATTGAACCAATTCAACATTATTATATATAACTATGCAATAATTTGAATTATTTTAAATAAATAAAAATGGTAAATTTTTTTAGGACATATTTTCATGAGTATAACATTATTTAATGCAAATAATTAGGAAAAAATTTGATTACTCTTAATAAAACTATTTATTTCATTTATTACTATAAATTAAATATGTTTCAAAATTTTGTTCTAAAACCTTTGAAATGTTTTTATCATTATTGACCAATTATTTTATATTTATTCTTATATATTTATAGAATAAATTATTTTTTTTTAAATGCCTTTTTTTGTATAAAATATAATATAATACAATTTATATTTTAAAATTATTATATTTTTGCAAAATAACGATTATTTTTAATTATGCATTAAACATAACTATAAAATTAATAATTGTAGTGATCTTTTTTTTCAAAATAATTTTATATTTTTTCTTTACCATTAATGAAACACAAATTGAATTATTTGAAATAAATAAAAATGGTAAATTTTTATTAGGAAATATTTTCATGAGTATTACATTATTTAATGCAAATAATTAAGAAAATATTTGATTACTATAAATAAAATTATTTTTTTCTTTTATAACTGTGCATGCAGGATCTGCAGGGATCCAGAAGTCCCTGAGACCCTAGCACACGTACTCTGCGACTGCCCAGCCATCTCTAGACATCGTCTGACCACCCTAGGAGAACCAGCGTTTGTAGGTCTAGAAGAGGTGGCCAGGCTACAAGTTGGGCGGATACTTAATTTCGCTAAAAAAGTAAAATTTTTAACTGACCATAACGTTGCGTAATAACCTCGAATCTGGCACAGCTAAGGACCAAAAGGTCTATGCTAGGCTGCACTCTGTTGTGGCCGGCCAGCGTAACCTAACCTTTTATAACTGTTAATTAAATATGTTTCAAAATTTTGTTTTAAGTCTTTTAAATTTTTGTACCATTATTAACCAATTATTTTATATTTATTCTTATATAATTATATTTATAAAATAAATACATTTTTTTAAATATTTTTTTTTTGCATAAAATATGATATTATAAAATTTTTATTTTTTTACTGCAGCGAAAAATTACGATTATTTTCAATTTTTCACATAACTTAAAAATAAATATTTGTTGTGATCTTTTTTTGTTTAAATAATTTTATATATTTCTTTTTACCATTATTGAACCATAAATTGAATTATTTTAAATAAATAGAAATTATAGCTTAGTCATTTTCTTAAAGAAATATTTTCATTAACATTAAATTACTTAATGCAACAAATGAAAAACAAAATTTGTCCTATAATTGAAACTATTTAATTTTATTATAACTATAAATTAAATATGTTTTAAGCAAATTTTTTTTTTTTTGGTTAATGTTTGAAATTTGTTTGCTATTATTAAACCAATTATTTTTTATTAATTTATAATTATGAAATTAATGGATTTTCTTTTTATATTTTTTGTTTTTTTTTTTTAATAATAATCTTTTTATTTGTTTACTATTATTCATTATAATAATTATTATTTTTCATACAATTATAAAATAAATAATGGTTGTGTTCTTTTTTTCTTGTTTAGATGTTTCTAATTTTTTTGTATCATATGGAACCTATTCTTATTTTATTTTATATAACTATACAATTTATATTTATAAAATGAATAGATTTTCTTTTTATATTCTTTTTTTGCTAATAATCTTTTTATTTTTTTACTATTATTCAAAGTAATGATAATTTATTATTTTTTTTTAAATAATAATAATAAAAAGTCTATTATATTAATAGAAATATTATTAAAAAAAAAATATCACAACAAATATTTATTTTGAAGTTATATGAAAAATGATTAATAATCATTACTTTGAATAATAGTAAAAAAATAAAAAGATTATTAGTAAAAAAAGATTATAAAAAAAATTTATTCATTTTATAAATATGAATTGTTTAGTTATATAAAATAAAATATGAATAGATTCAATAATGATACAAAAAAATTAGAAACATTATTAAAAAAATAAACATTATTTATTTTATAATTGTATGAAAAATAATAATCTTATTTTGAATAATAGTAAACAAATAAAAAGATTATTATCTAACATTATTGAATTCATTTTTTATTGTACATAAATAACTTTAAAAAATGTGTTATATTAAAAAAATTTTTTTTTTTTTTAGTAAATTCTAAAATAATTGATGCGTATATAACATCCTTTAAAAAAAGCCTTAAAGGGTAAATATTAAAAATAAAATTGGTTCAAAAATATTCTGTAGGTTAATCACAAATAAATAAAAACTAAAAAACTCTTTTTAAAATTAAGCCGTAACGCGTTAAGTTTAAAAACTAAAATTTTGGGAAAAAATCTTTTTTGACATAGTGCATCGAACTGCATCATTAGTTTTCAAAAATCGCTGGGGCCAGTTTCCAGTACCTTACTAGACCCTTTCAAAACTGAAATTTTGAAGAAATTTTTTGTATCTCTGAATCGATTCGCATAATTAGTTCTTTAAAAAAATTGGTCTACCGTTCCAGCTATTCCACTCCTAAAAATATGTTACCATTTTTTTTACATTTTCTTAACCATATACAAAACTTATTTAAAAATTCATTCTTGTACTAAAATCTAAGTCATCTATCCCTCTCAACAAAACCAACCTACGCCTTTGGCTTTGCGGGACTAGTTTGAGCAGTAGTGGGACTGCCGACTGCCTTGTGGAGCTATGGGCTTCTCTTGACCAGCCTTTATTGCTCAGGGGAGTCAACGGCAGGCACCCCAAACTGAAACCCATTCAGAGCTTTTGTGCCCGGTCATTTGCTGCGACATTGTTCCAATTGTGGACAATGCCAGCAGCTCCATGCCCAAGTTTTTGTTGTATTTGTTGTTCGTGTTGTTGTTGGGGCTATGGGTTTTGTGTTGTTGCTTTTGTTGTCCTCCACATTTAGCTAAATATTCCTGAGGCGATATTGTTGTTGTTTCGGTTGTGTTTTGGTCGGTTTACTTATAAGCACCTTCCGATTTCTGTTGGTTTTTCCTTTTCTTTGGTTTTTCCTTACCTTTCCTCTTTGATTTTCCAATCGTTTGTGGTTGCAATTAGGCACTTACAATTTTTGATAGGGACTTGAACCGGACGCCTTTGGCAGCTAATTTTTTGCTCGGTTTAATTGGACCACACAATGCCACTTATAGTAAGGAGCCATATTTTTTTATAACGCTTTAATTAACCCATAAAAATTGGTTCAACTTTTTGTTGGCCTTGATGGAGAAGGCTAAATGGGGATTGCAGTTCCATGGAGAGAGATGAATAAATGGCAAAGAGAAAATTGAATAAAATTAGCAATCTGATGTTAAAATATTGGTATTAAATAAAATAGACGGAAAAAGAATATCTACAGTAGCTTCAAAAATACTGCCACCAACTAACTACTTACCAGTCAGAGGAGAATTATTTTACATACTTTAAAATTATAGGTTCAAAACTCCTTATATGCACTATATTCATGTTGATAAAAAATGGAACCATTTTTGTTGTCCTTTAGTTCTTAACTTTGAGATTATTTTGAGAAACTTTCCTCAGAGATCTAAGCTCTGGAGCAAGATCTCCAAAGCATGCAAACAAAAGTCAACAATGAAATTATACTTTTGAGATTATTGTATCAAAATTTCTTAAAGATATAAGCGCTAGAGCTTTAGACAACATGACATATGAGTCAGTCCGACAACAGGGGGATGGAAAGAGGAGATTCTCCATGGGTCCGGAGTTATCTCAGGGACCCGACAATTATACTGTCGTGATTTAAGCTTAAGGTATAATAAAGGGGCAGTACATTTTTACCCCGGTCACGGATATACTCTCTATGGCCATGCCTATCAGATACGTCTCGTGGAAACGTCCTTACTAGAAAATGTCTTCACAAAGCTTTTACATAGCGCCAACTTCTCTACAACCCCCCGGTGTAATCATTTATTGGATATAGTTTTTCTCACAAAATGACATCGATGAAGCTTCAATTAGAAATTGAACCAGTTTAAAGCTTTTTTAAAAGTTAAAACATATTTTTAATCAAGATAACGTAACGCCAACCAGATGTTCAGGCGGCATAACGAAATTCTGTAAAATCCACTAGCAAATCTTCGGATTTGATTTCTCTGATCATTATCTTTTTCACTGTCAAAGAAAGGGTCATCTGTCAAATGATTGACTTTTTATAGTTCTCAAAATAGATTTCGTTGCGAAATAAGATGAATCGCTTTATCAACAAGTAATCTCTAAGTAATGACGATTACTTTTTAGCCAGCCCTCGCATAAGTTGCTTTTGACAAAGAACTGATGAATATTTGGAGCTTATTATACCACTTAGATATGATTTGAATATAGATCCTTGAGAATCACAGCTCAGGCAGTCTTCGATGGTAATTCTGAACCTGGATCCAGTAGGCACCGTCCTGGTATTTCGACAGCCAGAAGCCTAGCGGGACTACGGGCACTAAATCTTCCTACGGCATCTACTTCGGGTTACTGCAGTATCCTTCATAAGTTAGGATAGCGATTGCCCCTCAACAGTTCAGAAATGGAATGACAAAGTCAAAGTTCCCCGGAGAGTGAAGTTTGGAAGCAAAAAACTTATAGCAGGAGAACTAGCTAACAATACTACACTAATAGCTCGAAGGCGGAGTAAAACACAGGAATGAGCTTCTTCTACGAAGATCTTTTGACGATGCTTTTATTCTAACATGCTCTTGAGTTTTTCATATTGGTCTAAAATCGAACCAGAGCGGATCCAATAGTTAGGCTTCTGGGGGTTTTGGTTTCTGGTGAATTTCAATTTAAATATCATACCGTGATAGAATTTAATTATATTAAAAGAAATTTGGATAAAATTCTTCTTTAGAAAAAAAAACCTAAAACGAGGAGAACAAGGATTTGAACCCAAACAAAAAGAAATTTGATTTTAGTAGCGTCTTTTAAAAACTATATTTATATATTATTATAATTCGCAAACTGTTTAAACCCCGTGTGCTATAAACTTCAATAATTTGACAATTTTATTAAGTAAATTTTATTTTTTGTGAGTTTCTTTTATTCTTATTTAATGTGGAGGATTCGGATTCTTTGGTTTTTAAGCGGCGGAACTTTGGAGCTGGTTGTTTTCTTTTTTTTTTTTTTAATATTTTTGTTTTTATTTGAGTTGGGTCAATCTAGTTCATTTCACTGAACAAGTTCAAGCGTTCTATTTTTTCAGTGAACGAAGTCGTTCTCTTTGTTCAGTAATTTTTTATTATGCCGCTGTTCGATCTTAATCATACTATATGAAGATTTAATGACAAAGTCAAGGTTTCACGGAGAGAGAAATCTGGAGAACTATCTGACGATCCTACACTAATAGCTCCAAAGCGGCGGAAGGCACAGGAACGAGCGTCTCTGCGAAAATCTGTCGACAAAGCTTTCATTTTGTTTTTCCAACAACAAGGAATACATTAATTCTTTTCAAAAACTAGATTGCTTTCAAAGTTCTACCATCGCTAAGCCGCATCCATTCACTCTCCCTTTATTACTTTCTGCTGGCTACCGGTAACGGAGCAGGAGTTGTAGTTACCCTTGCCATATAAAACACCTCTTCAAGAAGTCACATCGAAAATTAGTGGACGATCAAAGCTCAAGCAAAAAGAGAATTGAATACTGCGTCCGGTTGTCAAATCTCACGAGCACTCTGGCTAAGGTTAGACTCCAAAGCTAACATGTGTTTTTAAAAGAACGGGACTACGATAGTCGGAGGAGCTGTAACTGGGCACTGCACCATAGGACTAATGGCTGAGAGGTTACATGTTCCCCATCATGAGTTTTGTCATGAGCGGATCTTGCTACTTTTTTTTAATCCTCACAATGGTTCAGCAAAGAGAGAGATTTGGAACGAGGGCTTTGCTACACAACCTTCCCACTCACTTCTAAAAATATAATTAAAAATCACAATGGACCAAGTAGAACATTGCTGGTCTCGGAATAGACTGAGCTCTCTAACCAACCTAACCCATGCCGTCAGGTTAGACGAATGTAAAGATTTTCAATTGAGTTGGGTATCTGAGTACAGCTACATCGCTCCCTAGCCGGTCGACAAGGGATTGCGTATTCAGAGCCCGAATGGCACGTTAAATTCCTTAAAATATCTTCAGGGGTCTTATTTTTCCCGCAACATCTCTGAAGAAAAATCAAAAGATATTTTGCAGAAAGTGAACCAGATGATGACACAAGCAAAGACAATCAATAGATCCCCCATTTTTAGGCGAAGGCCATGAAGGAACATCAAAAGATATTATGAAGAGACTGAAGCAAAAGATGGTAAGAGCAAAGACGATCCATGATACCCTACTTCTCTCGCGACGATCTATATTTATTTTAAAGAAAATGAAGCAGATGATAACGCAAGCACAGACGATAAAGAAACCCTTAATTTTCAGGTGACGGCCCTGAATAAACCTAAAAGACATTTGAGAGGGGTGAAGCAGATGATGGCATTAGTAAAAACTATCAAAAGATATTTTGAAGAGAAGTGGATTATGCTATGATCAAAAACGATCCGTGGCACTCTAGTTTTTTCGCGACAATCCTGAAGAGTACCCAAAGGATATTTGGAAGAAAGTAAAGCAGACTGATGACACGAACAAGGACGATCAAGAGTCCCTACAGAATTCCTCCACTGTTCTCATGACGCCCCTGAAAAAGAAGCAAAACACATATTAAAGTGACAAACATAGATGATCGAGAGAACCCAAAGAGAGATGTGGTTAGTATGTTATTGGCGATCAACGACACCCAACTTTTCTCTTGATCATTCTAAACAGAACCCAAAAGACGATCAGGAGTCCTCAGAGAAATCTGCTCTCACGACGGCCCTGAAGAAATGCCACTTTTCTATTTTTCTCGTGATAATTCTAAGGAGAGCCCAAAAGATACTTTAAAGAAAATGAATCAGATGTTGGCACGAACAAAGACGATCAAGAGACCCCAAGCAAATGTGCCACTATTCTCACGATGACCCTGAAGAAACTCAAAAGGTATTTTGAAGAGAGTAAAGCAGATTATGCTATGAATTAATCTAGTTTCCTCGCGACGTTCCTAAAGAGAACCCAAGGAAAGTCTAGCTGACGAAGACACAAACGAAGATAATCAAGAGCCCCCAAAATATTTCACACTGTTCTCACGACAGCCCTGAAGAAAACGAGATGGACATATTGAAGTGAAGAAAAAAGATGAACAAGTGAAGCCAAAGGGAGATGTTGAAAGTTTTCTTTATAAATTTATGGCTAAACTTTCCAATCGATTTAAATGCCATAAATGATTTGGCTACCTAAAAGAAAAGTCGGTCAACAGAACAACTCACCAAGGTCTCTCCGTATTGTGGATCACATTGTACACACATGTTCAAAGCTGGGGTTAATTGTTTTGTGCTTAAATTCAGGAATCAAGCAACTCACCCGCATTCGGCCACAAACAAATAATGATGTTAGTGCCAACAGCAGGAGCCTCACATAAGCCCAAAGACCCACGCCCAAGCACACACACAATCCAATCCGTAGAACCGAAAACATTTCATGCACTATTTGTTTCAGGTGGCAATTATGTGGTTAGGCTTAGGAGCTTTCCGGCCACCTTCTCTGGCATCCATAACAATTATCGTCTGTGTCGGCTGATTAGAGGAGGTCCGACATGCTCACAGTGTTCAGGCATTATGGTTACTTCCAATTCATGCAACAGCAACAGCATTGAGTTGCAACCGAATGCAATTCAATTGCCATGCAACCAATTTGAACGATTTCCGTTTTCCGGTGCAACAAATTTTGCCAAAATGCAACAGAAGATGATGATGATGATGTGGCTGATGATGAGCGGGTCAAAAGCCGCCGACGCTTGTTTTTGGCATGTTGCAAGTTGTTGTACAACATGGGCTCCACTAAAAAAAGCAAACAAAGCCGTCCGTCGTCGGACTTCTCCAGATAAACTTACAAATTTTAAATACGACTAAGACTACCACGGCACGCAAGCACACTTTACCTGGCTAAGAGGCTTTCTTGGCCAGCTGGGTTTTGTTTTTCCGCAGAAGAGCTAATAGTCATAGCCAGACTATAGTCTTTAGAAACGTTTTAAATTAAGCAGCCAGCCGTCGGAGTCCGTTTGTTTGTTGTTCCAATGAAGAAAACGCGTCTGTTTACAAATTTGTTGTTGTTACTCGGGAGTCCGTCCGTCCATATGTAGATGCAAGTTGTTTTTGTAACCAGTTGTTATTGCTGTTGTTGGGGCAGGCCTGTTATCGGGTTTATGGAATCAGCCACGTGAGGCAAACAGCGCAGCATGGAACAGAAATTAAATACTGTGGCTGAAATCTGAGCAATCTTGGGAAGTTCCCAGAATGAAGTTGGAATTGCAAGGCATTAGAGTTTCGTAACTGGGACTAATTTCATATACATACATTGGTAGACGGTTCGTTCAGCGGAATCCGAAGGCTGAAGACTATTAGCCGGTGACGAGTCAGCTGATGAGCCGGCGAGATTCCTTCCCAGACAAGCTCCGATCCTGCAGTAGCTATCTGGAATCCCCATCTAGCAGTAGCTATCAGTACGGACGTTCCGCGACCACATCCCTTACGCCTCCTTGTCTGGCGTTTTTGTATACAAAATTCCTGAAGACCTCCGACTAGGCTAGAAGTTTCAACGTTTGGGAGGTAGCTCTGTCTGTTCTCGGAAATGCTAGGTCATAAGGATTTCGTAACGGGACCAACTTACTTACAACGGGCAGCTTCGTTCTGGCGGAATCCAAAGGCTTAAGAACTATTACCGGTAACGAAGCAGCTGATGAGCCAGCGAGAGAGCTCCCAGACAACCCGATTTCTGCACTGGAAATCTAGGTCTTCATACGGACGTACGTACCACACCACGCCTTCTTCTGGTGTTGTTTAATAAACCTGAAGACGGACTAGGTAGATTGTTGGGAGGTAGCTCTTCTGTTTTCGGATATCTAGGTCCTCATACGGAAGTACGGACCACACCACGCCTTCTTCTGGCGTTGTTTAATAAACCTAAATCTCCCATTCCGCTATAGCTATCAGTCAGACATTCCACGACAACGTCCCTCAATCTTCTGTTTTTTTTCCAAATATTCTCCTAAATCTCCCACTGTCCCTAAGTCTCAACGATGTGGCAAAAAATAAAAAACTGTATAGCTCTATGGGGGCACGTTAAGCAGGCAGGCGGCACTGCCGTAATGTAACCAATGTAACCATGTCCAAACTGACAATGGGTTTTCGGGATGATTTTATCTTGTCTTTATAAGCAACTCTTTACTGACTGTTTGTCTGAGTGATGTGCGCCCCAGCATTGCGTGTTTCGGTTATGGGAAAGTCGGCAGTTTTAAAGCCACTGTTAAATTGCTAGACTTGCCCAATGCACTACCAAACGGCGATTTATGAGGCACCAGCAAGAAAAAATGCCCAACCACGCCCTCAACAAAACAAATTTACAGCCTAGCTTCCATAACCAAGCCGAAATATCATGTGTAGGCGGATGGGCAGCTCTGGGAGTAGACCAACTAACACCCAACAAGCCCAAAAAACTCTCGAGGAGCAGCCAGCCACGTACATAAATAACAATCAGTAGCAGTCCAGGAGGTGAGCAGCTGATCCGGGGGGAACTCGAGGTGCATAAATTGCACTACGTAGTGAGTGCTGCAGCTGCTGGGGGTCCCAAGTGGGGGGAAGGAACCCGTACAATGTGCAAGTGCCGTGGCCACCATATGCAGCAGTGTGACCAGAGTTGGCCACCCGCGTAAACAAACTTTAACGGCACGCAAGCCTCTCTATAGAGAGGTATACCATATACACCAACGATTGAGGAAACATTTTGCCAAAGTTTACGATGTGTCGTATGATGGCTGGCAGCAGTGGCGTAGGTGCATTTTTGTGATGGGGTATAAGTATGTTTCTGCGCAAGTAGCAAGTTTTGAAATGTGGGAAAAGAGTTATTTATACAAAAGTAACCGTGGAAATGCCTAAATTTTTTCAAAAGCGAGATCCCAAGGAAGCCTCTCACATGCTACAACGAACCTGTTGGGCGCTTCGCATCCACTGTTCCCCAACGGATTCATCATTACTCAAGGAAAACTTACGATATCAATACAAGATTATAGTAAAGTATTTACTGTAGTACTTTTAAATTGGCAAGGACAACAAAAATATAAAGGACAAAAAAAAATGTGGAACGGGATGGACATTTCTGGAGAATGGCTCGGTTGTAAGGAACGTTTTTAGTTAAAATTCAGCTGTTTTTATATTTTTCTTAGCTGTCCTTATTTACTAAGAGTATAAGAATCAATTTTTTTGGGTAACAAATGATTCTCCAGGATAAATGATATCGATAATCAAATGGATCCTTTTGTATTTTTAAGTTCAGAATTGGCAAGGTTGCTTTCCCACCTGATATTCTTAGTTAAACTACCTCTACGGCTGTAAAAAAAAGTATTAAAATATTCTTTAAAAAAAAATATTAAAATATTCTTAAAAAAAGTATTAAAATATTCTTAAATATTTTAAATATTTTTTTAAAGTATGTTATTATATATTATATTATTTTTTTATATTATATCTTTTTTTAACATATGTTTTTTTTGACAAGTGTTTTTAAACATTCTTTATATGGCATGGATATGAATCAAGTCGACATTGGGAACTATGTTAAAAAAAATAATAATAAAATAAACTTTTTTTAAATGGGATAGTTCATTTTTATACCCTGTACCGTATGGTATACAGGGTATATTAAGTTTGTGCAAGCCGAAAATGTATGTAACATATAGAAGGAGACGTCGGAGACACCCCAAAGTTACCTAAAATATGATCAGGGTGAATAGAGAAGTCGATATACCCATGTCCGTCTGTCCGTCTGTCCGTCTGTCCGTCCGTCCGTCCGTCCGTCCGTCAGTACGCCTAGATCTCAGAGATGGTAAGAGCTAGAGTTACCAAACTTTCACATTAGATCCCATATTATTCCATAGGAGGCAAGTTTATTTTATTTTTTTGATATCGGGGATAAATTATATAGCTCCCATGGGGGTGTTTGAGACGACCTCGACAAAAAAAAGCGTTTTAGATGAATAATTCGTTTGTTTATGAAGATATCGTAACGAAATTTGGCATTCGAAAGTTTTTTATAGTTCCCAATCACTGTACCAAATTTGATCAAAATCGGTTGACTATATCATATAGCTCCCATAGGACCGATCGGCCAAAATAACTTTTTTAAAGAAAAATTCGTTATATTTCGTTTTTTAATAAAGATATCGTAACCAGATTTGGCGTTTGGAAATTTTTTAGACCACTTAAGCAATGTGCCAAATTTGAACAAAATCGGTTGACTATATCATATAGCTCCCATAGGTCCGATCTTCCAAAAAATCGATTTTTTAACAAAATTTGTTGTGTTTCGTTTGTTTGTTAAGATATTGGGACCAAATTTGACATTCGTGAGTATTTTATAGTTCCTAAGCACTGTACTAAATTTAATCCAAATCGTTTGACTAGATCATATAGCTCCTATAGGACCAATCGGTCCAAAAACACGTTTTTTATACAAAATTCGATGTGTTTTGTTTGTTTGTAAAGATATTTGAAATAAATTTGGCATTCATATCTTTTTTGATGTATTTTAGCACTGTGTCAAATTTTATTGAAATCGGTTGACTATATCATATAGCTCCCATAGGAACGATCGGTCAAAAAAAAATTTTTGCTTAAAAATTCTTCTGTTTTTGGTTTTTTGTGAAGAAATCGGACTTTATTACAAGCTAGTGGTACAGGGTATCCTAAAGTCGTCCGCGCCCGACTTTACGTCCGCCATTTTTTTTTTCTAAAATTGTTTGGCAAATTTTTGGATCAAACTGCATTATTAGCTTTGAATCTCTAGGGGAAGTATCCAGTTAGATCTTTTAGAAGGTTTGTAAATAATCTGATATTTTTTTAAATAATTAGGGGCACTCAATTTTTTGGGGATAGCTTCTTTTTCTAAACTTTCAAGTTCAGGATTTCCAAGGTTGGTATTTCTGCCTATAATTTCTACTTATCAATTTTAATCTCAATTTTTGAGTTTGTACAAATTATCTAAAGTTTAATACCTATAAATCTCTTTCATTATTTTGGGTC
>JBAMAX010002258.1:0-56349 GCA_037043745.1 Chymomyza amoena | reverse complement strand
TAATATTTAAATAATAATACATGTGTCTCCTCATGAAGATACCTAGATATTGAATATACGTCTTATGTTCAGTCAGAAGAGAAATTCGGAATACCTGAATTGTTTGTATTTTCGTTCTTAACAAAAACGTATATCTTAGAAAAAAATAAAAGGAAACGGATGGGAGGTATTTACTAGAGTAAAGTATATAAAACAAGACAAGGTGACCCCTTATCATGCGACCTCTTCAACTTCGTCATGGAGAGCGTTCTGCGGAAGGCCGGCGTACATCGCACTGGCACTATCTTCTACAAGAGTGTCCAGCTCCTTGCGTACGCCGACGACATCGACATCATTGGGCGTACCAAGCGAGATGTCACAGCGGCCTTCAGTGCTATTGAACGGGAGTCTGCGAAAATGGGTCTGGCGGTAAATGAGGGCAAAACGAACTATATGCTGTCGTCAAGTAGGGACGTGCGGCGGCTTGGGTCCCAGATTACGGCCGACAGCTATACTTTCGATGTTGTCAAGGAATTTATCTACCTTGGCACCGCCGTTACCACCGACAACGATGTCAGCCTGGAGATCAAGCGCAGAATAACTCTTGCCAACAGGTGCTATTTCGGTCTCAATAGGCAATTGAGTAGTAGAGACCTCTCTCGCGCGACAAAACTATCACTCTACAAGGCACTCATCCTTCCAGTGCTTCTTTACGGCGCGGAAGCCTGGACCGTGTCGCTAACTGATGCAGCTGCCTTGGGAGTTTTCGAGAGGAAAGTACTGCGCAAAATCTTTGGTCCTATTCGAGTTGGCGATGACTACCGCATCCGCACCAACCAGGAGCTGTATGAGCTCTTCAACGACATGGACGTTGCTCAGCGTATCAACATCCAGCGGCTTCGCTGGCTCGGACATGTCGTTAAGATGGACGAGGATGCTCCAGTTAAACGTGTGTTCGATGCGGTAGTCAGCGGCCGTCGGCGGAGAGGACGACCGTGTCTGCGTTGGAAAGACCAAGTGAAAGGGGCCCTGTCTTCGCTCGGTGTGACCAACTGGAGAAGGCACGCGCAATGCAGAGGCGCCTGGAGAGACGTTTTAAGGCAGGCCGTAACCCGGTAATCGGGTTGGTATGGCCACATAAGAAGAAGAAGAAGTATATAAAATTTATGACACCTTCGATTTTATATCTTTGTAGCTACAGTAGATTCATAGAAATGTATTGAATAGACGTGAGACAATCTTCTTTTATTCCTTTGACTCCTTGAGGAGCATAAGGCGTCTGTAAGACATCTAAGTCGCATCCGGCTTTGTGCTAATTGCGTCACTTTGCTCCAGGAATATCCGGATTCTTCAGCATCTTTCAAAACCGTTTGGTGCATTGTTGTTCAGGTTTCCCTCTTCTTCTGTTTAAGGGCTTGACGACAAACATGTCATATCGGGCCAATAATATTTGTAAATAAAACCTTGGTTTATTTAAGTCGTAATAAGCTCAAAATTGAAGAGATATTTTTCTTTTTGTTTACAACCAAATTCAATACTAACTGAAATTCTATAAAATTAAATGGAAAGTCTGTTTAATAAAGTTGTAAAAACCCAATAAAACTTTTTCCCATAACTACATAAAAACTCGGTTTCTTTAATTCGTAATAAGCTCAAAATGGAAGAGCGCGTTTGGCATAATGACTGACCCGATTAAGTGGTATTAAATCTAAAGCACATACATATTTATATATATATATATAAGTAAATATAAAAGAATAACGAATAAAATAAGCAAGCCGCCATTTATTCTATTTTTCACGCATAAATGTCACGGCACACACACGCACGCACATATGTGTGTGATAAGTCGTCCATACATATGCAATAAACGAAGCACTTCGTTTTTACAGTTACGACTGCGTTTGTGACACGAAGCCTGCGCAATGTGAGAAGCTGCTGCAGGGCGTGGCCGCAGCAGCGCCTGCTTAGGTTATTTCAACCAATCAACGCAAGCGGATAATACGCAACGAGTTTATCCGAAGAAGAGTCAACCAGCCAGGTCGACCGGAAGGATGCTGCGGCTTAAGAGCACTTGTTGCATGGACGAGAGCAAAAAAAAAAAAAATAAATGCGTCAAAATTGATAATAAACGCACGTACACACACACACATTAGCTCACTTAGACGCACGCACACAACGAAACAGAGAGGAAGAGAGAGAGAGAGAGAGGAATTATAGGCACATTTGTGCCGTTATTTTGCTTTTTATTTTGTCAGCTTTTATTTTATGCTTTTGATTTATGCTCTCCCTCGCACTCTGCTCACAAATTGCACTTTACGCAAAGCATTTTGATATATTACGATTATATGCTTCAGATTATGTTTTATCACTCTCTGCGTAGCACTTTAAGCTGGGTTTGTAGACAGATATGCTTCAGAAACGGATGGGACTTCTTTCGAAAGTTTTTCTTAGAGCTGTAACTGCATTTTATAAAAACTGGTTGACCATATCATAAAGCCTCCTTCGGACCGATCGGTTAAAAAATAATGCTCGTTATCTTTTCTAATAAATTAAAGTAAACCGAAAATTCGAATGTAACTAAAATTGTACTAAATAAATAAAACGTCGTTTGAAAAAATCCAAGTTTCTTCACTTTGTGGATGTGGCCGTTTCTAGAACGTGGAATATAGGTGTACCAGGCCCAGCTGGCTCGATAAAGATATACATGGATGGTTCCAAGCTAGACAACCGTGTACGCGTATGCGTCTTTGTTGAGGAACTCAACATTAGAACTGCTTTCTGACTCCCGGATCACTTCAGTGTCTTTCAGGCAGAGGTCACTGCAATCCAGGAGGAATAAGAATAAGTCATACCTTCGATGACTTCGTGCATGAAGTCAGTGAAAAACTGCCGCTTGCGTCTGGAGGAGATTGCAGAGTATTTTATGAACTGGCGAGACAAGGAACTACCTGCATCCTCACTTCAAGACAAGGAGGGTCTGGTCTATATCCATGGCCAGTTGTAAACTGAAAATAAGAAATTACTTCGCTCTTTGTGCAAACCAAACGTGGAATCGATACACGTACAGGATCTTGCGACAAACCTGGCCGAATGCTTCCCACCATGACTTCTATAGAAGCTGTGGCGATGAGAAGGTGCTGGAAGCAGTGGAAAACTTTTTCTATCATTGTCCAGGGCTGGGCAGGAAAAGATTCCGGTTCCTAAAGTCCCATTTTCTTGAATAATTATCTAAGCTCTACGAACAGAGTCCAAAATTCTTCTTAAGGTTTAATCAGGCTGTCTCACCTCATACGTGGGAAAAAGTGGTGAATGGCTCACTGTAGCGGTATTACAACGGCATATTCTTGGCCTATGCCTTCCAGACAGAAGACCATAAATTATCTTTTAGTACCATTATTACCAAAATTTAACAAAATATACGATTCACCCTCAAAATTGATACAAATATTGGATGACAGTCCGAAAAAGGTGTCTACTTTTTTCGATGTCTAAGCAGCTATCAAGACTCTGTCACAATACACTATAAAGATTTAACTTATTTGTAATACCGTGGCTGAGCTGAGCCACATTCAGCATCACTCGGTCACCCATCTGCTGGGTACGCCGGTTCATTCTGGAGCTACCTGGAAACGATGAGGTCGGACGAGTGTGTTAGAAAAGGATAAGCGGTACCTATGGCCTCATCTATTACATATATAGCAAGACTTCTGAAAAATGAAGTCTCAGAGAGTTACGAAGATAGTCTGATACCAAAGTCAGAGCGGCCACATGGGCACAGCTCGCTGGCCGAGCTGTAACCCAGCGATCTTCCGAACATTCTGCGCTCAACATGAGTAAGCCCAGAAGCGATGGGACTTGCAACGAGGTCCTGCGCCATAGATCTTTTGGCTGAAAGGATGCATATCCTCAGATCTACAGCAGAAGGCCGATGGGACGGCGTATCCGGCTGTCATATCGCCCGGGCACTCTGACCAAGATATAACCCATAGCGAACTTCCAAGCTCCTGCGGTTCGGCAAGAGCAAAGCTAGAAGGGTGGACGTTATAATGTGGCACTACGCCACAACAACCTTCTGATTGCGAGGACGCATGCTACGTGAGATGAGGAGGAAATATAAAGCATCCAACACCTGCTGTGTTACTGCCCTGCATCTTCTTAGGAAACGCACCCAGTATCTGGGAACGCCCTTCTTTCAAGACTTGGACAGCTTGGTAAATTTGCCCATAGTCGAACCTGACTCTTTTTATTGCATCCTCAAAATGGATCCGCAAACAGGATGATTGGGCACCTACAGGACTACTCTTCTACTTGATATTATTTCACGACAATATCAAAATATATTTTTCTTATATATAAATGCAAGCTACACCCTTGACAAGAATGTCAAGAAGAAGAACTTCTTCTTATGTCCTCTCACTACTAGTGAAGCATAGGGCCATTTGGTTGTCCGTTATATTGTTATTTCTAAAACATGGGGTTTGCACCTCCAAATCCGTCGTGCATGCTGCCGAAGCAAGTGGATTAACCGCATGAACACGGGTTTTCTCTCATGTTTAAAAAGCAATATGTAAGGGAGCATGGTTCTGACAGTAAGTTAAAGCTCAAAGTCGTCCTGACAACTCTGCTCGCAGTGACAGGTCACTCTTAAATAGGCCACCCCTAACCTGGAGAACAGACGCCTTTTGCAGCCGTTCATTCTGAGTATAGACGCCACGCTGTGGATCGCTCTTCGCTTCACTGATCCTCGAAGAGCTTACCGGCATGGGTGGCCCCACTAGTAGCTATGCTACCGCCGGCGTTGCTCTTAGAGTCATTGCAGCTACTGAGACTCCACACGTAAATATAAAGGTATTTCTTTTTATAAACACACCGCAACTCAAATTGAAAACCCACCATCTAACAAAAACCATAAAACACTTAAAGAAAATACTTTGTTTTCTTGATTGGCATAATTTCCTGAGGCTTTTTCTGCTTAAATCAACTACCATCCCAATTCCTTTTAAGTTACATATACCTTGGCCACATTCAGTCTCCCAAAAGTATGCAACTTTGGCTTGACCATGAGATCTCAGCTCACACAGCACTGCCCAATCAATTATACGCACACGTTTAACGTCTTAACACCATTACGTGGAATTGTTACGCCTGCCAGCTATAAAGTGTCTATGAACATTGTCCAGATTCGGCTAACTACCCATCCCTTCCACCCTTTGGCTTAGCTTCACATTCTTTGAACGCTCTTTCTGTTCCCGCTTAAGTGCTTTCTGTTGTTAAGTGTCTGCTTTGATTACTTCCGTTGCTGAAGCTTAGAGCTCTGGACACTTAATTAATTGCATTTTTATATGCTGCTCACATTGCACATACGCCGTGTTGACTTAGCAACAGCAAACGAACGAAATTTTGTACATACAAAAGACCTTTGTATTTGTGGCGCTTGAGTAAATAATACAATTTATTTGCATCATACAATTTACATAGTACAATATCAACATTTCTTCTACTCTTAAGTACTTTAGTATGCGGCACTCGATATAATTAAAAATCACTTAATTTTAAAACGATTTTTGTTCAAAGGCCAACAGAAATTTAACTAGTCGAAGAAACAAACTAAACTATGTCGTATAGTTAAGATAATAAACTTTTTATACAAAAATAACAGAGTATTTTGCTAGTCATAAAATAGTTATACAAATTGCACATTAGTGGGCAGAGCTAGGTTAATATATGCCACATCGCTTATACATAGATTAATGAACCCAGCCGCAGCCACCAAAAATTTTTAAGCCTAAATTCTAAACTTACGACTAATTGGCCACACTAACAAGCTACAGAGTACAACATACAGCACTAAACTAAGTCTACGCATCATAGATCTTTAGATTTTCAAACTCATCCAGCGTATCCTCCGAACCGGAAGCTGTCAGGTCTGACAACTCATCCAAACACTTTTGACGCTTGCGCACATTCCAGTGCAAGCCCTCGGCCAGCGAGTCAAACCAATCGGATATTTGATCTTGAGAGCAAATGCTAGGCACTGGATATATAGAAGTGGTTACGCGTAGACTGTCGCCATGATGCAGCTCCTGATCGTTGCGGCCGTCAAATGAAACACGTGAGGTGTTGCGACTGTCCGGCGATATGGAGATCTGCAATGCGCAAATGTGGTTGAGTAAAAAATAATTAATATTAATTAATAGCGTTTCAGCTCACCTTCAGCTCCACGCCTGCAGGCACCACAATCGGACGAAAACTCAGCGAGTGTGGACATATGGGCGTTACCAATATAGCCGGCACCGAGGGATGAATCATGGATGCGCCCGCAGCTGCAGCATAAGCTGTGCTGCCGGTGGGTGTGGACACAATTAAGCCATCACCCTGCACCGATGTAATGTACTTGCCGTCCAAAAATATGTCTATATTGCTGAGATAGGGCGAGGGGCCGCGATTAATGACCACCTCATTGAGCACGAGTATGCTATTGGAAGACTGTGAGCAGCCATTGTTGTTGCAGGGTCCATTAAGTTCCACATAGTTCAGCTGTCGCTGCAAATTGGGCTTCAACAATGAACCACTACCAACGGGCAGCAGTGATTCCTTGCGTCGCTCACCCTTGCGATGTATGACACAACGCAGGCGACTGCGCAGCGTTAGCGCCGCATGACCCTCCAATACATTGGTCACCTGCTCCTGGAAATTATCACACTGGAATGGCGTCAGAAAGCCCAATGAGCCCAAGTAAAAGGCCATAACTGGCGGCACCGATTGCTGGAAGAGCTGTGAGGCATACAATAAAGTGCCATCGCCGCCCAAGCATACAATAAAATCGATGCGATCGGTGAGATCATCACGCCCGTCTCTAAAAGAGTGCAAAGATCATTAATAAAAGGTTTGCCATATTAGACAAAACTACTTACTTGAAGGTGACCAGTTTTTCGCGCAGCGCTAAGAAACGCGCACGCACGCTGGTATAATCCTCATGCACCTTGCGAAATTTAGCACTCTCATGCTCTAGCTTGACATCGTCACGCAATAGCTTGTCCTCCAAGACAGCTGATTCCACCCAGACCACCATATGCTTTTCCTGCACCAACCACTCCACCAGCTGCACAAATGGTGGCAAAACTTGTGAGTCCTTCTTCTTAATGACCAGCACGGTGAGCGGTGGCTTATACCAGGTCAAACGTTGACTGGCGGGATCTTGTATTTGCATAACCATGGCCGAGTTTTTCATAATACGCCCGCATGGCCCAAACTGTTGAAAGGGCGAGGGCGCATTCAAGCTGCGCGTGCGCCTGCAAAGATACAAAGTATACAACGAATCAGTCAAAAGCTTTAACAAAAACAACAACAAAAACTGGGCTAGTTTCAGGCAGCACCTTAAAATGCGCGCCTCAGGCGCCAAGGGCATATGTTCACGCTCGGCTCTAACTTCCGTCATAACTGCATCAGAGGTCTGACGATGCACTGCAGCCAGACGCAGTTTCTGATGTTGCATGCTTTAAGCCGCAACCAATCTAAGCTTTATGTGCTGAATAGTTGAAAAACCTAAGTTCACAACCAAGTTAACAACCACGCCTTAACAAAAAACACAAAAAAATACACAAAACTTATTAAAATCACGCGTATTTTATTTTATACGACTTCGCACGATCGCAAAACAGACAATAATAAAAAATAAAAACTTGTTGGCGCTTTTGGAATTTTAGCTGCTTGGCAAATTGGCTGCGGTCGACTTGTTGCTCGCTCGAAGGTTACAAACACACTGCCAAGCTGCGCTGCCCGCAATTGCCAATAAATTTTCAAAAACAACAACAACAACAAAAAGGTTCATACAATATTTTTGTTTTCATTACATTACAAGCAGCAGCGGCAGCGGCAGCGACAGCGGCAGCGTAAATAAACTTGTCGAAGATAAAATACAACAACAAAAGAATTAAATCTCAAGCGCAAACAAACAGGAATCGAATATTGCAGAGGCAGAGATTAAGGCAGAGACAGCGACAGCGACGTTGACGTCAACGTCTCGGCGACGCCAGAGCGTCATGCTATGAAGCGTCGCTGCTTTGGTACCAGTGGCGTGAGCCAGGGGGGTCATACAATGCCACCCAAACTGACTCCTGCTAAGATAACACTAGCTTACACAACCTTTTAATCTGTCAAAGCTGCGCTTGAACTTGATAATACTCATTTTTCAAAATATTTGATTATAAAGGGTGATTTTTTTGCTGGTATCTTTTTGGCGATACTGTTTTTGGCAGATCACGCGTGAATCGTGTCTTGTGTTATTGTGAAACATGTTCAGTTTGGTCTATAATTTGACCATGAATCGACTTACGAATGAACACCGCTTGCAAATTATTGAAATTTACTATCAAAATGCATGCTCGGTTAAGAAAGTGCATCGCGCACTTATGGGCAGTTTGGTCGGCCTACTAAGGTAGCTATTCGGAAGCTTGTGACTAAATTTCCGCATCTTGAGTGAAGACCAGCCAGAAGCATTGCAAGAGCTACCAATGCATCCCGAAAAAGTCACTGTTTGGTGTGGATTATGGGCCGGTGTTATTATCGAGCCATACTTCTTTGAAGACGACAACGGCCGGAACGTTACTGTGAATGGAGAGCGCTACCGTCTGATGATTGACGACTTTTTTTTGCACAAAATGGAAGAATTGGACATGCCTGTCATGTGGTTTCAACAATATGGTGCCACATGCCACCCGGCACGCGAAACCATGTCCCAATTAAGAGACGCCTTCGGTGAACAGTTTATCTCACATTTGGGACCCGTCAACTGGCCGCCTAGATCGTGTGATTAAACGCCTTTGGATTATTTCTAGTGGGGCCATATTAAGGCTCATGTCTACAGGGGTAAACCACTGACGCACTGGAAGCCAATATTGAAGAATTTATTCGTGAAATACCGGTCGATATGTTAAAGAGAGTGTGCCAAAATTGGATCTTGCGCATGGGCCATCTAAAGCAGAATCGCGGCCAACATTTGCATGAAATCATCTTTAAACAATAAATTATGTTGATCGTTCTATCCTTTCCAATAAAGATTTGATCAAAATTTTCAAATTTTTGTTTTTTTTTTTAAATCATATACTATACCACTTAAAAAATCACTCTTTACATACTTCCTTATCTATTGTGAGCTGACATGGGGGCAAGAGTTTTCTTTTCTTATTAAAAATTATTTATAAGAATATCAAATGGCAGTGTACTTGTAAACAATTGGTAGAGATTATAATGAAAAAAATTCTTTGTAGAGAAGTTCTTTATAGACAAGTTCGAATATATTTAAGTTTTGGTATCAATTAGTTGAGGGTTTGCGGAGAGCAATATTACCATCAAACAAAACTGTTTTACTTTATTCATTAGGCTCCCATGAATTCCTATAGTTAGATTTAGTGGCTCTAGCTTTCTAGTCGAAGAAGAAATTATTGAAATTTTTTGAAAGAAGAGTCTAAAATTGTTTTAAAATTTTCATCCAATCTTGTTGATTGTTTGTAGAATGCATTGACGGAAGTAAGATAACTATAAAAACCGGAAAGCTTTTCTATTATAGGTGTCAGGTTCCAAATTTTCTGACGGGTAACGATGTGAGCCAACCAATTTATTCAACACATATTCCCCAGACAACTAAGTTTCCATATGCACAAACGGTCCATAGACATATGAACACGGATATATCTATACTGAAACCGCTGCTAATTTTTATTGTAAAACATCTGAATGTCAAAATCTACATTAAATAAATCTCAAAAATCTTTGATCTCAAGATAATGCTTTGTCAATTAAATCAAAATTAATATTTTTTATTAATTACTAGTAAGCCCGGCAGACGTCGTCCTGCCTAAACTTTTGGAATGCGCTTAAAGTGTATAAACATCGTATGATTCTCTAGTTAGTTGACTTTCATGACTCTCTAAAAACCCGTATGATGTACCACCCAAGCTATTTAAAATACGACTTACGAAACTTAAAATATGAGACAGAATTCAAAATAAAAATTTAAATTCAATAAAAAAAATCTTCCAACCTATAGTACGGTCTGTTTTAACCAGTTGTGAATTACAGGCGCAATAAGAAAAATTTGCGTTCTGACAAAGGTCTTTGAAAGTTGTCAAATAGTAGTTGTGGATATTGGTTAAATAGTAAATAAATTAGTCTTTCGAAATACGATTAATGTATGTAATGTATGTAATGTATAGTAATTAGTATTATAGAAAGAATTTTAGTATTAGAAAGTCTTTTTTTTTGGAAAATTAAGAAATTACATTTATAAGCATTTTTGATGCTTTGTAGCATTTTCCTGTGTAAAAAAATATCACTGCTTAATTCGTTTGGGATCTTTAGGTGTTTCTTTTGTCATATTTTTATTAGCATGTTAGATTACAAAACAGGTCCTCCCATACGGCAGGCTTCCGTATTTATGAGAGACCTACAGATAGGGGAATAGCTAAAAACGAAAAGACTTATTTATTATACAGCGTATAGTGAGCTCAGAAGAATGAGAATGACAAACGTATTTAACACGAAAAGTTCTTTGAGTTACAAAAAAACTTCTCGACTTTTGATCGAAAATTTGAACAGTTTCCAAACGTTGTGGGAATGTGAACTTGTTTATGCTGAAATGGCAAAGTGTCAAAAGTATCTTAGTAAAACTGTTGCTTGAAAGATCTGCTGAGGAGTCTGGTATTCTCTTGAAGATATCGTTATGTAGTCCAGAAGAAGAGTAAAGAATGTTCCGAAACAGAGGCTCTAACTCAAAACTTTTTGTGCTACAAACCTTACACACCTATATACAACCTACACACTATAACAAACAACATACAAAAAAATTTGGCAAATTTGTCCAATCGTTTCAGAGTTATGCGATCATAAACGTACAGCATTTCATTGTTATATATATAGATTTGATTTTTCTTAATCAATGTCATTTAAATACGAAAAGATAAATTATTCTGTAGCAATAATTAAACAAATTTTTGAACCGATTTTGATCCAATTAAAATAGTGCTCAAAAGCCCTTTGATTGTCGAATTTAAATTCGTTATCTTTATTAACAAGCGAGTTATGTCCTATTTATTTATTTAGAGCAATTTGTCATATATAGGTCATATGAAACATATAAAATAGACCGATTTTGTTAAAAATTTTTAAGTGCTAAGGAATTCTAAAAAAATTCGCTGATAATATCTTATACATAGAATAAAAAAATGTCGTAATCTAAAGTCGGACGCGGACGATTTTGAGATACCTTGTTTGAAAAAAGGGGCTATCCTTTGACCATTTTGAGTCCTTTCGAAATAGAGGTGTTTTTGTGTAGATAGACAGATTTTACGTTTTTGAATACACAGTTTTTAAACAATAGTCAAAAGGTCATCTCGGTGAATTGTTAAACCGGAAATTTTCGAAACTTTATACGACACAGGGTTAGTATGCTAATTTTATGATCTTAAACGCAGGGACTTTTCAGATTTACAAAGCGCACAGAATTTTTTGAGAATCCTTTCGAACCATTTCAGAGGTGTTTTTGTGTAGATAGACAGATTTTACGTTTTTGCAACCCTTATCACTTAGGGGTTTGAAACAATAGTCAAAATGGTCGATTCTCGGTGAATTGATCAAGCACACGGAAATTTTATGAGAATCTGTTATAGCCGTCTCGGAGGAGTTTTAGTATACAAATTTTAGGATGGCAAACGCAGGGACTTTTCATTTAAGAGTACGCAAATATAGCATAATTTGACGATTCGGCAAATCCTGCCGATTGAAAAGGCACACAAAATTTCATGAGAATCGATTCAGCCGTATTCAGAGGAGTATAGTAACTATCATTGTTGGACACGAGAATTATTTACATAAGTTTGTCAGAGTAGAATCGGCATGAGATGTCAAGAATATCGATCTAAAATTCTATAGGACTAAGGATTGACAAATGAATATTTTACCTGCTATTAAAATAAATGTAATTCAACTCAATTTATAGCAGATCTGCTGATTTGTTATTCTTAGGGTTTGTATGCTAATCTATAATAGTTTTTTATACATATATAGTACTTATTTTTTTTATTTTTTTCTGAGGGTTTGATTCTAATATACTTTTTGATACATATATGGTACATATTTTGGTTCAATAAGGATAAATTGAACTGAATTGAATTAAAAAATTTTGTAATACTTCAGGCCAGGGGTTTATTCGGATTGACTAGGAATGTAAGATATATGAATTATTACAATAAATTCGTTTTAAGATCAATTTTCTGGCAATGCTTATCTTCTTCTTGCTATGAAAATTGTTCTACAAAAAACAGCTTGGATTAACATATTTTATAAACTTGTTTACAGTTAGAAAAAGATAAAGATGGTAATTTTGTTTTTTATTGCGAATCTAAGACAGCAATACGTCATAAAACGTATTAAATTTACAATCACTATCATCTTCAACAAAAAACGGCGATATTTCTTCTCAATCTCTTAATCATATGTTAGAATTAAATTTGTACCCATTTTTTCTATATTTAACAATAATTTTACAATAAAAAAAGTTATGTTTCAAGGCTAACCAAATATAGTCCCCCTCTGACAAAAATCTATCTACGCCATTGTTCTACTGCTATCGACATCGCACTAGTGTTGGTGTGTATGCGTGTTAGCCGCCAAAATGTTAATCTTTAAACGCTATTAAACGTTGAACTGAAAGTGATACTTAAGTTGTGGGTGGATCCTGCTACTCTTCGTGTCCGGCTTGGCTATGCTTAGCAAATGGTTAAATGACTTGGCTCACATGAGTTATGACTCAGCGGACATGTCATCTGCTCCACTACCAAGATGATTTGTATGCCAACCGAGTGAGCCGTGCCATTTTCCAAGTCATTTTTTGCTAGCCAGTGCAGAACCGTGGAACAATGGCAGAGACATGACTTAAGTAAATTTATAGCATTTTATAATTAATAATACTCCGGTTACGGCTGGGGGCGTTAAATGAGAGGGTCTAGTTTTTCAAAAACAAAACAGTTTGTTATATTTAAATAGAAACGATAGCAGTTGAAAGAAGTCTAATTATGAATACATTACAAAATTGAGACCTCTCTACCTCAACAGGTGTGGTTTCTTGTAATGATTTGTGGGTGAACGACATGACATAACCCGAAATATGGTAAAAGACTAGTGAAAAATATGTTACCTAGCCCGAAATTCCAAAAACTTCAGACTTCATTTAATTCTGGAGAACGAAAAGCTAACAAATGCCGAAACACTTGTTTATTTAGGAATACTTGCGACAAATAATATAGACACAAAATGTGAAATCCGGAATAGCTTTATAAAATGCTATATTTGGATAAAAAACAAAAACCACAAAAACCATCTTAAATAGATGGGTCGAAAATTATCGCTTACGTGCAAAAAATCGAAAGTGATAAAAAAACAAAATGACTTGAAAGGTAATAAATTTATTTTTATACCCTGTACCATATAATACAAAGGGCATATTAAGTTTGTGAAAGCCGAAAATATATGTAACATACAGAAGGACAGGTTGGAGACTAGAGAAGTCGATATACCAATATCTGACTACCCATCGATCCGTATGTCTGAACGCTTTGAGTCTAAGTCTTAGATCTAGAATATGGCACCAGCTATAGGTGAGCTTTTTGTTCGATCCGCTATTATGCCACGGGAACCAAGTCTATTTTATTTTTTCGGTATCGGGGTCCTATCCTAGTTCTCATAGGAATCCAAAATTAAGCATTTTAGGGTCACAATTTCTTTGTTTAAAAAGTGAGCATAACCAAATTTGGGGTTCGAAAGCTTTTTTGACGATCTAGATTGCTGTACAAAATTCAATCCAAGCCGGTTGACTGCTATATAGTATACCTATCTAATATCGTATATATTTATCATATAAACCCCATCGCAATGTGGTATGTTTTTTTATCTCCAAATAATAAGATATTTGCAACAAATTTGGCACTTATGTATATTTTAAGCGCCCAAGATGATGAACCAAGTTTCAACTTTCTTTTTTTTAAGGTATTGAGTTGAAAATCGATTTGTACACATATATTGGACTTTTTAGAAGACTTTTTTTTTGTTTTATTTTGGATCAAAATCGATTTTAATGCATAAATAATTGCCGTTTATTATTAAGATATCGTAACCATTTTTATTGCAACTGAAAGTTTTAATAAAAGTTCTGATGGTTCTCTTATTTATAGAAAAAATTTTAATACTTAATATTTCTAACATTTGCACTTTTAATCCGAATATCTTTTAATATGCAAATAGTACGAGTGCGTGCTCAGATTATGGTATTTTAATTTTTTTTAAACAATTTTAATCACGAGTATCGAATTTGGAAGAAATTTATTATTTAGAAAAAAAATGTCACGACATCCATATTAAAACTTTTGTGGCCTAATTTCGAGTTTTTTACAATCTGAAAAAAGTATTAGTCATGAGCTTCAAATTTAAATGTATGGTGAAACCGCAAACCTTTTTTTGCAGTTTTTACGAGTTTCCAAACACACATTCCTTAAAAACAGGGTGGTCCAATAAATCCGCAGAAAAGTAATTTTTAAAAATACGCCATCTTTTATTTTGTTTTGTTATTTTAAGGTCTGACATTTATAATGATTATAAGATCGCATTAAAGCACTAGCACAGTATTTTAGTCAAAAATCATCTTCATTGATGAGGCGCATTTTACTTTAAATGGACCAACAAGAGTTCTTGTGAACATTAAGAGAAGCCGATACTTCTTTAAAAAGGCAACCTCGGATCCCTTTTTTTTAAGAATCCCGCATCATTCTGACATGACACCCTTACCATGAATTCCGACCGATATGTTTCGATTGTTTGTCGATTATTTGTCTTTTGCACATTGAATGAGAAATTGAGTTGGATAATGTTGGGAGTGTCTGGGATACGAAGATGACAGAAAAAGAAGCAGAGCAAGTGTTCTTCGAAAATCGGTTACACATCGCGTAGTGGAAAAGTCAATCGGATGAACGAATCAAGGGACTTGACACCTTAAGGGGTTGCTCCTCTGGGTTTTTGCAAAAATAAGGCAAGTTTGTTTTTTTTTTTTTTTTGGGAACAAAGCTGGAGCTAGAATGATAAATATTTACGCAAAATTTACTGAATAATGAACTTTTAAATTATGAAGTTCAATTTTTATACCCTGTACTGTATGGTACAAAGGGTATATTAAGTTTGTGCAAGCCGAAAATGTATGTAACATATAGAAGGAGTCGTCGGAGACATACCTAAAATATGATCAGGGTGAATAGTCGAAGTCGATATATCTATGTCCGTCCGTCTGTCTGTTCAAACGCCTAGATCTCAGAGATGGTAAGAGCTAGAGTAACCAAACTTTCACTTTAAATCCCATATTATTCCATAGGAGGCAAGTTTATACTATTTTTTTGATATTGGGGATAAATTATATAGCTCCCATATGGTTGTTTGAGACGACCTCGACAAAAAAAAAGGTTTTAGATGGGTAATTCGTTTGTTCATGAAGATATCGTAACCAAATTTGGTAAGTACTGTCCAAGTACTGTCCCAAATTTCATCAAAATCGGTTGACTATATCATATAGCTCCCATAGGACCGATCGGCTAAAAAACTTATTTAAATCAAAATTCGCTATAATTTGTTTTTTAATAAAGATATCGTAACTAGATTTGACGTTAGGAAATTTTTTAGAGCACTTAAGCTAATGTGCCAAATTTGAACAAAATCGGTTGACTATATCATATAGCTCCCATAGGGCCGATCTTCCAAAAAATCGATTTTTTAACAAAATTTGTTGTGTTTCGTTTGTATGTAAAGATATTGGGAACGAATTTGATAATCGTGAGTTTTTTATAGTTCCTAAGCACTGTACTAAATTTAATCCAAATCGGTTGACTATATCATATAGCTCCAATCGGATCAAAAAAAAAAGTTTTTTATAACAAAATCCGATGTGTTTCATTTCGTTTGTAAAGATATTTAAACTAAATTCGGCATTCAGATCTTTTTTAAGGTATTTAAGCACTGTGTCAAAGTTGATCGAAATCTGTTGACTATATCATATAACTCCCATAGGAACTATCGGTTAAAAAAACAATTTTGCTTACAAATTCTTTTTTTTTGTTTTTTGTGAAGGAACAGGATTTTATTGCAATTTAGTGGTACAGGGTATCCCAAAGTCGAGGGGCCCGACTATACGTACGCCATTTTTATTTATTATGCTTAGTCTTCTTCACCTGTATTAGAGCGCCTCATTTATTGCATTATTATTCACTTCCAATAAGAATAATAAATCTAATATTACGCCTTTGTAAGAATTGGTAATGACTGATTCCACCAGAAATGTAATCACAATACTCACTTATAGAGAAGTTTTTTTCACTTTTGCACTGGATTGAATTTAACTTTGCTTATACACTATATATGGTTATCGATACAAAGCAGTATTTATTTACTATAATATATTATATAGAAAATTAACTATCACGTTCTGAGCTTTGATAGATAATTATCTTAAGTTGATTTTAATTTCGATTGTGAAAGCTTTTGTAAGCACTGCGAGTAGGTTCAGTATAAACCAAATAATATGAAATATTTGACTGCTATACAATAACAATTCAGTCATTTACAGACGATTTTGCCGAATTCGATTATTTAATATCACATCAATCACAAATAACTTTTTCAATTTTAAAGATTTAAGTACACTTTTATTAAAACGAAATTCCGAACTTTTCCAAGTTTAAAGATTTAAATACACTTTTATATAAACGAAATTCCTTACAATCAGCTGAGTCAACTGATCCTTATAAACTGCTCAGTTACAGGAACACTTTTCAATAATTTCTTGAATTTGATTTATAATTCTTGCTGCACAATGTTATAGCCTTATCGATAGACTCACTCAACCGTAACGCACTGACACTGAGACTTACTCATATTTCCGGAATACTTTTTTTCAATTGTTAAAATTTTCTTAAAGAAAAAAATGTTGAAAACAATAGAACCTTCAGCAAGTCTCGGGCAATTACGTGCACTCCGCTTGAGTAAAGCCAACCTACTAACTAACTAAAAGCTTGAGTAAGTATCGTATCTACAATCGAAAACGACAATAATTATTTTTTTTTTGTTGTTAAATGACACGGCACATGTCGAACGTCATTGACTTTCAAAAACCTTTCGCACAATTTCACTTGAGCATTAATTACCCCAAGCACAGCCAATTGTAAATACCTTCGATTTCGGACTGGGTCTGGTTCTACGTCTGGCACTCATTCTACGCCAAACGATGCAAATTTAGACTGACCTGGCTGACCTGCTGCCAGACATTTGCTCTTTTGGAGCAATACCTGTTCAAACACCTCAAATCTCAAAAGCCACTCCGGTTCGATTAATATAGCTTTTGTGGCACTTACTTTATGAATGACGCCTAGCACAAACTGGCACGGTTTCTATCTAGCTTGATTATATTCATTTTTGATTGGTTTTTTTTTTTTGGTATTTCTCTTGCTGTTGTTGATCTCAAGTTCTTCAAAACAAATCATTAATAATGCTGGCTGGTATAGTTGTTTGGTATTTGTGGCTTAGAGGTAAGCCATGTTTCCAATATGCTCTTTTGGGTGCTAAACACCCAAACCGCATAAATTAACACGCGGCGCCATCATGTCACAGCGCATAGTTGGTTTTTTTTCTTCTAAGGTGTTAATAAACTCGTTTTCAAGTGGCCGAAAAACAAAATATGTTTAATAAATAACCGATTTGTGGTTATAAACGCAACGGATTGTGCAGAGAGGTCAAGGACTTGGTTGTCAAACTCAAAAAAAAGAATAAATCAAAAGTATTTGTTGAAGGATTGTGGAATGTCACTAGGCAAAAACCAACAGATAACTATTAAAATGCATTCTATATTGCAGATCGTGGTGTTTCTACAAATTGTTTTCGGAATTAGACTCTTAAGAACTGAACTAAAATACCTTTTTGTTTCGATAAGATACCAAATATATTGCCAAAGTTAAAAATTGTTTTTTTTTAAAGTAATCTACTTTGTGAAGCTAAAAGTCGGGGGCAGATTCTCTAATTTAAGATACCCTTTATTGTCCCAACCAAGCCGAGACGACGAGAGAGGGGGAGAAAGGGCGGATTTACCCGGGGCTGGAGTTTTCTCAGGGTTCTGGGTGTAATTGCTGACATACGTACAGACCACAATGATTCAAGCTAAAGGTGTAATGGGGGGTCCTAGGGCGGATTATTTTCCTACGTCGCTGATCGCAACAAAACAAATAAATAAATTAACCTATTTCGATCCTATTAAGAACTAGTGCTTACTCCAAAAAAGTTTTGGTAACGATATCTTTAGAAACGAACCAATTATGTTATGAAAAGATTTCTCGACCAATCGGTCTTATGGTGGCTATATAAAAAAGTAAAATGCTTTTTAATGCTGAACAATTTCAAAACCCTACGCAATTCCAACAAATTATATCTGAATTCGTTTGTTACGGCCTAATTGCAGGAACAATGCTCTATGCTCAGTATAAGAGCGACAACTACAGTTATATTGTTCTTGTCAAGGAAATAATAATAAATTGTAGGAACATAGGAATGGCAGCTTCCTTGATATAACCTACTGAATTCGATAAAATATTAATAAAATGGCGTGGATTACTTTGTACCACTAGATTGCAATCAAATCAGAAATATTGCTGAAGAACTCTAAAAGATAACACTTTGCCAAATTTTGTTACGATATTATTATAAAGAAACACAAAAATTCGAATTTTGCTCCATACACGTTTTTTGTGTTGGTTGGTCCTATGGGATCTATATGATAATGTTAACCGATTATGAGAAACATATTGATACAGTGCTGGGGATCTCTAAAAGACTTCAGAGTTTCAAATTTGGTTACAATATTTTCACAAACGAACGAATTATCCATCTAAAACTTTTCGTTTTTTTCGAGGTCCATCTAAAACACCCCTATGAGAGCTATATAATGAAAACCAGATATTAAAAAAAATAAAATAAGCCTAATTGCCATATGGAATAATTAGGTATCTAATCTGAAAGTTTGGATGCTACAGCACTTACCATCTCTGAGATCTTAGATGCTACAGCATCATTACTCCGAGATCTATTAGTTCACACGGACAGACAGAATTCTCTAGTCACCCTGATCAAACTTTAGATAAATTTGTGGGATCTCCGAAGACTCCTTCTATATGTCACATACATTTTTTGTTTCCAAAAACTTAATATACTCTTTGTACCATAGGGTACGTAATATAAATATCGAAAAAAAAATGTCAACATCTTTATAAACAATCGAATGTCTCAAGAATTTTCAATTTTTTGGAGTTGATTTTATAAGAGCTATATAATATAACTCCGATATTGACAAAATAAAACTTTTTTCCCGTGGTTTAAAAAGTATCTAATTCAAATGTTTAGTCTTAACTTCGCTAAGATCCAAATCCGTAATAATCTATTTCTTTTGTCCTTCTTCTAAGATCCAAATCCGTAATAATCTATTGGTTTTGTCCTTCTAACCATATTAAAGGTAACTTTAAGAACCTGCGAGGCCTCTTTCTTTATGCTACACATAATAACATAACCTTTTAAAGCGTTCTAAATTGAGAATTACTTGGGATAATTAGACGATTTAAATAATAGCTTAACATTTTGCATTGAGTATTTTCATATTTTATACACATCATAAGAAAAAAAAAAACAAAAAGGTGACTTATGCAACGAAAAACTGATTTTTAGTCACTTTAGCGCCCTCTGTCGGCCAAAATCTGAACTTCTAAACAAACCTTTCATGAAAAAAATTCAATTTTGAAAGTTCTTGTGTAGAAGATATTATATACGCATCATAAGCCAAAGCAGGAGAGAGTCTTTAACACTGAAAAACTGAATTTTAGTTACATTGGCGCCCTCTTTCGTCGAAATTTGAACTTCCTTTCATTAAAAAAAATTTATTTTGAACAGTTTTTGTTTTGAAAGTTTTTTGTTCAACTGATGGAGTTCGATTTGAATGGAAAACCCTTGCGAATACTTATTTAAAGAATACAAAATGAAAGTATGAAGAACTTATCCATTAAAACGCTGAATAAGTTTTAAAATAAATCGCTGACTTACCAAAAAAAAAAGATTAACTAACTTTTCAAACCTCTCTCTTTTATATCAAATTACAACCATTACCGTTGCTAATTGGGATTCCCAAATTATAGACAAAAATCCCCAGCATTTAAATACATTTTTTTTTTTAAATTTCAAATGAAAACTTATAAACTCCAATATCATGGTGACTTAGCACGTACAAAAATTGTGAAATCTGGTTTACCCTAAGTGGAGGCCATATATATACATATATGTACATAGTATATTGAATAAAAACTGATATATTGTATAAACATCTGCAATCAATTACAAATATTTGTGAATAACTTTTGTTTTCAATTTTTAAATTCCCGATAAGAATGCGCCTAAATGTATACAACTGTCATATGGTACTAAATATTTCATATAAAAATGTAATAGACAAACAGATAATGAATGTTCCACCGATAAGACCAATAGCAAAGTAAACATAATTCTTTTTTTGCAATTTAATATAGGCGTATAAGATTAGTTCTTATCAGTTCGCACGCTAGACACAAATGTTCAATATTTATAGTAATAGAATTTCTTGCCAGATGTGTTTTGATTAGACTGCATGGATTTAAAGATATTGAATATGAAAATAAGAAAGTCATGATAGGATTCATGTAGTCCACCGATTCTCTTAAAATTTAATACAGTATTTGGGAAGTCTAGATAAAAGTTTCAGAATGTCAAATTTGGTTGCAATATTTTCATAAACAAGCGTATCAATCATCGAAAACTTTGGCTTTTGTTTTCGATGACCTTTGAAAAACCCCTTTGGAAGATGCATATAATATTATATAATCTTGAATTCGGACGGACATGGGCATATCATTTACCCTAGTCATCGTGATTATATTTTAACTAGCTTTGGTGGTCTCTGACGTCTACTGCTCTTTGTTACATCTATTTTTAGAACAGGAAATTCGAGTGTTTCTATAGAGAACTCTTTTCAGCAGTGTCTGGGCTTATATCGAGAAGGGAATAAAAGGGAATAATACAGGGGTGCCACAGAAAACCAATTCGATTCAAGTTCGATGCAATTGCAATTCTTGGTGCCACAGACATGGCTAACAACTGGTTTAAAACCGCTCATAGTCATGTATGTGGCACCAAGAATTGCAATTGCATCGAACTTGAATCGAATTGGTTTTTTAAAACCCTTGTTGGCCATGTCTGTGGCACCAAGAATTGGAATTGAAATCGAATTGGTCTTCTGTGGCACCCCTGATAAAGTCGTTTTTAGCCCCTATTATCTTTTATTAATACATGAAAAAACATCAAACTAATAATGTTATTGAAAAAGCTAGCCTGCGACTCTAGGGATATATTGTGCGTTCTTTTAGCTATAGGATCCCTCAGTTATTAGAATATCCGAGACAAACGTGAGAATTTGGTTTGGTTTTAATCAACTGAGTGAAAAGAACATGCAACTCAGTTTGATCTCTCAGAAACTAGTTAGAATCCCGTAAAGCCTAATTTGCTAGAACCTAGTTAGAATCCGTAAAGCTATTTTCCTGGGGTGTTTCCAGAGCCTGACCCCCTCTCAGCTAGTCCAACATTAGAGACAAGCGCGAGTATTGGTATTTGATTTTAATCAAGTGACATCTTTCTTTCGAAAAGAACGTGTAACTCAGTTTGATCTCAAAGATCGCTGTAAGAATCCGTTAAGACTACTTAGCTGAGCTATTTCCAGAGCCTGAGCCTGAGCCCCTCTCAGTTAGTCCAACATTCAAATTTTTTTTGGATTGTATTTGGTTTGATTTTAATCAAGTGAGAACTTTTTTCTGAAAAGAACGTGTCTCTCAGTTCCATCACAAAGAACCTAGTTACAATTCGTAAAGCCTGTTTTGTTGAGGTATTTCTAGAGTCTGAGCACCCCTCAGCTAGTCTTTTCTCTTATACAAAAGTTGGTTTGTATTTAATCAAGTAAAAAAAGGTTTCACTTAGTTTGATTTTCTTGAAACAGCATTTTTCGAATTTGCTAGAGTGATTACTCGGAGACAAATGATCCGATCCCTATCAAATTTTTTTTGCATCTCCTCTATATAGTTCTCCATACGATGACCCTCCAGTTTTTTGATCTGATCAATTTGGCAGGCCAAAAACGTCCAAAATGTTGGGAAAAATTTAACTTTTTTTTTCAACATGCCGCCATTTTGTCAATTTTTGATTTTTTTGTTCGCCCGAGGGTCATCTTACAGGCAATATGTTTTAGTTTAACAAGAATTTTTTTTTCCGTTTTATCAACGGAGAAGGCTGCAATCACTCCAGCAGTGGAGGACCTTTTTTTTTGGCGCCGCCGGAGATCGCGTGTCATTTCAAAAATATTTAATATTTTAGTTCAAAAATTTTACTGTGTATTCTCAAAACATATATAAATATACCCTCAAAATTTTAAATAGATTGATTCACTAGTTTTTTTTTTTAATTCCCAAAAATGGCCTTTTTTAGGTTGTCACACTAGGTGTGCCCCTTAAGCAGTAAAAAATATATTTTCAAAGAAAAGTTGGTCAACGAAATTTTATGGAATGGCTACATTATTTTCGAGCTTGACTAAAGGAAACATACCATTCTCAAAAATTTAACTTTCTTTAAAATTGTGAACCAAACTACATTAAATCAGACATGAGGTGTTCACTTTTTCGGACATATATTCCATAAATGTCAAAAATGCCCAAGTAAGAACGTGAGCCACCCTTACATCCAGGCATAAGGCTAAAAATGCCCGACTACCAAGAGCGACATAAAAATTAATTGAAGACAACTGTCATATTAATTGCTTTAGTCTTAAAAAAAGTCTTTTTGTGAAAAGAGATAGTTTTGGATATTTGCCAATCTTCATCGGAAAAGATATTACGACTTTCAGTACATTTTCAAGAAATCTACTTTTACTTTTATTTTTCTACGGCCTCGATAGCTTAGCGGCAGTACACTAGACTATCATCCCAGAGGTTGTAGGCTCGAATCCCACGTTAAGCATGGCCTGCACCTTCTACTTTTCCTATTTCCCTAATTTTCCCTGAGTATTCTATATCCTTATCTCTATGTCGGAATAACAAAGGGCCTGTTCTTGGCCTAAGTGACTTGGGACTCTTATATGGCCAACAAAGTAAAAGCCTCTAACATTGATTGAACTTTGGACAGACTGAAGTTTTTTTTTTGGAGAGGACATACAACATTCTAAATATGTAACTTAAGTTCTCGTAATTTTGTTCCTTCAAACCCTTTCTCTCATATTAGTACTAAAAAAAGTTATTTCAGACTTACTTCTATACATCATTAAACTTAAATTCCCTTTCCTGCTTTTTCTAGATCTTTTCTAATCAATCTATGCCAGATTTTGTGTATATCTTAGCTTCTTAGCTACTTACGGCCAGGTGCCGGAACGTCGCCTGCGTGTGCTTGATGTAAAGTAATTGTCATGCTCATCCAAGTTATCCTGGTTGTTGTTGTTGCTGCTGCTGTTGTTGGAACTACTCTGAGTCCTTGCCACTGCCGAGTCAGCATTAATGTCCTGGCTATTGTTATTGTAGCTGTTGTTGTTGTTGGCTGTGGCGCCACTTTTGTAGTAGCCGCCACTCTTGGACACACGCTGACGCTGCAGCGACTGACTGTGACGCATGAGCAGCTCCTTGTAGTGTGTCAGCTGTTGTTGTTGCTGCTGCTGTCCACCACTCCAGGCCAGCTTATAACTAAAGCGCTCCTCCAAACGATGCTGATGCAAAGTGGCCAGGTCAATGTCCGAAAGGCAGGTCATTTTGTTTCGAAGTTTGTTGTTTTCTTATGTTGAAATTTTTGAACAGCTTTGTCAAGTTAATACGGAATGCAAGGTTTTTTATATTCCGATATTTAACACATATTTGACACGGATTAGATTAACTGGCGGGGTGATAACATAAATTAGCTTTGACTTGGCATTTCATAGAGTTATTGGTATGCTCCAGGTTCAACCTATGCCAAAATGTAAACAAACTTAACCTTGCTCCCCTTTTGTAAGGTGTTAAAAAAATGTGTTAAGCATACAAGTTATGCATTTTGGTTTTTATCGAGTTTTGACCAAATGCCAATGCCAAGTCGACCAAGTCAATATAGACAAAGCTTAAAAATAGTTTTTCCAATGGATTACAACAGAAATTGGCGCGTGGCATTTTAATAGCCCAACTGGCTAAGATGTCGGGGTTAGGCCAAAAATGAGCAACCAATTTAACAATAGTCGGATTTAGTATGCATAGTGGCATTCCAAATTTTTTGGTAGCCATTTAGTCTTAGCTTTTTCGATAAATTTTAATATTTCCCTTACAGTGTGGCCACGGAACTTTTTCACAACAAGAAATTTAGATCTCTTCTCCCAAGTCGGAAGACTTGGGCTGATGGCAGCCCCTGTGGAAACCCCCGGTGGCAACAATGGTTCACGGATGGGTCCAAAACTAAGCAGGGTGTAGGTGTTAGAATCGTTGGACCCCACAACAGAATCTCTACCGCAATGGGCATCTGGCCCAGCGTCTTTCAAGCGGATATTCATGCCATAGAGATCTGCGTCCTTCGTATCCTTCTCAAGGGAACTAGGGGAGCAAACATATGCATTTTTTCAGATAGCCGAGCTGCTATTAGGGCATTGTCATCCTGGCGCATCTCCTCCAGGATGGTTAAAGAATGCCATAACTACCTCCAAGCCCAGTCCGCCCGTAACAAAGTCGTGCTATTTTGGCTGCCTGGACACACGGGAGTGGATGGTAATACGATCGCTGACGATCTAGCACGACAGGGTGCCTCCACCCTGACTACATCTCCTGCGCCGTTTTGTGGTATTAGTTGATAAACAAATGGGCTGCAGAAGAACATAGGAGATACTGGTTCTCCCTACCGGCGCTTCGTCAAGCAAAAGTGCTTGTCAAACCTCTGGATATGATGAAAACAAAAGGTCTTGGCAGAGCAGACCTAAAGCTCCTGGTAGCTTACCTATCTGGCCACCAGACTGTTAGATATCATCTACAGAAAATTAGCCTATCGGACTCTTCGGAGTGCAGGCTCTGTCTAGAAGACGATGAAACCACCGGACATATTCTCTGTGACTGCCCAGCGCTGGTATGGGACAGAGCCTGTCACATGGGAAAGGAACGGATTAGTACCTTCCATCTCAGGTCAATACCAACAAAAGATCTACTACTATTCATGCGGAAAACGGAAAGTCTTTTCAAAAGTGCCCCAACTCTCTGTGAGGTACCCTTTTTAGAAAAAAAAAATACAGTGTTGCCAGTTCTTACAGTTCTTAACTGCTTTTGGCGAAAGTTCTTGAATTTGGTTCCTGAACCGGATCCACCCTAATGCACAATTGTGATCAGACGTCAGTAATTCAATTAAATCAAGTTAATTTAATTTAAATAAATACAAATTTGGCACTTCCAAAAACTGGCAACAGGTTTTTGAAATTTATATCAATTTCATATGCATTGAATGTTTGAATTTGTTTACGTTTTTGAACTTTTGTTTGTTTTTCTTCTTAATTTATTTCTCTTTTTTTTTTGTTATTTTCTTAACAAGCTAACGGACTCAACTAGCTGCCGATTTAAGTAGTTCCGGTTGCCGAACAGTTAAGACGCACAAAGCCAAATTGCCATAAATGCGATATTAAAAGAGAAAGATCAATAAAATAATAAAAAATGAGCGAAATAAAAAGATTTGGCTGATACCAAGGCTTAAGGCGACATTAGTCAGCAAAGACCTATGCAGCTTCCGTCAAATAGTTAGTGGGCCTAAAGGGGCGGGCGCCACGTTGCTAGTTGGCCAGGTTTTATAGCCTTTAAACATGTAGCGACCCAAATTGGTGTCAAGTATAAATCAATTTGCAATGTGTCTGAGAAACGCTCGTCACTCTTGGCCGGATTGCATAAGCTCAAGCTATAAGGCTGGCCAAAAACTACAGCTGCGTCTAAAACAAACTAAACACTATGCACAGTTAAGTTTATAACAAAAACTTTTAAAGCCATAATTAATTTAAACATTTTGGTCTCAATTTTTTTTATTTGCTTTTAATTTGTTTATGGCTGGTTTGAGCTACAATTGCCAGTTTTTTTGGTCAACAACCTTTTAATATGCCAAATCCACTTAGCCACAATTAACAGCTAACAATCAAAAATGTTTATTACTTTTTTGGCTTAAGTATAACAATATCATGAAACATTAATCTAAAAATCGTGAGCTGGTTTTGTAATGAGGCCTAACAAAACTGGTCTGTGTACTGACTGCACTTAAAGATTTCTAAAAAGGGACTTGAAAACCGAGGATTAATATGTATGCAAAGAGAGTTCAAATGAGGGTTATCCAGGGTAAATAATCTCAATTGTTACACTATTAGATTGTAACTATAAATATACAAACGGCCATATAGTCCTTGTAGGACTTATTATTAAGTCCCTAGCTTCGATGACTTGTCTCTGAAGGAGTTGGTTAAGTAGTTTTCAATTCACCTCATATGGGTCTTAGGACAAAGTGTATCCATGGTCAGCTGCTAACTGAGAATACGAAATGACTTCGCTTTTTGTGCAAACCAAACGTGAAATCGGATATCGAACAGGTGCAGGATCTTGCAGCAAACCTGGCCGACATACTGCAGTAAAAGAACTAAGGAAATTTGGAGTCTAGTGCGCAACTGTCATCCGTGCTGTCACTGGACACTGGGGAATCATGCATCCAGGCTGAATGCATCCACCAAAACTTCTGTAAAAGCTGTGGCGATGGAGAGGAGTTGGAGACTGTGGAACACTTTTTCTGTCACGGCCCAGGGATGAAAAGGAAAAGATTCCGTTTCCTCAAGTCACACTTTCTTGATGAATTATCTCAGCCTACCGAACAGATTCCAAAATGCCTCTTAAGGTTTATTCAGGCTGCACCTCATATAGGGGAACTCTTGAGTCGTGAAGAGTGGTGAATGGAGCACCGTAGCGGTATCACAACGGACTTATTCTTGGTCTAAGTGAGTTGGGACGTCAGTCCCAACTGCCGCACTAACCAAACCTAGCCTAAGGTCCTGAACCCATGGTTAGGTTGGGTGGATTAAGCTGCTCAATCAATAATTGAGATCACTCAGAGACCATGAGGTCCATTGCCTGATTTTGAAACGGAAGAAAGAAGCTAAAAGAAAGGGGGAATGATAGGCATTCCTACTCAGCTAAGTTCCTTTCCTCGCATCACTGTTCCGCTTACGGTCAAGGGTATGAGTGAATAATGGAATAAGCATAACATGCTAAAGAAGGCGTCCATTCTTTCCTACGAAGATTTCCCATAAATCTCATAGATCGCAACCGCATTTTACCAAAAAATTTAATCTTATTTGTGATATCTCATATTATGCACTACCCCCACAAGAGAACCATAAAAAGTATGTATATGGCAAATTTATATAGATCGATAATCAGAAGATATGTACCGCTGAGTTCGAGATGATGTTGGCCAGCGCATCACAATACAACGCCTGCGCTGGCTTGGGCATGTTGTGCGTATGGATGAAGATGCTCCAGCGAGAAAGGTATACGAAGCGAAAGTCGATGAAGGAAGACGAAGGGGACGACCACGACTTCGATGAAAAGATCAAGTAAAGAAGAACCTATCCTCCCTTGGTATTTCTGATTGGAGAAGGCGAGGCGCCTGACGAGATCTGGTGAGGTCGGCCGTAACCCGCGAACGGGTTGTCATGGCCACACAATGAATGAATCCTTGGTTGTACCCTTTCCCACTTCGTATCTAACTACTACCTTTAGTATACCATTAAATAATGTTAAAAAACTCATTTCAGCCGACCAGACATAGCTGGATTTAACTGCGCGCATTCCTAAGCGTTGTTATATTTTAACTGCTCTAAATTCATTATTTACGGTTTTCAAGAACGTGTTTTATTTTTTTTTTTTTTGACAGCTAAATCTAAATACAAAGTCAAAAAACCTCGAGCCTGAGCTAACCTACAATTTACCTCGTTTTTATGTCGGAACGTAAGATTCAGATACTGCGATACCATAAACATGTACCTATTAATAATGATCTGACCTCTGAACATGAAAACCAATGTTTTTAACTTTGACTTGGTTGATTACGAATACGAGATCCAAAAAAAAACATTCTCGTCAGAGTACTCTAAAAAACTCCTGAATGCCAAATTTTCGTTCAAATAGACCGGACCTCAGAGATGGTAAGAGCTAGAGCAACCAAACTTTTACATTAGATCCTATATTATTCCATAGGAAGAAAATTTTTTTTTTGATATCGGCGTTAAATTATAAAGCTCCCATAGGGGTGTTTCAGACGACATCGAAAAAAAATAAAAGTTTTAGCACTGCACCAAATTTGATCAAAATCGGTTGACTATATCATATAGCTCTCATAGGACCGATCGGCCAAAATCACTTTTTTTATACAAAATTCGCTATATTTAATTTTTTAATAAAGATATCATATAGCTCCCATAGGGCCGATCTTACGAAAAAACGATTTTTGAACGAAATTCGTTGTGTTTTGTTTGTTTGTGAAGATATTGGAATTAAATTTCGCACTTGTAATTTTTTATAGTTTCTAAGGATTGTACCAAATTTTATTAAAATCGGTAGATTATATCATATAGCTCCCATAGGACGAATCGGTCCAAAAAAACGTTTTTAATACAAAATTCGTTGTGTTTCGTTTGTTTGCAAAAATATTTGAAATAAATTCGGCATTCAGATCTTTTTAAAGGTATTAAAGCACTGTGTCGAATTTAATCGAAATCGGTTGAATATATCATATAGCTCCCATAGGAACAATAAGTCAAAAAAGTCTCTTAGGAACGAAAGGTCAAAAAAAAAATTTTTTTGCTTAAAAATTCTTCTGTTTTTGGTTTCTTATGAAGGAACCTGATGAGATTTAAATTATCTACAGCATTGTCTAATAAAGCAGCATTGTCTAATAAAATTAATAATAAAGTTTTTTCCTAAAAAAATGCCAGGTTTAGAGTTCAAGTGTTTCGGATTTTAGTACTTTTTTTTCAGAAAATGTCCCGATTTCGCTCAAAATTGAGTTGGTCACACTAAATGTAAGATTTAGCACGATTTGTTTTTAAACTTAATTGACTAATTATAAAAAAGAAACGAAAAGAAAGTAACTCTTTTTCAAAAAAAAACCTTCCACAACCTCTTACTTATCATATTAGGAAACAGACGTGCAGGGTATAATTATAAGATATAGTTGGATTAAACCCCAATTGATCGAAATACTTATAACTGTCATGGCTGAATGCGATTTGGATTGTATCCCTTTATTATAAGACATATTTTCTACCGTCTCTACTTATGAGAATGATGGGTACTATCGTCCGGTTGTAATTTTAAATCATTTAAACATTCAAAATTTTTGATTATTTTTTTTTTATAAGTACAAAAAGTAGTTGGTAAAAATAATGCATCAATGGGAGAAGGTACAGTACGAACTTTTTTATATAGTCACGACTGTAAAGCGACTTCTTCACAGCAGTATGGACAGATCTTTAACAAAAATAACTTGACGGTAGCCAAAACCCTTTTTTTATTGAGGGGGCCTGACAGAAAATCTAATTACAAAAATTTTTGTTAAAGATTTGGAACATTGTAATAGAGCACTAAGCTCCTAATTTAATGTAACTCAAAACTTAAGCAGTCTTAAAATTAGGCTTGGGTTTTTGTCTAGTTTTTGCTTAACACATTTTCTTCACGCTGCAAAGTTCAAAATAAAGCAGTCCAATCTTTCACTTAAATTTTCATAAAAAGGGCAAAACTTTTTTTTTACTTTTTGCCTACAAAAATCTGGTTTACTTTTTCTTCCGCCTTTTAAGTGTAACCCTTGGCAGGTGGGCAGTCCAGGAAGCATACAAACTGCAGCTACTCATAATTTCAGTGTCGAGAACTGACAAACAAAGAAAAAGAATACACAGCCTTTGACAATAGACGAGCGCACATAAATCGCATGGTTAGTGATTTATTAAATAAAGAACAAAAGCTGCAACAAAATTATATATATTGCATGTATAATCATTAATCAATTAATGTAAATATACTATATAAACGAAGAGGAGGCCACTAGACTCGACTTAATGCGCAATATTAGCAACCAAAGTGATTAGAGGCTTTTATACGATTTGCTGTCATGGACAGTGGGAAACTGGACGGCAACGTGCAGGCATGCAATCCGAAGTACAATTCAATTGACGAAGATTGAATTAAATACAAAGTTCCAGCTGTGCATGTTGGAATTACAGACGGGCACGTGAATTTAATAGCTATAATATAATTACTATACGCGTTTTAGGCAAATGTGTCACAGACAATGGACTTGGGGTCATCCATATGCAAATGCACAGCAAAGTGCGTACAGCCTAGTTTAAAGTTTTGAGGTTGGAATGCACTGGAATTGGAACACAACTGACCCAGAGAGAAGACAATAAAAGAAATTGAAAGTGGGTTAGGCGTGGGAAAGTGAGCAACTGGCCAAAAACGTTGGCTGGCTGGCTATACAAAGTGAACGCAAGCAAAGCTTTTAAAATGCCAAGTCATGCCTGGTTGTTAGTAATTAGACTAATCATTATATAACACATGTTATAAGTAGTTTAGAGCACTAACACACAAATACCAAATGCACTGCAATTTCAGACGTACGCGAAACTTCGAGCACAAAACGCGTAGAACGGGCTTAGCAGGCAAAGATTTGTAGCCAAAAGCCAACGACCGTACCAAACAAGAGCTGACTGACCGACCGACTCGACTCTACACGACCGCGCTGTCCAGTGAACACGCGATAACTGAACTGAAACACCAAAAAGGTGATTAAATTGTAAATCTCTGTGCGATTCAAAAATAAAAGTAAGCGGGCCGTTTCCAGTTATCGCATAAGGCAGGCGTCTTGTAAACAACAGCTGAGTGGCGGCCACGCGTCGTATGATCATACTCCGAGACAGAGAGAGAGAGCGCCACGAAAAAGAGAGCAATTGAGCGAACAGGTGCATACACGTACACACACACACAAGCAAAGTACAATGGGCGGCTATGTAAAAAGATTTGAAGCTGGGTCAGTGCCGCATTACATTTGTGAGGGGCGCCGAGGTGAAATGTGTGGGGCCCTAAAATATAATTAATGCGATTATAAGGTCCTATCGCAAAAACGACGTTTTTTAAAACGGTGCGCAGTGCTACTCTTCCAATTCTTGACTGATTTGAATATTTTTTAAACCCAAATTTGCGTAAATCTATCAGCTTGTGCGTGACGTAGGATCTTCACGTTAGAAGGAATACTTCTTTTTATATCAATTAGAACATTCAAAAACATAGATGAAAACGTGATTTTTTGTGGAATCGTTCGCAGTTTTCAGACAATTCAGAATTTCAACAAAATCCTACGTCACGCTATAGCTAATTGTCTATTTATAATAAAAAAATTTAGTTCATTGCAATCAGACGAGAATTGTGCCCACTACAATGCGTACCAGTTGTAATTGACCTGTTGGAAAGGCTTCGTTTCAATGTCTATACTGTATACTTATTGAAGCTATTATTATGAATTTGCTCAACTTTCTTCGGTTTTCATTTAAAAAAATCCCTAATATACAGGGGTGCCACAGAAAACCAATTCGATTCAATTTCGATACAATTCCAATTCTTGGAGCCACAGACATGGCTAACAACGGTTTTAAAACCGCTATAAACTTGTTCAAAAATAAGAACTACCAATTCTAATTTCATCTTGTTCTAATTTCTTGAAATTCGAATTTGTGAGGGTTCTAATAAGTGAGCTTCCTATGTATTTTAATCTAAAGCGTCAAAACTCCAAAACTTATTGTGAGGTTCGGCTCACCGGTTTAAACCTGTCTGAATTAAAATTTAAGTACTGAACGCTTTAGTTGTTATGGATGCTGCGAGAAGTTTTATTTTAATCAATATATGTATGTACTATAGGAAGGGTCAATTTTTTTGCCGACTCGCGGCGCCCCCTGAGAGCACTGTCTACGGACAATTCTAAATAACTTGGCAGAAGAAACCATAAGACTATCTTAAATTTCGAGCCTTTCCCTGATTTTTCTAAATATGTTTTTTTCCTATAACTAAAAAATGTAACATTTTAATTCAATATCTAGCTTTTCATACCAAAACTTGTAAATATGGGTATTTTGGAGGTTAAAAATTTCATTTCTATTGTTTATTTTAACTTATGAATGACGACAGAGGGCGTTTAATGCATATTTAGCAATTTTTTTCGCTTTTTTTCGAGAAAAACAACGAATTTCTTGGGTAAATTCAGTAATTCTGACTTGATCCAAATTTGGATTAGCACAAAATCTACAGCGTTGAAAATTAGTTTAAAAACCAGCATCAAAAAAAATCGAGCAAGAGAAAAAAGCATATTTTTTCTTACTCCTAGGGGTCGCCGCGAATCGATTTTTTCGGCTCCATACCTATTTCCAATGATCATCACCCCTCCTAATGTACTATTTCTAATAAATAATTTACATAATCAACGTTGTAGTGTTCTTGTTTAAAATTAAGAATATGATAAGTACCTAAGAATATCAAGTGCGCCGTCTAATTTATATTCGTAAGAGCAGCAATGATATTTGAGACAATGCAGTATCGAATGTTCCGACAGTCACATCCCAATGGCCGTGTTAGTTTATCTGTAACATATGTATAAAATCCGTCACTTAAGCAGGATTATTTGAGTCCTGCTTCATAAAAATAGTCATAAACCCATAATTTGGTTGGCTGTATAGTCTCAATGTCACGTCTCATATGTTATTGCTGGAACACTGTACGTAATTCCAGGTTCAAAGACCTGTTCAAACGGATCAACGAAATGACGATGCCTATAAACGACCTTAAATAATGCAAAAAATACTTTTGTGGCATTTTTAATTGCCTTATTGCTAAAAAGGTAATATATTAAGTTAAAAAAATAGCAGAAGATTCGGTCACCTACGTCATTACTTTAGATTAACGCATATAATTTCACAAAACTGGTTTAATAAATACTATCAAATGTACTGCAATGCTAATAAAGTAGAACCTGGCTAAAATTTCAATATAAAATTTCGAAAATTAGATCCTTCCAAAGATAAGAGATAATTCATAAACTACATATCGCTCCAGGCAGGGAGAGGGGTCTGGCGAAGCGTGACGACATACAAAAATCATATAGAAAATATTAAAAAATATGGGTCTAATTTGACAAAAATCAGCGTCAGGCAATTTTTGATGATCCCTGAGTAACCAAATTGCTATTGCAAAGAGTTTATCATAAAAATTTAATAATTTTATGGTGAATCGGGAAGCCTTTAGTTTAACAAGTTTGATTGATTACATTCGACGTTTTTTTTTTCGCACTAAGTTAACTTCTCCATTTTCCAAACTAAATAAACTGAATCTAACACTAATCCGGATCGCGATATAAGGGGCATTTCGCGTATGCCGAGCTGTAGGCAACCGGACTGGTTACAGGTTGCGGATAGTGAAAGGCCTTCAGATATGAAGGTTAGCTGCGAATAACCAATAAGCAGTCCCGGACAGCGTTCAGCGGCTAGGAGGGGAGAGTCTCAGAGAGGCTTTTGGGTGGCACCCAACTCCTTATAAATCCTGAGTGCCTAAGATTCTCCTGGCGTCATGGCGAGTGATTTGGCGCCGTTTAGTAACCAATCATGCTAACAACCTATGCTTTAATGCATTGCAAGCCCCCACATGAGTTGGCAGACTCGTGTTGAAGGCACGGTAGCGGAGGAGCTCCTCGCGAACCAACGATAGCGTCCACAGACTTCCCGGAAGTTTACTGCCAACATGTGCTTAGTCATCAGAGGATGGTAGTTCCTACTAAGCTTCCGCTTTGTGCTTATAACTATCGCGGAAAAACTACCAACCTGAATAAGTGTTAATTTAAACATGGATCAAAACGAAATAATTAGAAAGTCTCCAAGGGGTAATCGTGTTTCGAGAAATCCCCCTGCTCCGGCAACCTGCACATCGGATTATAGCAGAAACCTCAAAAATATGAGGCCCTATACTCCAACCGGAGATAAAGGAATTGATGATGAACACTAAAACACTCCAAATAATTTGTCTTTGTCGACTAGACATTTGCTTATTTGACTCAAATAGGTTAATAATAATAAATAATCAATCTTAATACCTAAAATATCATACTAGAAGACGACTTAAAAAGCAGCTTCAAGACATACGCATTATTCCCATAAGACCTTCAACTAGATTCCTAGATACAACTTTACGTTTTGTGATAGAAACCTGCCCAACTTTCAATAAAAGAATGTTTTCAAGATTGTCAATTTAGTAATTCATCTTTATCTTTAGGAATCATGTAGATTTGTTTATACATTAGTGTGGCGTCACACAGAAGCCGGTTAAACCTAAAATCCGGCCCTGAGCAACTTTATTATGTAAAAAAAGTCGACTTTAATGGCTAGACTCCAGCCACGTTAAATACATCAACTTATTATATTTCAATAAATGCCAGTGTCTATTGATTTATTTATAATTTATGGTCTTTTAAAGACATTAGATGTAAGTCACAAAACGCGCGGTCATAAATTTATTAACATGATAATTGCAGCATAGCGTTTGTTAACAGTCATTTAACAGCCGTCACTTGTCAAGGTAACAGCAACACTTATTGTTTATATTTTTTGTATTGATAAAGCACTTGACGGCACGCAGTCATGTTTTCCGGCAAAACTATAGATAATGGGCACGACACCTTTATGATTTTTTTCACTTACCACCACCAACGCATTTCCATTTCATTATCGCAGCCGTTGGCCAAACCAGGTCCGGGCGCCGATGAAGCTGCATTGTTAGCATTGCTCAAACGTGCGCTGTTCACATTGAGCAGCTGTTTTTCGTGCTCATCATTGTAGCCGTTACTATCACTAGACATTGCGGCGGCAGCTCCAGGTACTGTCTGTGCGGCGCTGACTTTTCCGGAGCCAGTTATCAGCCGCATGCTGCTTTGTTTTGGCAATTGGCCACCATTTATGTAGGACATTGTGGTAATTTCTTTTGTTGCGTACATGCGCAACCTTCAACGTTTCAAATGGTATTGTGACCTACAAACGCGCAGCACTTGACTCACCACTCTGACCAGCTTGGCAATTTGTTAATGCAATACATGCAAAAACCAGATAAACTGTCACTTTACCAAGTACAGACTGCATATGTGCAGTTGTTGTGCATTTTTAATTATAGTTATGCATTTCCATATATATATTTTTTATTATTAATTTAGACCACACGCGAAAAACCAAAACACTAGTGGCAATAGTGTTGCTAAGCATACGCTTAACAGTGCCAACAGCTGGCAGTGCTGTAAAACAGCAATTTGTCAGCTGACAGCAAGCTACCTGCTATGAAAGCAAACGCGGTTATTTTGAATGCTACCAAGTACGCATTTCAAGGGCATTTTCAAATAAAAGAGAGCTTTAAACATCTTTTTGATTTTTGAAGCTTACCGAAATTGGTGGCGCTTATCCAAGAGATTGTTGACAAACGTTTTTCTCAGCGGTGCCGGTGAGCTTTCTGGTGTTATGGCAGCTGCTGCGTGTTGCTCATCTTGAGCCACCATTTCACGCGCCATTTGCATATCTTGCTCGTTCATTGTTTAAGTTAAATTTGCCGTTTTTAGAGTTCTATATTTTAAATCACAACCGTACGCTTGTAATGCTCGAATTGGACTATGACGCGAGATTTTATTTTAATGCATTTCATATGACTAGATAAGCACGCACACGTCTCGTTTGTCTGATACAAACACGATTGTTTTCGCACACCTTGAGTGAATTAACAAAAAAGGCAAAAGCATCGAACAATGGCACAAATCTTAAAACGTGTACGCGCTTTTATATCCAAGTGGCAATCGTGCATTATACGTATAAAGTTATACACATATTAACTATGGCACGGTCGGCCTGAGGGCGCGTCTCTCTAATATGTTATTTTCCATGGCATTTACTTTCAATTTTGGTATCTATGCAAATACTTAGTATCGAATTTTGACAAGCCCAAGTGCGGCGCTGCCAATAACTAAACTAAGGCAACAACAGTCAAGCACGAGGTGAACAAGATGCAACAAGTGCTGTGGCAAGGCGCCAACAAGCAGACAACACACACACACGTATACACAAAGTTTTGTTTAGACTCAACGTTCAATAAACAATTTATAAATATTTGCTCATTCGTGTGTGTAATTTGGGCGTGTTTCTCATATACACACATATATCATTTTAAATGTTCTATTAAAACTAATATGGGGTAGTTAGTTTTATTTGCTTATGCAAAGTTTTTTTAAAAACGTTTTTAATTTGTTAATTACCCAAGTAAATAATGCAAATTAACACGCACACAACTAGCATATACAAATATATAGCGATTTTCTTAGCATAAACTATTCGAAGTACATGATTTTTTCGAGTGTGTTTGCTGGGACAGCTAAGCTTTACTAGAACTAAAGTCTACAACTACTACTAATGCTTACAAGTTAAGCCAATTGACCGCATTGGGGTATATATAAGCTTAGCTATATATTAACTACGGAGCAACATTTAGAGCTTACATACTAAACATCATACAATTTCATATTCTCAAGCTCATCGAGTGTATCCTCAGAGCCAGAAGCGGTTAAATCCGACAGCTCATCCAGGCACTTTTGACGCTTGCGCACATTCCAATGCAAACCATCTGCCAGCGAGGCAAACCAATCGGAAATTTGATCCTGTGCACAGATGCTGGGTACTGGATAAATAGAGGTGTTTACGCGCAAACTGTCGCCATGAAACAGCTCCTGGCGATTGCGTCCGTCAAAGGAAACCCACGAGGTATTGCGACTTTCGGGTGATACCGAAATCTGTCGAAAAATAAACAATATTAATTAAAGTTCTATACTTTATTCAGCACACTCACCTTTAACTCTACGCCTGCAGGCACCACAATCGGTCGAAAGCTTAACGAATGCGGACATATAGGCGTTACCATAATCGCAGGCACTGACGGATGTATCATGGATGCACCAGCTGCCACTGCATAAGCTGTGCTGCCCGTGGGTGTGGACACAATCAAGCCATCGCCTTGTACAGAAGTTATGTACTTGCCATCCAAAAAGAGATCTATATTGCTCAAATAAGGCGAAGGGCCGCGATCAATCACCACCTCATTGAGCACTAATATGCTGCTGCCAGGTGGACGTGCCCCATCTGTCTTTTCATGCCGCTTCTCGCTTTTGCGATACATAACACAACGCAGGCGACTACGTAGCGTAAGCGCCGCATGACCCTCTAAAACATTAGTTAGCTGCTCCTGAAAGTTATCAAAGCGGAATGGCGTCAAAAAGCCCAATGAGCCCAAATGAAATGCCATGACAGGTGGCACAGACTGTTGAAACAGCAAGGAGGCATAAAGCAGCGTGCCATCGCCACCCAAGCAGACAATGAAATCAATGCGATCTGTCAAATCATCGCGTCCATCCCTGTAAAACAAATAGTATTAGCTTTAAATCATTGTGCATACCTAAAAAAAACTTACTTGAAGGTAACAAGTTTATCGCGTATGGCCTTAAACTGTTCATTCTCATTCAGCTGCGCATCCTCCAGCACTGCCGACTCCACCCAGACTACCATGTTCTTTTCCTGCAACAGCCACTCAACCAGCTGCACAAATGGCGGCAGCACTGAGGCATCACTAACCTTTTTGATGACCAAAACGGTCAGCGGTGGCTTGTACCAGGTCAAACGTTGACTGGCGGGATCTTGTATTTGCATAACCATGGCTGAGTTCTTCATTATGCGGCCACATGGTCCAAACTGTTGAAAGGGTGAGGGCGCATTTAAGCTGCGCGTACGCCTGCAAAGAAATAAAAGTTTGGATAAGTTTAGGTTTGCAATGTTACTATTATATTTGCCTTAGAATCCGCTGCGCGGGATTCGCTTTAAGTTCAGAAACTTTGCTGTCAAAGTTTGCATCATTATTGTTGCCATCATTCTGTTCAAGCCAATGCACATCTTCGACATCTATATTATTAAACTCCTCAATGTTCAGCGAACTACAGCGCGGAAAATGTGGACCTAACACAATGGGACTTATGGGAAACATCTTCCAAAAGGAGTTTCAAGTTATGTTTCTAAAAATTTTAACAAAAACACTGCACGTTGTGCTCAACACACACGCTGCCAAGATACTAAGGTGGCGGGTCAGCTGTAAGTGCTCATAAATTGCACTATTTTTCAAAGTCGAAGGGAATCTTTTATTGGGAGATAGCAATAACAATTGTACCGTTGCCTTGCTGTAAATGCAAATATCATAAAATAAGTGTATAAGTCTGTCTCAGCGTTTGTGGGGGCGGCAGTGAAGTTACAGAAAGGAGATAGCTGCTTGGGCTGTCAAGCCATGACCCATAAGAGTGTGTGTGAGTGGTGAATATATATGCAAATATGTGTGTGTATGTGTGTATCTCTGGACTTGACTTCGACGACTATCATGCACTCTTAAAAAGAGACTTTACTTTGGGCTGACATGATTGATGGAAAGAAACTTTATAATATGGCATAGCAAAAATGCGTCTGACATTAATTTTTGGCAGTTATATCTTAAGATATATATATATTATATATATATATATGTCTTCCCATAGTCATGCGAAATTCCCAAACATTTACAAAAAAAAGTAACACTTACTGTCCTATGGTGCGGAAAGGATTAGGCGTAACAAATCCAAATCTGTCAAAATGTACAAATTCAACGAATAGCGAAACAAGCTGTATGTCTGGGCTTTGAGATTGATATGACCACCATATGCATCAATAATAACTAATTTATTTCGAAATATGTACTTGGAATTTGTATCTAGAAAAGCTTTTACATAAGTAGTCGTAATGGAGAATTTAGCACTCAAAATTATGCAGGTACAAAATTGCTGAAAAGTTAATTGGTGCAACAAAACTAATAATATGCATAACCAATAAATTTGCAAATATGGATTCAAGCTGCTTTTAAGAGAAGTAAAATGTGCATTAGCTCTTTGCTCCCATAATCCAAATCTTTTATGGCGCGACGAACACGATGTGGGTTTAGGTCTGTATCGCTCGCCTCCATTCTTCCCTGTTCTACGCTTTATTTTTCCAGTCGCGGATGACCAGCGCATCTATATTCCTCTGTACATAAACCATAATCCCAATAGGTTCAACAAATTGGACCACTATTTCTTAAAGATTCTGACTTCTTCTTCTGAACAGATAGCCCGTTGGCTTTTACAGACTTAGAAAACGCCAGAACCAGATGGACATCACTGTGAGACCAAAATCTAAAGGTTCTGTGTAATTGTAGATAAGTCCTACCAAAAAAATGCTTAATGAGTGTTAAACACTCTCTCTTAAAATGTTAAAGCTTTTACGCTATTATAGAAGTAGGTAATCTCACAAGGGTTTAATCTGGTACCAAAGCAATATATAGGGTAATTTTTTTACTATCTACTTCTACTATCTTCTACTATCTGTCAAGCTGTAAACATTAAATTTTGACAAATCGGGTAAGAAAACGACAACCATATATAGGGTGTTTTTTTCATCTTTAAATAGAGAAATCTACTATGTGTCAAAATGTAAACAGAAAAGTTCAGCAAATCTGAAGCCAAAGCAGTAACAATGTATAGGAAGATTTTTATGGCTTGTGTGATCTTTTAATAGGGGTAATCTCCCGGCATGTCTCAATTCATAACAGGAGGGGAAAAGGCAGGGGAGTCACCTGGCCGTAGTTTTCTCATGGGAATCCCCAAGGAAGCAGACGAGTAGAATCACCAAACGTTCGGCTAACTGCCCTTCAAGAACTGGCACAGCAAAATAGAGTTCGACGGAAACCTCTTGTTGGGGCCCTAAGCGCCCAAGCAGAATAAACAGGAGGGAAAAAGGTGTAATATAGGAGCCACTGTATTTACAGCCGGGCCCGGTTTTTTCTCTCTGCAGCCCTGACTCTATTGTATGTAGAACATCGTGGAAATATTGTCTTTAAAATAGTGCTCTGATAAACTTATCGAGCGCCTTGCGAGTTTTTTGTGGCAATTTATGATCTATATAATTTTTGGTCAAATGGAGTTTAGTCCAAAAAAATTGACTGTTTAGTGTGGATTATCAGCCAACGGCATTACCGGCCCATATTTCTTTCCATTTAAGAAAGGAGCTGCCGTTATGGTGTATAAAGTACTTTATTAAGGTAGTAGTAATAATCGGAGTGCTCCAGAAAACGAAGCCGATTATATATACATATGTTTTATTCGTAATCCCAATATCTACAAAACAATTTTATTACATTGTTTATACCAACTACTATTTTGTAGTGTACATATTTAAAACTGAAATAATTTTTTTTATATATTTGTATATTCTTAGATTATATTTATACCAATTTCGAATTAAATATTTAATAATATTTTTTTGCTTATTTAACCCAAATATTGGATGCACAACTCAAAACTAATTTTAGTTTAAAAAAAGTGTGGACTTGGGTTAACAAAGAGTAAGGGAAATATGAGAGAAGATACCGACAACAAAAATGCAGATTTGGGGCACCCAAAAACAAAAACGCACAACATTTATTCGCTTTGTTTTTTCGTATTCTGGAGCACACCTGAATTTTTTTCACGAAATTAACATGTTTCTTGACCTCTAAGATCGAGAGCCATGTAATATACTAGATCCATGTAATACACTGACAAAGCAACCAATTTGATGACAGCAAAACTCATGCCATGAAATATTGATACATTTGATTGATAGCATTAAAATTCCACGGAATTCACTTATTTTTCGTGGCTTCATATCAAATTTAAGTGCGAGCGCTCTTAAAAAAAAAAAACACCCTCTATTGGTAAAGGGTTGTCATAATAAAGTAAAATAAGCTTTTGATTTTTTTGAATGGCTTCAATTTTAAGCTTGGCCGTTAATAAACCTTTAAGAAAAAAAATGGCGTACGTAAAGTCGGGCGCGGGCGACTTGGGGATACCCTGTATGTACAACTAGCTTGCAATAAAATCAGGTTCCTTCATAAAAAACCAAAAACAGAAGAATTTTTAAGCAAACTTTTTTTTTTGACTGATCGTTCCTATGGGAGCTATCTGATATAGTCAACCGATTTCGATCAAATTTGACACAGTGATTAAATATCTTAAAAAAGATTTGAATGCTGAATTTAGTTTAAATATCTTTATAAACAAATGAAACACATCGGATTTTGTATAAAAAACGTTTTTTTGGACCGATTGGTCCTATTGGAGCTATATGATATAGTCAACCGATTTTGTTCAAAATTGGCACAATGCTTGGGTACTCTAAAAAACTTCTAAATGCCAAATCTGGATACGATATCTTATTAAAAAATTAATTATAGCGAATTTTGTATAAAAAAATGGCGGACGTAAAGTCGGGCGCGGACGAATTTAGGATACCCTGTACCACTAACTTGTAATAAAGTCCGATTTCTTCACAAAAAACCAAAAACAGAAGAATTTTTAAGCAAACATTTTTTTTGACCGATCGTTCCTATGGGAGCTATATGATATAGCCAACCGATTTCAATAAAATTTGACACAGTGCTAAAATACCTTAAAAAAGATCTGAACGCCAAATTTATTTCAAATATCTTTACAAACAAACAAAACACATCGAATTTTGTATAAAAAACTTGTTTTTGGGCCGATTGGTCCTATGGGAGCTATATGATCTAGTCAAACGATTTGGATTAAATTTAGTACAGTGCTTAGGAACTATAAAATACTCACGAATGTCAAATTTGGTCCCAATATCTTAACAAACAAACGAAAGACAACAAATTTTGTCAAAAAATCGATTTTTTGGAAAATCGGACCTATGGGAGCTATATGATATAGTCAACCGATTTTGTTCAAATTTGGCACAGTGCTTAAGTGGTCTAAAAATTTCCAAACGCCAAATCTGGTTACGATATCTTTAATAAAAACGAAATATAGCGAATTTTTCTTAAAAAAAGTTATTTTGGCCGATCGGTCCTATGGGAGCTATATGATATAGTCAACCGATTTCGATCAAATTTGGTACAGTGATTGGGAACTATAAAAAACTTTCGAATACCAAATTTGGTTACGATATCTTCATAAACAAACGAATTACACTGTCCAACAGTGATTTAGAACTTTTCAAGTGACCTAGTGTACGTCGAAGGTCTTGACGAGTAGATCACGATAGTGTTTTTCAAAATTGTCTAACACCCCCAAAATCGGAAGTTATCGCTTAAAAACCGTTTTTCGGGTACTGCGATCACTCCCACTATCACAACGTCGCCATTTTTCAACCGATTTTCGATTGCTTTACGGCTTTGGAAAGAAGAAGATTCAAGCTTTAAGATGATATACACTTGTTTATACTTTATACAAAGCAACTACGAGATTTTTTAAAAGTTATCTAAGATTTACACTTTTTTTATTCGATTTTCATACTTTGAAGTCATTTTTATATAACATTTTGTTAAAACACCTTTACTTTTTTACATTTAATCTTAAAGAAATATTAATTCCGAGTAAGAGAAGTTATGGTTTATTAAAATCGGTCTATAAATGTTTAAGTTACGACGCTTATTGTAAACAAGGAAATAAAAATTCCATCGCCAAAAAGAAGTTTTAGATGGATAATTCGTTTGTTCATGAAGATATCGTAACCAAATTTGGAATAATGCTTAAGAACAATAAAAAACTTACAAGTGCCAAATTTGGTCGCAATATTTTAAAAAACAAACGAAATACAACAAATTTTGTTAAAAAATCGATTTTTTGGCCGATCGGTCCTATGGGAGCTATATGATATAGTCAACCGATTTTGATGAAATTTGGTACAGTGAACCATAAAAAATAAATTAATACCAAATTTGGTTATGATATCTTTATAAAAAAACGATTTATCCATCTAAAACATTTTTTTTGTCAAGGTCGTCTCAGACACCCACATGGGAGCTTTATAATTTATCCCCGATATCAAAAAAATAAAATAAACTTGTCTTGTCTTGTTATGGAATAATATGGGATCTAATGTGAAAGTTTGGTTACTCTAGCTCTTACCATCTCTGAGATCTAGGCGTTCAAACAGACAGACGGACGGACATGGGTATATCGACTTCTCTATTCACCCTGATCATATTTTAGGTAACTTTGGGGTGTCTCCGACGTCTCCTTCTATATATTACATACATTTTCGGCTGGCACAAACTTAATATACCCTTTGCACCATACGGTACAGGTATAAATATTGGTTGGGGTCATTAACGAGACTGCTTTATATCAAAAATTAAAACTCACGTTTTATTAAATCTCACAAAGTTCATATCTAACCATCCAGCATAAACAATATCTTTTTTAAATACTGCACAAGACTATTTTTTTTTAACCCCGACGCAAAAAGAGGGGTGTTATAAGTTTGACGTGTCTGTTTGTCTGTTTGTCTGTCTGTCTATGGCATCGTAGCTCCCGAACGCATGCAGTGATTTCAATTTAGTTTTTTTTGTATTAAAGGTGACTTATGTGCGAGTGTTGTTAGACATGTTTGGTGAAAATCGGTTGAGCCGTTTAAAAGTTGTGGGGAATAAAAGTGGGGAGAAAAACATCAACTTTGTCCGATTGGCTTAAAATTTGGTCCTATTGTAGCTGACGACGTCACTGATTCGAATCTGAGGTTATTTTTGCTCTATCTCTTCTCGTTTAGAAGTAATGGCCATTTGAAGTTAAAAACATAAACTTTGTCCGATTGGCTTAAAATTTGGTCCTATTAAAGCTGACGACGCCACTGATTCGAATCTGAGGTTATTTTTCTCTATCTCTTTGCGTTTTTGCTCTATCTCTTCGCGTTTAGAAGTTATGGCCATTTGAAGTTAAAAACATAAACTTTGTCCGATTGGCTTAAAATTTGGTCCTATTGAAGCTGACGACGCCACTGATTCGAATCTGAGGTTATTTTTGCTCTATCTCTTCGCGTTTTTGCTCTATCTCTTCGCGTTTAGAAGTTATGGCCATTTGAAGTTAAAAACATAAACTTTGTCCGATTGGCTTAAAATTTGGTCCTATTGTAGCTGACGACGTCACTGATTCGAATCTGAGGTTATTTTTGCTCTATCTCTTCTCGTTTAGAAGTAATGGCCATTTGAAGTTAAAAACATAAACTTTGTCCGATTGGCTTAAAATTTGGTCCTATTAAAGCTGACGACGCCACTGATTCGAATCTGAGGTTATTTTTCTCTATCTCTTTGCGTTTTTGCTCTATCTCTTCGCGTTTAGAAGTTATGGCCATTTGAAGTTAAAAACATAAACTTTGTCCGATTGGCTTAAAATTTGGTCCTATTGAAGCTGACGACGCCACTGATTCTAATCTGAGGTTATTTTTGCTCTATCTCTTCGCGTTTAGAAGTTATGGCCATTTGAAGTTAAAAACATAAACTTTGTCCGATTGGCTTAAAATTTGGTCCTATTGAAGCTGACGACGCCACTGATTCGAATCTGAGGTTATTTTTTCTCTATCTCTTCGCGTTTTTGCTCTATCTCTTCGCGTTTAGAAGTTATGGCTATTTGAAGTTAAAAACATAAACTTTGTCCGATTGGCTTAAAATTTGGTCCTATTGAAGCTGACGACGCCACTTATTCGAATCTGAGGTTATTTTTGCTCTATCTCTTCGCGTTTTTGCTCTATCTCTTCGCGTTTAGAAGTTATGGCCATTTGAAGTTAAAAACATAAACTTTGTCCGATTGGCTTAAAATTTCATCCTATTGAAGCTGACGACGTCACTGATTCGAATCTGAGGTTATTTTTGCTCTATCTCTTCTCGTTTAGAAGTAATGGCCATTTGAAGTTAAAAACATAAACTTTGTCCGATTGGCTTAAAATTTGGTCCTATTGTAGCTGACGACGTCACTGATTCGAATCTGAGGTTATTTTTGCTCTATCTCTTCTCGTTTAGAAGTAATGGCCATTTGAAGTTAAAAACATAAACTTTGTCCGATTGGCTTAAAATTTGGTCCTATTAAAGCTGACGACGCCACTGATTCGAATCTGAGGTTATTTTTCTCTATCTCTTTGCGTTTTTGCTCTATCTCTTCGCGTTTAGAAGTTATGGCCATTTGAAGTTAAAAACATAAACTTTGTCCGATTGGCTTAAAATTTGGTCCTATTGAAGCTGACGACGCCACTGATTCTAATCTGAGGTTATTTTTGCTCTATCTCTTCGCGTTTAGAAGTTATGGCCATTTGAAGTTAAAAACATAAACTTTGTCCGATTGGCTTAAAATTTGGTCCTATTGAAGCTGACGACGCCACTGATTCGAATCTGAGGTTATTTTTTCTCTATCTCTTCGCGTTTTTGCTCTATCTCTTCGCGTTTAGAAGTTATGGCTATTTGAAGTTAAAAACATAAACTTTGTCCGATTGGCTTAAAATTTGGTCCTATTGAAGCTGACGACGCCACTTATTCGAATCTGAGGTTATTTTTGCTCTATCTCTTCGCGTTTTTGCTCTATCTCTTCGCGTTTAGAAGTTATGGCCATTTGAAGTTAAAAACATAAACTTTGTCCGATTGGCTTAAAATTTGGTCCTATTGTTGCTGACGACGCCACTGATTCGAATCTGAGGTTATTTTTGCTCTATCTCTTCTCGTTTAGAAGTTATGGCCATTTGAAGTTAAAAGCATCAACTTTGTCCGATTGGCTTAAAATTTGGTCCTATTGTTGCTGACGACGCCACTGATTCGAATCTGAGGTTATTTTTGCTCTATCTCTTCTCGTTTAGAAGTTATGGCCATTTGAAGTTAAAAGCATCAACTTTGTCCGATTGGCCTAAAATTTGGTCCTATTGAAGCTGACGACGCCACTGATTCGAAAATGTAGTTATTTTTGCTCTATCTCTTCTCGTTTAGAAGTTATGGCCATTTGAAGTTAAAAGCATCAACTTTGTCCGATTGGCCTAAAATTTGGTCCTATTAAAGCTGACGACGCCACTGATTCGAATCTGAGGCTATTTTTGCTCTATCTCTTCTCGTTTAGAAGTTATGGCCATTTGAAGTTTAAAACATCAACTTTGTCCGATTGGCTTAAAATATGTCTGTCTGACTGTCTGTCTGTCTGTGGCATCGTAACTCCCGAACGCATGCAGTGATTTCAATTTATTTTTTTTTTTGTATTAAAGGTGACTTATGTGCGAGTGTTCCTAGACATGATGAAAATCGGTCGAGCCGTTTAAAAGTTGTGGGGAGTGAAAGTGGGGAGAATGCGTAAAAAAAAGCAAACGAGCTTGACCTTAAATGTAATCTATACCTTAACAAGAATCTAAATTATAGTAAGTATATTATAATATACTAAAGGCTAACTTAACCTAACCTACCTATAAAAAGTATGAAATAAAAAATTAAATTAAAAATTTAAAAAACCCCCGAACTTAAGTAATTTTCATTTAAAAAGTGAAAAATAATAAAAGAAACTTAATGTTAAAGTACCTAAGAATCTATTAATAATTCTAAAAAAATACGTCGCGTTGGGGGACCGCTCCTAAACTAACAATTTAAATACAAATAGTCTAATTAAGCAACAAAGATTAACTTAAAAACAAAATTAAGAAAATACTTCAAAAACTTTCATAGAATTACTTCAAAAAATTTGCATGTAAGATACGACCGTCAACGACGTCTGCCCTCGCGTGTCCCCCAACGCGACGTATTTTTTTTAGAATTATTAATAGATTCTTAGGTACTTTAACATTAAGTTTCTTTTATTATTTTTCACTTTTTAAATGAAAATTACTTAAGTTCGGGGGTTTTTTAAATTTTTAATTTAATTTTTTTAAATTTTATTTCCATGCTATTAATATTAACGTAACAAAACTGTTTTTAACACCCGACGCAAAAAGAGAGGTGTTATAAGTTTGACGTGTCTTTCTGTCTGTCTGTGGCATCCTAACTCCCGAACGCATGCAGTGATTTCAATTTAGTTTTTTTTTTGTATTAAAGGTGACTTATGTTCGAGTGTTCCTAGACATGTTTGATGAAAATCGGCTGAGCCGTTTAAAAGTTGTGGGGAGTGAAAGTGGGGAGAATAACCGAATGTCTGCAAAAAACATGTAACAATGTAACCTTTAGCCTATTTATAGAACGAAAAACTAGTAATTAATAATTAAAAAAAAAGCGAACGAGCTTGACCTTAAATGTAATCTATACCTTAACAAGAATCTAAATTATAGTAAGTATATTATAATATACTAAAGTCTAACTTAACCTAACCTACCTATAAAAAGTATGAAATAAAAAATTAAATTAAAAATATAAAAAACCCCCGACACAAGAACTTAAGTAATTTCCCTTTAAAAAGTAAAAAATAATAAAAGAAACTTAATGTTAATCTATTAATAATTCTAAAAAAAGTACGTCGCGTTGGGGGACCGCTCCTTAACTAACAATTTAAATACAAATAGTCTAATTAAGCAACAAAGATGAACTTAAAAACAAAATTAAGAAAATACTTCAAAAACTTTCATAGAAACGCGACGTATTTTTTTTAGAATTATTAATAGATTCTTAGGTATTTTAACATTAAGTTTTTTAATAAATTACTTAAATGCTTCACTTACGGCCAAGTGCCGGAGCGTTGACGCTGCGTGCCAGCCGGAAAGTAAGTACAATGCTCAACATTTTCACATTCAATGGACTCGTGCAATTTGGAGGCACTATCGCCGCCGCCTTCCAGCTTCAGGCAATTCCCATTAATATCGGCAGTGTGTTTATTATGTTGGCTGCGTATGTTGCGCTCCAGACAGTAACGTGTCATGGCACTAAAGCCATCTGGATGGTGTTGTTGTTGTAGTTGTTGCTGCTGGTGATGATGATGGTGATGACGATGTTGGTGTTCTGGGCTCCAAGCCAATTTATAGTGCCAACGCTGCTCAAGGCGACTCTGATGTAAGGTGGCCAAATCAATGTCTGACAGACAAGCCATGACTTCGCCAGCAATTACTAATATGCATGAAAACCGCTTATTTTAAAAACACTTTAGCCTCAGCTCCAAAAATCTTTTTTTTTTTTGGATTGTCAATTATTCAGCGTCAAGCTGCTGTTGCTGCTGACTCTTTGGAATGCAGTCAAACTGCATTGTTGGCTACTTTAATTTTCACACCAACCAAACTTATAAACACACCTTTCAAAAAAAAAAGGGACCAAGGTTGATAATATTTCCATAACGAATTTTGGCACAACATTTAAAAAATTGCACGCGCTGCTCTAAACGATATGTATTAATACAATATTTAGTGCTCACGAGATCTCTTGACGTCATCAAAAATAAAAGCGAAATTAATGAGAAAATAAACAACACGCAAAATGAGCATAAAATAATAAAAATAAAATGTGTCAACCTTTGTGCAAAGTGTAATAAGCAAAGTAAGAAAAGTGAAAGTATTTCGCTTGCGGCGTGCAGACCATAAATAAATAAATAAATATAAAAATGATGTTTGTGCGTTGTTTACATTCATAATAATATATAAAGCGTATGTATCGTGAACTAGATTTTGAAATTGTAAACAAATTTAAATTCCGTAAATACGTAAATGTAAAAAGAAATGCTCAAGTTTTGGTTATAAATGTGAAAGAAGTGTATAAAACCATTGTGGCAATAGGCTCCCCCTTGGAACTATATACATTGTGACAAAAAAAGGAATTCGATATTCTTCGATATTCGTGGTGTGGTGCATCATGAATACGTTCCAGAGGGACAAACGCTCAATAAGGCGTATTATGTGACTGTTTTGAGGCGTTTGCGTGAAAGGGTCCGTCGTACGCAACCGGAATTGTGGGCAGACAATTCGTGGATTTTGCACGATGATAACTCAGCTCATCGAGCCACGATTGTAAACGCATTTAAGACAAAACACTTTATAAATACCATCGACCAGGCACGGTACAGTCCAGATCTTTCCAAAACTAAAATTGCCACTCCGGGGAACCCGTTTTGACTCCATACCGACCATAAAACAGAATGCGACGAGAGAGCTGAAAGCCACCCCGGCCAACGCCTATAAAAAATGTTTCGAAGATTGGAAGAAGCGTTGGCATATGTGTATTGCTTCAGAAGGGGCATATTTTGAAGGTGACAAAATGAATATTGAAGAAGATTAACTATTTTGCGTTTTATTTAGAAATTCCGGAAACTTTTTTGTCACATAAGATCAAATAGTTTCCGGAAAGGCGTTTTTTAAAAGGCGCACGCAAAATGAATCGGTATATTTCTTTTTTTATTAGATTGGTAGGACTGTTTTTGACATCTTGTCATAATTTGAGCTTGATCCAATCATCCATACATCTCTGGTAGGCCTGGGCAGGGATGGCTTTGAGTTCCTTCTTCGAATTTTGTTTGATGATCTCAATGGTGTCAAAACGCTTCCCTCTTAATGGCAATTTGAGTGAATCGATGAATCGATCCTTTCCGGAAACTTTTTGATCAAAAGGTAAATAAGAATTTTTTACGTAGAATTTGTAATTTATAAAAAATGTGCTTAAAAATCTGGTGGAAAATTGTAGGAATTTTTAAAAGTAGTACTAACACAATAGCCAGCTTTAACAAATGTAAAGCTATAAATTTTTTAATTTTTCTAGGAAAGTATGCTTAAGTTTAATTCGTTCAAAACAAACGTATAAACATTTTTTAAGCGTGGAGTAAAGAAAACAGAAGGCGCATTTCGTACTTGGAGATTAGCGAATGACGTCACATGATCGACATTTTATATGCACTTTGTTATAATTTAGCATTATTTGCTCTCGATTAGCATATTTTACAAATTAAGTTCTAGGAAAAAATTTAAGTAGCGCCAAAAAACTTTTAATTTAGCTATTTACTAGAAAAGCGAATGACGTCACAGTATCAACATTTTATATGCACTTTTTTATAATTAAGAATTATTCGCTTTAGAGTAGCATGTTTTGAATATGAAGCACTGGAAAAAAATGTTGGGAATAACCAAAAAAAAAGCTTTACTTTAATATCGATATAAAATCGAAGTTTCGCATTGTATCTTAGCACGGCTTAGACTTGTTGAACCCTTTTTGTCGGTTTAATAACTACATTGGGTGGTTTGCATAACCATTCTGACAGAAACAAGTGCTAAGTACCGGCGATGGTCAAATCTTTTAGCACCTAGCACCAAAGCTTTATAAAACTCCCGCCATTAAATTGGAGCTAAAAATACGATTCTAAATTTAAAGATGTTATCGAATCTCACAATATTTACAACTGGAGAAATTATTTGCAAAAAATCCATTTCATGCAGACTTTTAAATGAGGCAATGAGCTCTAAGAGCTGGAGTTTGATGACACTGAGTGATGTAGCAGTTACATTCGGCTTAGATATAGACCGTACGGGGCAAAAGCTATAATAATATAACCGTCCTGCTACTTCTCTGTTCAAAGATACAAAAATTTAAGCAGACAAAAACCCTTCTCTCTTACTGCAACGAATAAAATAACGTGAGGATCTTGACGAGCCTTTTGACGGAGTGGACTATGCAGCATTAAGGATATGTAATATAACCGTCCTGCTGCTTTTCTGGACACATATACTAGGTCTAAGCAGTCAAAAACTCTTCTCTCCAACTACAACTGTAATAGGTTCGAACTCCTGATAACTCTCGGATAAAATAACGTGAGAATCCTGACGAGCCTCTTGACGGGAAACTGAAGGCTCCGCAACCATTTAAAATAGGGGATAGGGTGCTATGGAGCATGAAGCACATGTAATATAACCGTCCTGTTGCTTCTCTGGACACATATACCAGGTCTAAGCAGGCAACAACTCTTTTCTCCAACTACAGCCATAAGTGGCTCAAAATCATGATAACTCACGTACAAAATGCCGTGGAGATCTTGACGGGCCTCTTAACGGGACACTGAAAACTCCACAGCCACTTAAAATAGCGGATGGTGGACTATGTCGCTTCTGTAGCATGGAGAAAGAAACTTCAGGGCATCTTCTATGTAAATCTATCTATCTACTCGTCAGCAAAAGAATCAAGATCCTGGGCAGGTACGTTCTTCCAGCGGAGATCGTTTCGTAAGTCCAAAGAAAATACTGGAATATAAGCAGGCTATTGAACTTTAGGAAGAGCTCTGAACCGTGAAGTTCGTACAATAGATCCACTTGGGTTGCAGTACATCTTACACCCTAATAATAACAACCGTCCCTAAGAGCCCAATTGATGCTGATTGTTTTAGGACAAGCAACAGAAGGTTCGCTACACATAAAATCTCTAGAGCTTAGTATTCGAGTTCCAGATGTTAATTCAGGAATTACTCGATATCCATGCTGATTCTTTTAATACAAACAACTTATACATTTCACAAATCAATAAAACCCTGCCTCCTGTGCTTACAGTTTATAACTAAGTACAAGAAAATTGCGATCGTGTGACGTATGCGTAGAGAGAGTGTCAAAAGTTGAGCACAAAATATGTCTCATTGTTTTCTTTATGCAACTTTTTGATACAAACAAATAAATGTCTTGGGAAAACTCGCACAAATGGCGCTTCGAAACGCTCCCAAACAAAGCAATTAGAAATGCATTTGCCTGATGAGCTTTTAATTGGCAATTGATCAATATGCTTGGGCTAAAGTGTTGAGTTATGTTTTGTTTTGGCTTTTAGCACTGTGACGGTTTCTTTTATAATTATTATTATATATATGTATATATATGGTACATTTTCCCACAGCTGCCGCGTTATGTTTGTTGTATTGATATATTATGTGCACACAATGAAAACGCCGACGAGGGCGATGACAACGGCGACAACGACGACAACTTAAACTATCAACTGCGCGTTCGCGTGTTCGTACAACAACTGAAGACTGACGAAACACAAAGTATTCGGAGTGACAACAAAAAGGTCTGCTCTCGAGTCGGACTCTGACAGCTTTGCTGGATTTCAGTGGCGCGCTAAAACGATTTATATTCAAAAATAGCTGTGCAACGGAGCGTATGCGTAATGTGTGTCTTAAAGCCTTGAAAACAATTCCAAGTGGCACAACAAATTGTACCAAAATATGCAGCAAATTGATAACAATTAATTGTTATTAATAAATCTGTATTTTTGAAAAATATTTGAAGTGATTGCTACAAACAAATTAAGATCAATTGTGCAAAAATTTAGCTAAATTGAGAAGTGCGACATAAAAGATATGCTAACATACAAACTGCCTAGACTACTTGGCTAGGTTTACTAAGGCGCATTGAACTTAGATTAAACTGATTTGACCAGTTTGTAAATAAGCTATAAGCATTTGGCTATATGCAAAAATTCTTAAAAGCTTACCACCACCAACGCATGGTGCCCACATCGCTGGAGTTGCCTGTAGAAGTGCTAGCGGCACCTGGACCTGGCGCTGATGAAGCAGCGTTTATATTGAGCGGCGTCAAAGCGGCAGGTGCATGCAACAGTTGTGTTGCGTTGCCAGCGGCAACATCAGTCAACGGCAATTGCACAGGCACTGCTGCTGCTGTTGTTGTTGCTACTGTATTACTTGCTATTGCTACTTCTAGGCTTTGTTTGATTGTAGGCGCTGCTTTGGAGGACATCTTTTATTTAGCAGCAGCGGCGTCTTAAATGCACGCACTTGAACTTAATTATTATTTTTGCACATTACATAGCTTTTTTATTTTGTTATATTTGGAAACTGCAGCACTGACAACTTGTTGTCATTAAAATTTGCGATACATTAAAAAAATCGATAGACAGCAATCGAAATGTTTGCAGCAGCGCAAAATAAGCTGCTTGCTATAAAACATTGGCGCCGTTTAAAAAGCTCATTGTCAGTACATTAATATATATGTATATATTGCAGGGTACGAAAATAAACCGTACTTTTCATAAACGTTCGCACAAAGAAGAAAACTTTTTAAATTTTTTGAATCGATTTGTACAAGAACATAAACATAAACAAAATTTTTGCAATGACACAGAACACAAAGAATACAATTCCTTTTTCGTGCTTTGTAGTTTTTTTTTTTACCGTAACACACGCAACGAAACGTCAACGAAACGGCTGGCAAACGTGAAAACGAATTATTCGCCCACGACCAATTTTTGTACATTTGGTGTGTGCACCAGCAACGATCGTTTTTGTTCTGGTTTGTGCATATACATACATATGTATTTATGTATGTATCAGCAAAGCAATCAGCACGTGTGTATGTACATATATACCCGCAAGAATTGTTGATGCATAGTATGCATTTGAAAAAAGTAGTTACAAATTTTGCAGTAGTTTTTGTGTCTGTGTGCACCAGCTGTTTTCTTTGTCTTGCTGTGCAGCATCACTTGCATTGCTTTTGTCACTTGCCAAAATAATTAGTCGCATGAAGAAGTAGATACGCAAAAAAAAAAGAAAAAGTGCCGCGACCAAAAAACGAAGAGTTGAGGAAATTTTTTGACTATTGTGAGGATAATAAAGTATATATATGCAAGAACGGAGACTGCAACAAAGTATTAAAAGAAGGCGATTGTAGAGCTTTTTACGAAAAATGGGAGACCCCTTCGCATGGCTGAAGACATGGCATTCAAAATTTTAACGAAACCATTGCTAGAAGCAGCAAACATAATATTGAATGAGCACAATGTTGTTGAAAAAATTGCCGAATTTGCTTCAAATTTAAAAAAACAAATAGCAAATGAACTTAGTGGAAAATTAATATCTTTAAAAATTGATTCAGCAACAAGGTTGTCTGTAAGTGTGTTGGGCGTTAATGTGCAGTACATTAGCAACAACTGCATAACAATAAAGACGCTTGCAATAAAGGAGCTTAAGGACCGGCACACAAGCAACTATTTGAAAAGTGTTTTGCTGGAAGTTTTAGAAGAATATGGAATAAACTTGAACCAGGTTTTAACAATAACAACGGATAATGGAGCAAATATGGTAAAAGCCGTCAATGATTTAAACCACACAACAGAAGCAGACTCTGAAAATTTCGTTGATTGTGAAGCCTTATCTGTTGACAAAAGTCTGTCCTTAGACAACGTTACAAACGTTAGATGTGGAGCGCACACCTTACAACTTTGTGTGATGGACGTCCTTAAAACAGGAAGCACCAAGGAAAAGCTGGAAAATATTCGGATGGTTGCAAGAAAACTTAAAACTTAAACTTATATTAACCTGCTGAAAAACGGTTGCCATAAAATGCCCATCTTAGATTGTCCAACTAGATGGAACTCCACATATCTTATGTTAGAAAGACTAACAGAGTTAAAGGAATTTATTAATTTGATCCAAGCTGATAACCCATTTTTCGAAGTGAGCGAAGAAAGCTGGGCTTTCATAAACGAATTTTTGACTGTTTTCAAAATTACATATTCAGCGTCAAAAAAGTTGCAATCTGAAGACTTAATCTATAGCGACTTATATATAGAAATTTTAAATGTTATTTTAACATTGGAAAGTCTTCCGACAACGGAATTAAGCAAAAAATTAATTGATGCAGTCAATAAGCGCAAATCTATATTATTTGAGAGCGACTTATTTTTATCAGCAATATTTTTGGACCCTAGGGTTAAATTAAAGTTGACTCCAGATCAGACGGCCAAAGCCAAACTCTGCATAATAGAATTAAATACGCGCTTTTCAGCCTTGAAAGGTATACCAATGCAAAATCAGATCGTTTATTTTTTATATAATTTACCTTTATTTACAGAAAATAATACAATTATATCAACATCGTCTTTAATTGTTGATGCAAATGCAGTACTGCCAACACCATTGAGAAATTTGGATAATTTATTAGAAGCGCATCTAAGTAACATAGATCAGGGACTTGTGAAGACAATACAATTAAAAATATAGAAGTCGAACTTCTTATGTATGAGCGGCAGAGTCGTTTAGGTTTAACGGAAAATATTATTGAATTTTGGAAGAATCATGGGAGTTCACTCTCAAAGATAGCCAATGTTGTGTTAGCAATCCCATGCACACAAGTAAGCGTTGAGCGATTATTTTCTGCTGTAAGATATATTTTACAAGAGCAGCGAAATAAACTAACTGCAACAAATTTAGAAAATATTTTATTAGTAAGGACAAACGGCAAATTTGAGTATATTTTTTAAGCTTTAATAAGTCTATATTTTTAAGTTTCAATGAAGTTTGCATTTTTGTTTTTTTTTTATTATATTAACTGTTGTTGAATTTAATGTTTTTTGTTATGTGTTAACGGCGTTATTGAATACCTTTTTTACAAATATTTTTTAGTTTTATCATTTTTATTATTTGAAATTATATTGCTTAAGTTATCATGAATATTCTTTATTTTATTTACATTAAAAATTAAAAAACAAATTCTCTTTCAATTGTTTAAAATTCGTATGTATGCACCAGCAAAAAGATACAAATTCAATTGTACCAAAGTATGTTATATAGAACAACATAGTACGCGTTCCATGCATTTAAATAAAATGTAAAAGACGCATAATAGGTACATAATAAGGAGGCAGCGACAAGACAAAAAAAGTATGTATTTCTTGCCGATAACTGTTTCCCAATGACAATATAGTACATACTAAGATGTGTACCCTTTCAGAGCATGTGATTACTATTCCACTTCATAACCATTTTTGACTTAACACTAATAAATGCATACACAAAAAGCAAAAAGGGTATTTTGCTATCGACACCCAAAAAGTAAACTGTATCATTTAAACTGTTACCCATGTGCCGCGTGCTTCACCAGCAAATAAAAAAATTTTCTCAGCAACTATCCTAGACAAAGACAGTCGCAACGCAACTGAAAATTATGCTTACAGTAAGCCTATATGCATACACAAAGCAAAAACAACTCGTTGCTAGTGCATACACACGCACAAAAATTGGTCGCGGCAGACTTACTCTACATATACATAAAAAATGAACCGAACGACAATTATTCGTTCACGAATTCTTCGCAGCTTAAGTTCTCTTGTTCAGTTCATTTTCCGAGCACCTTTCGACATCGGTTTTCTTTTCGTGCCGGTGCACAAATAATACAAAAGCAAATCAAATGTACTTTATTTTCATTTTCAATTGTTTGTGTTTTCTTCTCGGCAAAGCACGAAACTGAACGAAAAAGCACTTTACGTTTAGTTTATTTTCGTACTCTGATATATT
>JBAMAX010002257.1:0-315341 GCA_037043745.1 Chymomyza amoena | reverse complement strand
TAAACTCTACATACTCTTCCTATCTGTAATTAAAGGGCATAAAATATACACAGCGCTCGCTTTTACACAGTCACAGCTGTATGCCCGCAGTGTCCTTGTATCTGTAACCATGTACGTGTGAGAGTGTGCGATTGTATGCATGTGTGTGCGAAAAGAAGCTAAGCAGGCTTATTGAAGCCATGCCAACGTTCTCAACGTTCTAGCCGACTATCTATCTGGTATCTTTAGGTTACACGCTCTTCTCGCTCCCCTCCCTCCCTTCATTACAAAGCTCTCTTTCGCGCAGTTTGCTTGTCTCTTTAGGCTTACGTGACTTTTGTGGCATTCGAGCGTTTATTGGATACGTCGCACACGGGCTCGTTCCGTTCATAATTCTTTGTTGCGTGGCTTGCACGTTTCCTCTTTCGATGATGTTTTCTCCGCTTCTCTCTTTTGGCTTGGGTTCCTCCTGTGTCCCCTGTGTCTCTCGTATCGCTTTGGTTGCCATCGCCCTGTGCAAGTGAAATTAATGAAGCAGTTCATCTGACACTGAATTGATTGGCTTATTATAGCGCAACTTGATAGCCAAGTTCAGTTCTATGGAATTTAATTTTCTCTTTTGTGCCTGCCTGCATATGCTATTTTAGGGGTCTTCGCCCCCTGTCACAAATAATCGCCAAGCTGTTGGATTGCTATCAGTTTGGCTATATTGATTAGCCTTGGCATTGTTTATGTGACATATTTGAACATGAATTTGAGCACATTTTGTCACATTTGTAAGTAAATTGATGGCCAGCATATGAGTTTTATTTTCGTATTTTATTTTTTCGCTCTTAATAGCTGCTCTATAAATTTAAGCCAAATTACATTAAGCTCAGCAGCTGCCTTGCCTTAATTACAATTACCAACAACATTGAACAACTTTTCATGAGTTTTTCCTTGAGTACTTTTGTTGTAATCAAATATTTTGGGCACGTCTCAATGCCAAGCCAAGCCAAAGTAATACATCAATGGCTCACTTGCAGAGTTTCCTGTAGCACTTCCTTTTGCCCACAACCATTGTCGCGGTTAGGGCGCTGGTCATGAATCCAACATCCAACATCCCTAGCTGAATTTCAATTTCAATCGATTGCAAAATGTGCTGCAAGTCATTAGTTTTATGAGCAAATATATATACCATATACATATTAGAAGGCAAACAAAATTTACATTACAATAAAGACGTGAAGTCATTTTTTCGGATTCGTATTTCTTTTTTTTGGCAAGCGTTTGATTAGCAAAAAAACAGCAACAAAGACATAGATTCAGATACATAAATTTAAAAGTCTTTAAATATCTGATGAGATTGTGCCGAGAAATTGCTTGCCCATAGATTTAAATGTAAAATACATTAAGCGGGAGTGTTCCGGTTTTCATTTTAAAGGACATTTTTTATTTGAGTTTATAGACTTTTTGCATGCCAATAGATTACGCTCGTAATACTGCTAAAGGGGATTTAAAAAAGTTTTGGTTTCTTTCTTAGAACTTTTTTATGCTTATCAAATTTACATTTATCTTGCTAAAAAATAAAACTAATGTATTGTATGATGGATTAGGTTATAGAATATAACATTTTAGTAGGGACTAGGAATAAAATAAGAATTTTTAGATTGAAAAATTAAATAGAAAACGTTTTTTATTACAAAAACCGAAAATATGGCCAAAAATTAAAACGTTTTCACTCTAAAATTGTAAGTCCATTATTTCCTTAAATAAAATACTTTCAATTTCAAGACTAAGTTTTCATGACGATGGTCACAAACAGCGTTAACAGTGTTCAACTATTACTAAATTAACAGCTTTAATTGTTCAACAGTGTCTTAACAGAGCTCTGTTAGCAACAGTGCTAGTTTTATAACAGTACGAGCCTTGCTAGTTAACAGCGCTCGTACGAGTGCTTATTAACAGTAGCAAATTTGTTGCTTAACAGCGAACAGCGTTGGCATAATGGGTGATTCATTAAGACCTTTTATTTTATGATTTGGCAAATGCAAATTTCAAAGGAACGATGGGATCTTTATTTACGATTTTGAAAGGATATTTTATGGCATTTATTTTTTAAAAATAATCTCGTTCAAATGTTGGCCGCAACTGCGTTTTAAATGGTCCATCCTGAAGGTCCAATATTCCATGACTCGTTCAAGCATTTCCACTGCTTCCACGAGTAATGTTGGCTTCCAAGGCCTCAATCGTTGCTGGTTTGTCCACGTAAACTTTTGACTTTACGTAACCCCAAAGAAAAAGTCGAGCGGTGTGATATCGCACGATCTTGGCGGCCAAAGTACGGGTTCCGTACGTGAAATTAATCGCTAACCAAATTGACCTCGCAATAGAGCCATTGTTTCATTGGCAATGTGGACCGGAGCGCCATCCTGTTGGAACCAAATGTCGTCGAGATCACGGGCAACAATTTCAGACAGCAAAAAGTCCGTTAACATGGTCCGATAGCGTGCGCCATTGATGGTAACGTTCGCACCTTGCTCATCCACCATTGCTCATTCCACCAGCCCACAGACCGCACCAAACTATTGTTTTTCTTGGATGTAATGGCAGCTGGTGAACCTCTTCGGGTTGATCTTCTACCCAATTACGGCAATTTTGCTTATTCACGAAGCCCTGGAGCCAAAAGTGGGCCTCATCACTGAACAAAATTTTGGTCGAAAACAACGGATCTTCATCGATCTTACCTAAAGCCCATTCACTAAAACGGCGACGTGCAGGAAGGTCATTCGGCTTTAATTCTCGCCTGAGTTGAATTTTGTATGCTTTCAAGCCGAGATCCAAATGTAAAATGCGCCTGGTGGTTGAATACGACAGGCCAAGTTGTTGCGATCGGCGCCGAATCGATTCTTCGCGGTCATCGTGAACACTGTCAGCTACAGCCGCTATATTCTCTTCACTACGTGCTGGATGTGGTCGATTTGGTCGTGTATCATCAAACAATGAATACTGGGTTTTAAATTTGGTGATAGTGTTACGAATTGTGGGTTCGGTGGTTTGATTATGTTGACCATAAGTCGATCTCAGCGCAGGAAAAACATTCTTTGCAGAACGCTGATTTTCGTAGTACAATTGTACAATTTGTAAACGTTGTTCGGGTGTAAGTCTTTGCATGATGATTTGCCAATGAATACTGAACAACTTTGCCTTTGACAGCTGTCATGGATCACGCGTGATCCACACGAAAATCCCTATTGAAAATAAAAGGTCTTAATGAATCACCCTTTATTACTAAATTTACAGCTTTAATTGCTTAACAGTGTCCTAGACAGAGCGATATCAGCAACAGTGATAGTTTTATAACAGTGCCAGCCTTGCTAGTTAACAGCATTCGTACGAGTGCTTATTAACAGTAGTAAAATTGTTACTTAACAGCTTTAAGCCAGGCTTAACTGTAGCAGACTTGTTGCTTAACAGCGAACAGCGTTGGCATATTTACAGTGCGAGACTTGCTGTTTAACAGATTAGATTCTTAACAGTGTCGATACGCAGGCAGATTTGTTAACAGCTTAAACAGTTGGCCTAGTAACAGCGCTAGACTAATACATAGTTGACAGCGCTAGCTAATTAACAGTGCCAGATTTGTTAGTTAACTGATTTGTTTGTTAACAGTGTGCCTACGCAGACAGACTTTTTAGTTAACAGCTTGCACACTAGGCCTACTAACAGCTCTAGCTAATTAACAGTGACAGTTTTGCTTGTTAACAGCTTTGCTAGTTTACAGGGTTCTGACATTGTTTATTTAGCAGCGGTAGGCTTAGAAGCAAGCGATATCTCCAGGAGTCTTGATTTTTACTTAATAGCTTTGATTATTAACTCTGCTACTATAATAGACTTCTTATCAACAATGTCAACTACGGCAGCCTATTAACAGCGTTGCTTAAATAACACTTGCGGAGTTAACATCAAGCAGCCAAACTGCGCTCTTAACAGCCATAGTATTATCATACTATATAGTAATTAGTAAGATATGAGATATGTGTGCCCCACCCCTTTTAAGGAAAAAAAAATTATTTATTTATTTAAGGAGTACAACTAAGCACAGTTGACATTATGTATTATAGAAAAAACAGTAAATTTATTAAAAAAAGAAAAATAGAGGGTATAACTAATCCGCGTATCTATTCCGATGGGTGATTTTTTTAATGATGTGCACCTTCTCACATCAAGAACTGGCCAGACATTTGGACTTACAATATATAAGTTGAAAAAAGGAAGCAAGATAAAAATTAAACATAATATATAAAAAAATAAAATAAAAAAGTGCCCAGGGATCACCGATGACCAAAAGAATGACTCATAATATAGGATTGGTCAAGGATGTTCGTATTGGCAAGTCAAGATAACTGAGGATAGAAGAAGTGATAGATTGAATAGACGAAGAAGTGAGAAGTTATTATAATTAGAGCATAAGACACGGAAAGGATCGTGTAAAGCATAATTAGAGCTACAAAATTGTAAGGGTAAAGGTTGAAAATAACGAGTTACTCTAGAAGGAATGACAAAAGTAACTTTGCTAAGAAGTACATTAGAATCGATAACACCGAGTAACAGCTTATGCAAGAATAACACGCCATGGCATGTTCTGGAATGATTTAAGGAAGGCAGTTTTATAAGGCGAAGTCTATCAGAATATAGCGGCAGTGGGATGTTTGGGTCCCAGTTTAAGCTTCGAAGTGCAAAAAGAAGAAATTGCTTTTGTACGGACTCTTTCATGTCTTAATAAACATGGTATTAAGGACTCCAAACGCAAGAACAATATTCTAAAATAGGACGGACGAGGGAGATATAAGGAAGTTGGGTTGTGTAAGGGTCGTTAAACTCTTTAGACCAACGCTTAATAAAAGCAAGAACACCTCTAGCTTTATTGACAATGTTGCAAATATGGTTATTGAATTTAAGGTTATGGTAGAACAAAACACCAAGGTCGGCCACACTCTCGATGCGGTCTAAGGTAGAAGATTCTAAAGAGTAAGTAGCCAAATTAGTAAGATAACTTTCTACAGATATAGGTAGCTACTTTTCTTGAAGTTTATTTTAATTTGAAAAAATATCTCAATTTTATTTTTAAACTTTATATTCAAAATGAAAACCGGAACAACCTTCAAACTTTAATTGTAGTAAGCGAATTTTTTGCGCAAATTTATGGGCAAGCCTTATACAATATTTACATTTACTTACAGCAAATATTTTTAAAATAAAGTTACTATATAAAGCAAAAGATTGTTTCCTGTAAAACTTAAAAAAAAACTCAACTATAAACTAAAACTCTGCGATTTTAAAATATATAAAATATATATTAAATAACTTTTATGGTTAACAAAACTGCAAATTTCAATTTAACTACGGGTCGTTGTTGTATACAATTAAAAATATATAAAAAATAAATATATATAAAATATATATAAAAACATAAACGTAAATACAAAAAAAGACATTAAAGAGGCTTTCAAACTCATGAGTTTATTTTTAATTCTACAAGAAATAAATTAATAATTTAAAAATACATATATATATGTTATATAACTCGTACAAACTGCTACAAATTAAAGTTGAAACTTGAAAAAATATTTTTAAATATATATACAAAAAAAAAAACAAAAATACCAAAACTCAGTCGTGCAAAAATTTAAATCAAAAGCAGTAAATAAATAAATGCTTATAAATCAATAAATGTTATGCAATATTAATATTAATTAATTACATACGCTAACAAAAAAGTTACAAACGCAGCAATTGAAAGCTTCCATTTTATGCAATATAAAAAAATAAATATATATATTATATACATATTAAATTGTTATAAATTACAAACAAAAAAAGTTACTATTTTCTAACTTGAAAGAGCTATTTTAAATATATAAAAAAATAATATATATATTATATATGTGTGTTATCAAAACAATATCAATTAAAATATAAAAATATAACAAAAGCCAAAAACATTTGTTAACCAAAAATAAATTACATTTCGGCCAAATTGTATTTGCTGGCCCATACCAATGCTACAATACGAAAACAATTGCAATCAACCGAGAAAACCAAGTTATAAGGATTATTTACAACAACAACAACAATCAAAGCAACCTCTGCGCATTTTTCGTGTACATTATATACGCCTCAATTCCAAGGACGGCGGCACGCATAGCTCCAGTTCCGGCCGCACGGAACATACGTCCAATAATAATGTGGCCAAAATGAAAACCATTGCGCCCAACATACGCCGGCGGCGACGCTGTGACAAACATCACTTGGATCTCTATTGCAATGAGGCGGAAGCACCAGTGGGCGTCGGCTCCAGCTCCAGCTCCAACTCTGCTGCCGGCAGCAGTAATCGCAGTCACACTTTAAAGGTCGGTGGTCTGCGTCTAAGGGAATGTATTACAGCGCCCAGCACTGCGGCCAGTTCGCCGGTGGAGGAGATGTATGTGCTACCAGCACCGCCTATAACACCGCCACCGGCTTTTCTCACCGAGGGCTATAAGCGTTCCGGCACATCGGTGTCCACCTCGGCCTTGCCCAGCGCTACCCAGTCTGCGTCGGCGGCGGCAGCTACCAAGTCAACATCAACGTCAGTCAGTCATAAGCCGGTTTTGCTAACCACTAAACCCAAGACAACGGCCACCATTGCGGTTACCATAACCAAACCGCGTGGCACGGTCAAGCGAAGTTTAGGTAAGCCACAGTGCACTGGGAGAAATGATGTGGGGTAATGAGTAAGTGAAATTAAGTTGGAAATCTTTGTACGAATGGTTTCTAAAACGTAGGTGGTGCTTTTAAGAATTTTATCCAGGAAGAAAGTCTTGAAGAGGGTTTATGTTTTTTCCAGCTTATCAAAGATAGTGCTGTAATATTATATCCCTCTATTATATAAAAGTGTTTTTTTCTCATATTTTTGAAAGAGTAGAACATATTATGTATTGTAGCAGCAGATATTTGTTTCTCATTATTTTTTTCTCATGTTTTTATAAAGTAAGGAATTTAGCGAAATGGGTAGAAAGAAGTTGAATTTGACTGAAGAGGAAATGAAAGAGCGCAAGCGAGAACAGATGAAAAAGGACCTTAATTTGTCATCACTCTACATTATTTTCAAACTTTAAATGGGTATAACTCGTAAACTAAGCGTCCTAGAGTGAAGCATCAAAGTAGAGGTATGAGAAGAATAAAAAAGTTATTTAATTTCAAGTGGGCCCCCTGAGCCGCTTGCGGCGTTGCAGAGTTTGGGCTGGTGAGCTAAGCGAGCAGGTGGCGAAGCCCCCTAGTAAATATTAAAAAATACTTTTTATTTTTTTGGTGAAACTTGATGTTACAGTTTTGACTGATTTAATCCTCTTTTCTATGATTATAATCGTCTTCCAAGACGAGCCACCCTACAGTGAATCTTAGGTTAAGCAAGTGCAGTAGCCTTAGTGTCCCAATTCACGTAGGCCAAGGAATTGACCCGTTGTGATACCGCATGTTGGACTTTCTACCACCGGATGGACCTCACATTCCGGAGGTCCCTTATATAATAAAAAAATGGCGGACGTAAAGTCGGGCGCGGACGACTTTAGGATACCCTGTACCACTAGCTTGTAATAAAGTCCGATTTCTTCACAAAAAACCAAAAACAGAAGAATTTTTAAGCAAAAATTTTTTTTTTGACCGATCGTTCCTATGGGAGCTATATGATATAGTCAACCGATTTCAATAAAATTTGACACGGTGCTTAAATACCTTAAAAAAGATATGAACGCCAAAGTTATTTCAAATATCTTTACAAACAAACAAAACACATCGAATTTTGTATAAAAAACGTGTTTTTGGACCGATTGGTCCTATGGGAGCTATATGATCTAGTCAAACGATTTGGATTAAATTTGGTACAGTGCTTAGGAACTATAAAATACTCACGAATGTCAAATTTGGTCCCAATATCTTAACAAACAAACGAAACACAACAAATTTTGTTAAAAAATCGATGTTTTGGAAGATCGGACCTATGGGAGCTATATGATATAGTCCACCGATTTTGTTCAAATTTGGCACATTGCTTAAGTGGTCTAAAAAATTTCCAAACGCCAAATCTGGTTAGGATATCTTTATTAAAAAACGAAATATAGCCAATTTTTCTTTAAAAAAGTTATTTTGGCCGATCGGTCCTATGGGAGCTATATGATATAGTCAACCGATTTTGATCAAATTTGGTACAGTGATTGGGAACTATAAAAAACTTTCGATTGCCAAATTTCGTTACGATATCTTCATAAACAAACGAATTATTCATCTAAAACGCTTTTTTTTTCGAGGTCGTCTCAAACACCCCCATGGGAGCTATATAATTTATCCCCGATATCAAAAAAATAAAATAAACTTGCCTCCTATGGAATAATATGCGATCTAATGTGAAAGTTTGGTAACTCTAGCTCTTACCATCTCTGAGATCTAGGCGTTCACACGGACGGACAGACGGACGGACAGACGGACAGACGGACATGGGTATATCGACTTCTCTATTCACCCTGATCATATTTTAGGTAACTTTGGGGTGTCTCCGACGTCTCCTTCTATATGTTACATACATTTTCGGCTTGCACAAACTTAATATACCCTTGGACCATACGGTACAGGGTATAAAAAGGCACGCCCATCTGGCGGATTGAGTAAGCCTCGAGAGGCTTCTTGGAGTCTTTTCTGAGAGCTCAGATAAGCCAGCGAAGAATATATGATTTCAGAAAGCGGAACTTTGTTCTGCACATTCAAGGACAGTAACAGAAAAGGTGCTCTATCGTCTTAAGATCCTCCTCTATCGTCTTAAGATCCTCATCTATCGTCTTAAGATCCTCCTCATCACCGCTGCTTCTGCAGAAATCGAGAAGAAGAGGAGCATTTAGCCTGAATGCTTGGATTCTCACCAGCCAGTGTCCAATAATGGCCCTTATTACGGTCGAGCTTAGAGCTCTATTAAGACAGCAAAGTTTCTTTAGTCTTTTCCTGCAATAAGTCGGTCAATTTTGCCGTGATATTCTGCATATGTGCGATGACCGATTCCACATCAGGTTTAGAGTGAGGACGAAGTGAGGTTTATATTCCCACCAGCCAGTGTCCATTACGGCCGAGCATTGAGTTCTATTAAGACAGCAAAGTTTCTTTGGTCTTTTCCTGCAATAAGGTTGGCCAAGTTTGCCGTGATATTCTGCATATGTTCGAAGACCGATTCCATATCATGTTTAGAGTGAGGGCGAAGTGAAGTTCTTAACCTCGTATAGAAATGGCCATAGGTATACCTAGTCTCTCCATGTCTTGAAGGAAGATGCTGGTAGTTGCTTGTCTATCCAGTTCATCCGCGTTGCAATTTCCCTTAGTATCCTTATGTCCTGGACCCAGATGAGGTGTATTGAAAACTGGTGAGCTAGCTCCTACAAAGACGAGCGACAGTTTTCCAGTGCCTTCATGCGTTTTTAACGATGCGAGGGACTTTATACTCGCCTGGCTGTCCGAGTAGATACAGATGTCCTTGTTACCTACTTGTAGTTTTTTTTTTATTATTGTTAATGTCTCCTGGATATTGCTATGACCTCTGCCTGGTAGACACTGCAGTGGTCCGGAAGACGGATGTTCGAACATTGAGTTCCTCATTGTAGACGCCTCCGCCTACACGGTTGTCCAGCTAGGAACCATTCGTGTATATTACGATTGAGCCAAGCTGGTATACCAATATTCCGCTCCCTGGTTAGCAGTGAATCTTAAACTAAAAAAAATTAAAGTGCCTCTTGCAAAAATCTACTCAATCATGGAACCGTCATTATCTTAAATATAAGTCCGCGCTTCCATCTCAACGGATATCCGGAATCTGTCCTTTTGTCAAAATGACGTCTCGCCTTTTCTGCATGCGCAGCAACGCTGTTACCGATACGTCCAAAGGACACAAGAGGTTTTATGGAGTCATTTCCATTGCTGATGGTCAGCAAGGGATTAAGCATTAGAAAAAGGTGTTGCTATAGGGGGAGTGTTTAGTCAAGCAATAGAGTTAGATATTGGTTTAGGGTCAGCTTGTGGTCAAACTTCATAACTAGGTGGTACTTAAAGGTCAGTGCGTGGTCAACCAATAGAACTAGGTGTTGCCTTAGGATCAAGTGTTGCTTGCAAGTGAAGTGAACAGGGAGCGGGTGCCCTTAGATTTCAATAATAGCATTTTAGATAGGACGACTTTGTTAGGAATCAAATCAAAAACTTTACTTCGAAGATAGTGCATCACATCTGTAGGTTCTGCAAAATAAGGCCGTCGATTTTCCTTTTTCATTATGGTCAGAGGTTGGTGGAGGCATACCAATCGCTTAATCCCAAAAGGTTCATCAGAAAGCTTTTACTTTCCAATCTCAGACGACATGCTTTGATTAGGATGGTTTTCCCTAAATGTGGTGTTAACCATTTCAAGCAGACCCTACTCTGCTTATCGGTATGTTAACCTACCAATATATTTTGGATTTCGAGCTTAGATTTGTACATGAATTGGCATTTAATGGTTGCCTACCATGAAAACTCTTTTTCTACTCATTTTTGATTGACTCCATACGATCTTTTTTCGCAGTGTAGCATTTCAGCAGCTGCGTTTAAGCGACAGCGCCTAAAAGCATGCTATAAACTAAATCAATATATCAAAATTGACGGACTGCTCTGCGTGTCCAGGACAAGGGCGCCAGCTCGCAGTAGGCACTAAGCTAAGCACTAAATATTATATATATGTATTATATATTATGTATTGGGCGTGGTCATAAACTGTTGCCACATCAAAACTTTGATTTCTTAGCGGGAGCGGGGGGGTAAGCGTTTCTGTGTAAATGGTTTTAAGGACAGCTCTTAACTGACAGCTTGGAATATGGCATGTGATTTAGGCTTAAGCCTGGAGTTAACATGGCAGCGTATCTTAATTGAAAATTTTGTACATAGTTAATATAGCTTTAGTGGTTTTTGTTGTTGTTGGGCTTGTCAGTCATATTTGTTGTAATTGTTGTTGTAGTGAAGCGTCAAATGCCATTTGGACATATCTCTCTGATACTTTGTGTAAACTTGTCCAAGCATAGTTGAGCGCTGGAAATGTCCATAGAAATTGCTTGAGGCACAAAGTGCTTATTATTATATAATGCACAGCAGTGCAAACAATATTATGTGTGTGTGTGTGTATAAGTATGTGTAATGGTTTTGGTAGGACACTGTGAAGCCTCGACTGTGATAAATGAAAGCAGTTTGTAAAGCGGAAATGTAGAGGAAAGGTTTTAAGTTTCATTCGCTGTAGCAGCGATTTGGCTGAAACGAATTTGAAACCAATAGCTGGCTAGATAGATAGTAGATATTTTTTGCCGGAAATTTCCGTGAAAGCTGCGGTATTAAATTTGACAGCGTTGTGGGCGATAGAGTTTTCAATAGAATAAAAAAAAGCCAAAAAATAAAGAACCCTTCAAGTTTAAAAATAGCTTCACTGTAAAAAGCATCAAGTTCAACCAATTGTGTTTGAGAGCCACAAATTCCTTTTTTTATTATGCTTGGTGGAGTTGTTTTCGTTACAGGCAGCATTCTTGATTGTGTCGCCACTAGGTGGCTCTAGTCAGCTGTTGTCAACAGATGGCGCAAAGAATTTGTTGCATATTTGTGCTTTTAGCAATGATTTTTTGTTTATTCTAAACATTACGAAGTACAAGCTATGAAATTTTTAATTCGAAGGGTTCAGACAAAATTGATCTGCACAATTTTTCTAAATATAAACAAACTACGCTGATTACGCAGCCCCACAACAAGAAAAGTTCTGTACTTTTTACGCGACACATCTCATTATATGGATTTTGATGCGCTGAAACCGAATCTGAAATAAAAACAACACATTTCCCGACTGGCTTTTGACTGTTGCTTACATTGTTAGTCGGGCACTTTTGCCTTTCTGCCTCTTTGTTTGGATAGTTCACATAGTTAGCCTGGCAAACCCAGGCTCAAACGCATTTCTCACCTTAATACATTTTGAACAACTCAGCTATCTTCTTTTCCATTTAAACGAGTTAACACTGTACTAGGCTGCCAAGTCTTATGCCAAGAGTTGCCTCTCGGGTTTCTTTTCAATTGTCAATAAGTGGCAACAGAGCAATATCTGTAGAAAATCCTTTCCTGTCCTGTATGCAAATGTTCTCAACTCGGTTTGTACTTTGAAGGTGTGAAATGCATATATCTCGATAGCTCTATATGGGTGTGTGTGGGTTTATGTGTTTGGTTGGGATGTTTGTAAATATCTTTATATACATAAAGATATTTGCATGCGGAAAACTGCAGCTGCTGCTTTTGAAATGCCAATAAAAATGTGATATTTGATTGCATACTAAAATTGCATATTGAGCGGGAACAATTTAGCCTCAAGCTATTCAAATACTTGCTCTTAAGTTGTCTGTTTACAAACTGTCAGTGTAAGAATTATTTGGACACTTTGGGATTTAAAGTTGGCAGCTTTAAGAGATAAATCTATGGGAAAAAGGAGAGCAAGGCATAAAATGTAGTTCTCGGAAAAGTGTAATTCGATAAACGAATCCGAATATTTTGTTTGGAAAACGAATTCGAAATTTTTATTCCGCATTTTCGGTGCTGCCAATTTCACTTAATAGAATTGGCAGCTTTAAGAGCCTTAAAAATAAATCTATGAGAAAATGGAGAGCAAGGCATAAAATGTGTTTCTCGGAAAAGTATAAACCGGAAAACAGTTTCGAATTATTTATTTTGAATTTTTTTATTCGAATTCGATTTGAAATCACATTTTTGAAGCTCCCAATTTCACTTATCATTTATTAAACTAATCAAACTGGCCAAATAATTTGAAAAATGATCCTAACTTGAGCTGAAATGTTTTTTTAAAATATTTTTTAATAAGTTAAAATTTTTTAATGCTCATTTTGGGTTTGATATTTATTAATAATTACTGCTTTCTGGGCATGCTGCCCAACTCAACTCGAAAAAAATGGATTTTCCTAACAAAAATCTACTCAATTTAGCTTTTTTAAACTTTTTTTGTACATTATTTTTTGAAATTATATAAAACTAGTGAGGACCTTGTCCTGCCCAAACTTTTAGAATAAATGAATAAACATCGTAAGATTTTGTTTTTTGCTTGTCTGGAAAAATATAAGATTTTTAGATTAGTTTGCAGCTCGATTCAAACTTGCACCATTATTAGTCGAATGTCGCGTTTCACGGGTCTGTCTTAACCGAATTCTTTCACGTTCATTGCGATCTTCACGTTCCTGGGCAGTACGATTAGATTGATAATTAATTTGATTCGTTGCATTTCTTCCAATTGAAATACATCATGCATTGAACGATTAGGAGACGGCATTCCCAATTGTCCTAATGTTTTATTAGCCATCGCCAAGCATAGATCTTCAATATGAATTAAAGCTTCATTGTAAAGTTCCGGCGTAAATTTCATCAGTGGATTACGTTTTGCTTGACGTACTCGAAATAATATATCTTCTGATAAATAATCTTGATATTTTATCCACAATTCAGGTGGATTTGATGGAAAATATGTTGCCAAAATAATCGCAAATAGAACACGTATTTGATGGATTTTTATGGATGAGCATTAAGAGCTAGCCGTCTGTTAAAGTTTGATCCCAATGCAAATCATTTTCCAACAAAACTAAATTTTTGACATGCCTCTCGATGCGTCGCACGCATATACGCCATCCACTGTTCTCGTATGATTGAAACGATGTTGGACCTCAAACATTGATTAACAACAATACCAGTTTTTGTATATATGGCAATATACATACACACAAACCAATATTCACAAAAATTCGTATATCTCACGAACCAATACACGCAATCACGTCGAAAAGGCTTAAAACCTCCGTATTGACAACCCTCTGACACATGCAAACATTCTGATTTGAAATTTATCGAAGCGTTCATGAGAGCAGTCATAACACGTAAAACATTAGATTCTTTTATATATATAGATTATAACAATTGGTAAAGTCCACATATGGAATGGCCTTCAGCGTTTCAACTATCAATGCTTAGAACGTGAATCATAATCAGAGTTGACCGAAGCGTATCTGCTGTTAATTACTGCTGAATAATCGTAAGTCATACATAGTTACATGAGTCTGCGTAAGCAGGTAATGCTCAATAGACACGTACACATCGAAACAGAGCTTGAGAGCTACCGCTATTAATAACTACTCAACACCTGTAAATGATCTGCATTTAAAATTCATCGAAGTGTTCATGAATGTAACATCTGTAACAGAGTTGGGAGCATTAGCCGCTGTTATATTGACGTTAAAATGTAAGCTACATATGATCTGCGTAAGCATAGTGTAGAACATAACATAACAGAGTTGAGAGCTACCGCTGTTGATTACGCTCTCACTCTGTTGTTCAGATGTTGCCCATTGCCTTCTGCTGTTGGTACATAATATAAATCAATTTAGTACTCAATAAACTATTAACCGAACAACTAAAGCTCTGCTAATATTCCTAAAATTGAAGATTTTCATAATTTTTACACTTTCCTGCAGCTGTACTTGTCCTCATCAATCAAATGAATAAAATCTCCTCAAGCATATCAAAAGCTCTTCAGTCTTAGAATAACAAACATAATAACAAGGCCAAATATTTATTATGATAAGCGCTTAAAACCAGAATAAAGTGTTTAAATAATTTCTTAGCTGACTAAAAGTTTTTTTTTTGCGACATTTTGTGGCCAAGAAGTTTCTCACTTGAAGTATCTCTTCAAAGTTTAGTTTGGCTTTTGTACAACTTTAAGCTCATTATCAAATTGCAGTCTATTATATAATATATCAAGTTGAATAACACTCAAGATGCCATTTAAATTGTTCGTTCATTCAATTTATTCACTGCAGCAATCTTATTAGATGCAAATTCGATTGCAAATAGTTTGTTTATATAACTTCGGCACAAATACTGACACAGGGGGGCATATACATATATGTATATATGTGTTGCATACAAAAAGCTTATGAAAGCATTCAGTCAAATAAACAATTTGAATGCATAAATCCAAATAATTCCTCAGAAGCAAACAAGAACAAGAACAAAAAGCAACTCTGCAGTCTATCAGTCTATTCATTTCATTATTAAAGAATTTTGATTGCACCTGGAAACCCGAAGAGATTGGATGGGAGAAGCAAATTCATAGAAATTGCAAAATTTGCAGCATACTTCAGGGCGCAACAAATATGAGAACATTTTTGGAGAGTTTTATGAGGAAAGGATTTGGCAGCGTTCACTAAATAGACTTGTTTTGTTAATAATTTCATGGGAATTTATTTCAATAGTTTTTCAATAGAATTTCAAAAAGTTTGAAAATTGATTTATTGTGTCTAGGTATATTGGCAATAATTTAATTATTAAAGAGATGAATTAGAAATCGTTTGTTTAGCAATGTTAAAATTTTTATATTCACCTACAAAATAAATCAATTTATTTTATTGTATAAACAGAAAATATGTATTCCATTGAATACTATTAAAATAAATGTATTCTAATTTTTCGCATCTTTTGACAAAAAAAAAAACCTAAATTTTTATTTTTTTTTTTTAATTACAAATTTTTTTTTTAAACCTTAAAAAATATTAATTTTTTTTTTAATGTTCCATCTATTAGTTTTGATTTATATTTACACCAAATATAGATCTTATAGGAACACGTGTTTTAAAGTAAATTGCGATTGATCGATTAAAGTATAATACTTTAAAAAAAAATAAGAAATTCTCATATTTTTTTAATGAAATTTGTTGGTAAAAAAAATAAAAATTTTGTATAAATATTTATTTTTTTATAAATATTTTTTATTTCTTTTCAAAAATACATTTATTTCTTTTTTTATTTATATAAATATTTTCATTATATATTTTTTTCTTTTTAGTTAGCCAATTAAGATTTAAACAAAACTGGTTCAAAAATATTTAGTAATGTTTTCCAGTTTGTACAAATATTTTTTTATAAATATTTGTAATGTTATATAAAAAATTGTCGTGTCACAATGTTAGTTACCATATTCTCTCATGAAATTTTGTGTGCCCATTGGGTAGGTCTGAGAATCGGCCAATATCTATTTTTCATACCCCTTAGTGATAATAATCCCTGATAATCCCTACATTTTTTTTTTTTTTAAATTTTAACCAAAATCCTCCGAAACGTATGGACCGATTTTCATGCGTCTATTGGGTAGGTCTGAGAATCGGCCAACACATATTTTTCATACCTCTAAGTGATAAGGTTGCCACCCCTAACAAATTTTTTTAAATTTTTACCAAACTTCTCCAAAACAGCCGCACTGATTCTCATGAAATTTCGTGTGCCTATTGGGCAGGTCTGAGAATCGGCCAATATTTATTTTTCATACCCCTTAGTGATAAGGGTCATCCCTACATTTTTTTTTTTTTTAACCAAACTCCTCCGACACGGATGGACCGATTCTCATGAAATTTCGTGTGCCTATTGGATAGGTCTGAAAATCGACCAACATCAATTTTTCATACCCCTAAGTGATAAGGGTTGCCACCCCTAGATTTTTTTTTAATTTTTGGACAGATTTTTTTTATAGTGTGGCATTGTGAACATTGTTAAATAAACTAATATTTTTTAGAAGTATTTTTTTTGTAATATTTTTGTAAATATTTTTATTTCCTTTATAAATGTTTTTTGATAAATTTTTATTGTTTAATAAATATTTTAATTTTTTTTCTTTTTAATGAGTCCCGTTGCCATTTAAGATTAAAAATAGTGTTACAGGAGTTTTTAAATTGAGGACTAAGGCGTTAAGCTTAAAAACATAAATTTTGCGAACAATTTTTTTTGCAGTTTTCAAAAATTCCTCGTCCAGCTACACCTTTTAGCGACTATTTTGTCCTATTTTATCGAATCGGTTGGACTTATAGTAATTAATTTTTACCAAAACTTACAATCTAAAGGATAAAATTGTGGAACTAATATATAAGATAGCAAAGAAACCAAGGGATAAGCAGAATAAGCAACAGAAGCACAGAAAGAGATTTAGAAAGACAGACAGAGTGGCAAATAAGGAACAAAAATAAAAAAGAGGCAGAAAAACAGAGATATAGACAGAAAGAAAGACAGACAGGCAGACAGATAGATAGACATACAGACAGAAAGAGAGCCAGAAAGACAGACAGAGAGACTGAAAGACACACAAAAAGACAGCCAAACAGCTAAACAGAGAGAAAAACAGACAAAATGGACGGCAAGATGCTGGGACAGACAAACAGACAAACAAATTGAAAGATTGCAAGACGGGCTATAAGCCAAAAAAAGGCATACTGAGAGACAGATAGACACACTAAAAGGCAAACTATACTACCAAAAAAAAAATAGGCAGCAAGATAACAGAGAGACAGACTGGAATTTGGCCAAAACAACAGCTAAAAGAGTCTCACATTGCTCTGAAAAAAAAGCTGGCCAAGAGAAAATTTAAATTCAATTCCATTGCCGAGTCGCCATGCAAAGTGTGTCCAAAGTAAAACCATTTTTGATGACTGTGCCACGCCCAGTTGCAATCAATTTCGCCCACTCAAAGTACTTTCTCTTGTTGTTCGCTTCATTTTCCGTAGCAGCAGTTAATTGCCAATTAATCGAAAAATATGCAATTTAAGGAAACTTGTAAAAGTTTTTCTTTCTCTTTGTTTAAAGTGCACTTTAAAAATGAGTCTGAGCATTAAATTAAACTGCAATGGGTTAAGCCAATAGCAGAACTTGGCCAAATTGCCTTAACGCAAGTTGGCTAAAGGCATTCGCACTCGCAAAAGTTTCGAGCAAATGTGCTGCATAACTTAAGGCGATTGCTCAATGTGGTAGTGGCTGAAGTTCAAGTTAATGCTATAAAGAAATAAAAGAAAGGAAAAGTTTTTAGCCTGTTGCAAAAGTTGGTAATGGAAGGTCAGGTTGCAGGTCCTTTCTAAAACTTGTGGCAACCCTTAACGCCCACATATATTTGTCGTTATAATTAAATGCAAATGACAGCCAGCCAGGCCAAGGCATTATATCATATAATCCGCAAACATTTTAACTCCCGAGTCCTGCAAACAAAGTCAAATCGCGAAGCTTTTAATTGAATGCGTGACTTGTTGTAACTTGCCGTGATTTGCAACACTGCACAATTTAAACAACACTGCTTAACTTGATTTTTTTTAAGCCAAATTTTGCTATGACAGCAAAAGGCCAAAAATCGATTAGAAGTAGCAAAGCTTTTGGTCAAAGTCTTTGTTGAATTATTTGCCCAATTTGTTATTTCTGTTAATTTGTTTAATTATATAAGCAATTAGTTTTAATAATCGTAATTAATTCTAACTTTCTCTCTATTATATTTTCAGGTGAGTTGGCAAAACCGCAGTTAAGACAGCAAATTCGTAAGTTTCAAGTATTTTGTTATTATGGTATTATATTATATTATTATATGCATAATGAAAGTGTGTTAAAAACTTTTAATAAGCCAAATAAGCCAAATTCGTAAAATTAGTAAAATTGAGCTTTGGGCAACTTCTGTTGAAAATTCCAATAGAACTTATGCAAAGTATGCATTATTTTATGCTCAAACTAATGAAACTTTATTGGCATTGATGATAGGTGTGGGGGGAATACATGCCAATAAATTCACGTTAAATTTTCCATGTTTCTATAAAGTTGAAAGTTGCCTGCCGAAGAGAATTTTATTTGTGCTACTGTAGTGGCTACAGAAAATTACTCTGCACGTGTTTCAGGATTTCAAAAAGGAATGTATTTTGTCTAAAAGTTTAATCGGTTCAAAATACTTTAAAAAGGCTAAAAAATGAGACTAGCTTATGACTAGTTACTTTTGGGCGTCTTATTATACCAGTATGGTACAAAGGGTATATAAAATGTATGTAACATATAGAAGGAGTCGTCGGAGACACCCCAAAGTTACCTAAAATATGATCAGGGTGAATAGAGAAGTCGATATACCCATGTCCGTTTGTCCGTGTGAACGCCTAGATCTCAGAGATGGTAAGAGCTAGAGTTACAAAACTTTCACATTAAAAAATTAAAAAAAATTTAATTAAAATAAAAAAAGAAATTTATTAAATTAAAAAAATTAATTCTTTTTATTAATTTTTAATGAAATGATTTTAAAAATGAAGTTCAACTTTATGTGTATTCAAAATTTTAATTAGACAAAAAAAATTAATTAAAAATATAAAACAAATGGTAAAAATATAGACTTCTAAATTTTTAAAAGCAAAAGTTAAAAATCACAACATGAAAATAAGATTGACAACTTGAACTTGATTAAAATTTAAAAAATAAAAATATTGATTTTTATTTAAAATTTTTGATAAATTAAAAAAAAAAATAGTTCAACTATATGTTTATTCAATTTAGAATTTACACAAATAAAATTTATAGGTGTATAAAATTAAAAATAAAATAATAAAAAATGAAAAAAATACAATTTATTTAATGAAAATTAATTTTTTTTTTAAATAAAACAAATTGAACAAATATTTGCAGAATGCTTCTAAATTGTGAATTTAATAAATGGTTCCCATAGCACTGTACAAAACTTTCATCAAAATCGGTTGACTATATCATATAGCTTCCATAGGACCAAGATCTGCCAATAATAACTTTTTTAGATCTGACAATTCGGCAGTTTTTTCGACTTTTTAAGCAAAGATATCGTCACTAGATTTGGCGTCTGGAAATTGGTTTTAGACCATAAGCATTTGCCAAATATGAACCAAATCGGTTCCAAAATATCATTTTTTTTTCCAATTTGATTTTTTTGTTGTGTCATTTTTAACTTCTTGCTTATTTAATTTATAATTTAGAAGTTTTCTCTATATTTTTTACTATTTCTTTATTTTATTTAAAATTCAGACGTGATCTCTACTTTGCTCAAAAATAAAAAAATTCTCATTTGAAGCGAATCCATTTAATTAAAAATATAAAAAAAAATTTTAATTAAAAATAAAAAACAAAAAATAAAACGCATAAAATGCAAAAAATTTAATTTATTTACAAAAGCTTGGGTCGCTTTTAAATTAAAAAAGAATACTTTTTAAATACATTTTTTTTAATAAAAAAAGTCAGTTATAAAAAATATATTTTAAAAATATAATTTGAAACTTTTAAAAAATAATTTAAAATTTTTAAAAAATAATTTTATATTTAAAACCAAAATTTAAAAAAAAAAATTTATTTCAAAATATTTTTTGTTTGCTTTTTTATAGAAAGTATTGAGAATTTATTTTGTTTAAGTATAATTGTATTATATTGTATTTCCTCAAAAAAAATTTTTAATCGTTTACGAGAAATAGCTGGCTGAGTTATTTTTTTTAATTTAAAATTCGGTTCCCAATTTGCTTAAAAATAAAATATCACATTTATTGGTGTGGCTGTACAATGAAGGAAAAGATAAAAGAAGGAGAAAAGTAGAGATCACTTATGAATTAAAAAAAAAAACGGTTCCAAAATAATTTTTTTTTTACAAAATTAATTTTAAAATTTAAAAAGTATATTTTTGACTTCTAAACATTTTTTTTTAAGCTCAAAGCCTTATGTTTTGATAAACAAATTTTTGTTTACGCGATGTGTCTCATTAAAGAAAAATCAATCAAAATATTTAAATAACAATAAGTCGATAAATATTTGGAAAATTAGGAGGCTATTATTTATTTATTGAGAAAATTTATGGGATAGAAAAAGGAATATAAAAGAATTTATATGTTATGTATAGGCAGACCTTCAACGAGGTTAATATTAACGTTAAAAAATCAGGCATCATTCGTAAATTAAAAAAAAAATTCTTTAACGACTTTTTTCAAAATATACGAAGACTTTTTTTTCCAAATCAAAAGTAGCTAAAGACTTTATTTGGGAAAAAAGAAATATAAGCTTAAATTTAAATAAATGAAAAATTAATAACCTGAAACTAATAACTAGACCACACCCCTGGATTTTGAAACCCGATGCATCTAATTATCGGATCAATACTTGATCTATATTTTTAATATATTATTATTATTATTAGCGACAGACAAGTTTACAAAACCAACTTAACTTTGTGGGTTTAGCATTGGCTGCGTGGCCTTTCTCTATTATAAAAATATATTTTCTCTGAAGATTTTAAACTTTATATTGGTCCCCACTATAGTTTTAATTTTTAATAAAATTTGTCATAGTACCAATTTGTGCGTAATTGACACGTTTGTACCATCAGGAATAACTACCAAACTTCTTCCAAAGAACTCTTTGATAAAAGAATTTTCTAAGTTTTTCCGTTCACAATGTTTTCCAAGAAAAATTTTCTTTTTTCCTACTTTTGACAGCCATTGCTGGCAATAATAGTAGGTAAAACATTTACAATATCAGAACAATTTGCAAAACAATTTAAATTGAATTATATAAGCACACAGATACACACACACACATAGACAATGCCTTGACTAGTTTGCATGTATTTATTTTTTTTGTACCATACATCAGTGCAGAGAGGCATTTAAATTGCCATTTTTGACAATTTCTATGCTCTGTTTTGGCCATATTGTTTTACATAACAATTTGTCTATGTGTGTGTGTGCCACAAGCTGTGTCTGTGTGTTCGAAATTGGCCACATGCCAAGGCGCAAAAAAAGAGAAAAAACATTTTTTGTGCGTAATTAAAAAACGAGCCAAGTTAAAAAGAAATAAAAGCATAAAACAGTCGAGAGAGTTTACGCACTTTTTAATGCATTTTTTATGTGGCATGTGGCAAGATGCAGTCAAGCGTTAACATGCGTGTGTGTGCTGGTATGTGTGTGCATATGTCTGTTTATCAGGCTGCAGTTGCCATGTCCTGTCCCTGTGACTGTCCTTGCATAAAAGCCCTGAAAATCAACATCCGGCTGCAACAGAAGCAGCAGCAGCAGCAAGTGGCAAGTGCAAGGTCAACGCTATGAAAGCTGCCACGCCCAGCACGCCCACATTGTCAACAATAGGCATGACGCTCTGTATAGCGGCCGCCATTTTGTGCGCTTTGTTTGGCGTTCAACATTTTGCGCTTCAATGGAGAGCGCTTCAAATATGGCGGCATCCCGTTGTCAAATGCAGCCATTTTGTTGTTTCGCTCCTCTTTTTTTTGCTTTTGCTTTCAACGCTTTTATTATCTAAAATTACTTCAAGTGTAAGCTGTCAGTTTGGTTTAGCTAACAACACGCACACACTCACATATACAAACACACACACATATACACACACGCTTACTAATACTAGGCAACAAGTGCGGCCATTTTCTTTGTAATTTATCATTTGCTGTGGTCTGCCTTTGTGGCTCTCTCTCCGTCTCTCTCTCTCCAGCAGATTTTGGCATAATTTTCTTCGCCACATAATTCAAATTGTTTGCCTGTTCTCAGGCCTAACTGCCACGCCTGCCCCGCTGATGTTGCCTACTTCTCAGCCTGGGTTAAATAATTCATTGCTAATCTTTAAATTAAAATCTGCTCCATTAAGAACAAACAGCTGGCGCGAAAATGTTTACTCTCACACACACACACATACACAAACACACTTTAGAAAAAAAAATTGCACTAAGAGACCAAAAAATATTTTGCTTTCACTGCGTGACGGATATGCCGTAGATGCTCTTACTTAGGCTGTATAAGTTTTATAAAATACTCTTGAAAAAAATTTTTGGGGCGAAGAGAAACAGAGACTTCAAGAATCGTTACGATTTTAAGGCAGATCTAGACTAGATGATACATATTAAAATATTTTGAAGGACATGATCCTGTATAAGGTCTCACTTAAGCATTATTATAAAATAATCTTAAATATAGATTGGAACTTCAAGAATTGTTACGATTTTGAGAAATTTAGAAAGCAGATCTAGATCTGACTTTTATTGGATTTGCAGAATTTTTACTATATAGATTTTGAAGGATATGATCCTGTTAAGCTCTCACTTAAGAATTATTATAAAATAATCTTGAAAATAGATTGGAACTTCAAGAATTGTTCCGATTTTGAGAAATTTAGAAAGCAGATCTAGATCTGACTTTAATTGGATTTTCAGAATTTTTACTATATAGATTTTGAAGGATATGATCCTGTATAAGCTCTCACTTCAGTATTATTATAAAATAATCTTGAAAATAGATTGGAACTTCAAGAATTGTTCCGATTTTGAGAAATTTCGAAAGCAGATCTAGATCTGACTTTAATTGGATTTTCAGAATTTTTACTATATAGATTTTGAAGGATATGATCCTGTATAAGCTCTCACTTAAGCATTATTATAAAATAATCTTGAAAATAGATTGGAACTTCAAGAATTGTTCCGATTTTGAGAAATTTAGAAAGCAGGTCTAGACCTAACTTTAATTGGATTTCCAGAATTTTTGCTATATAGATTTTGAAGGATATGATCCTGTATAAGCTCTCACTGAAGCATTATTATAAAATAATCTTGAAAATAGATTGGAACTTCAAGAATTGTTCCGATTTTGAGAAATTTAGAAAGCAGATCTAGATCTGACTTTTATTGGATTTCCAGAATTTTTACTATATAGATTTTGAAGGATATGATCCTGTATAAGCTCTCACTTCAGCATTATTATAAAATAATCTTGAAAATAGATTGGAACTTCAAGAATTCTTCCGATTTTGAGAAATTTAGAAAGCAGATCTACATAGATCTGACTTTTATTGGATTTCCAGAATTTTTACTATATAGATTTTGAAGGAGATGATACTGTATAAGCTCTTACTTAAAATTTAATATAATATAATCTTGATAATAGATTGGAACTTCAAAAATTGTTCCGATTTTGAGAAATTAAGAAAGCAGGTCTAGATCTGACTTTTATTGGATTTCCAGAATTTTAACTATATAACCCACTTCTCGAATAATCATCGTCTGTCAGTCTGTTTGTCAGAGACTAAAAGTAGTACACTGCTTTTGCACGTAAAGTGTAGCCAAATTCTTTAGCTCACTAACACAAATTTGCTCTTAAGATATTCTCATACTTCCGAAAAGAGTGTCAAAACTTCGTTTATCAAAAGTTAGTCTTTTTTGGTATTTTATGCTCCCGTTTTTCTTTTGTTTTTTTTTTTTGCTCTCTTTTGGAGGGCATGAAATTTTTACAACAAAACAAAATTCATGAAGCGTAACTTTTGGCTGCTTCAAAAACCCCGCGTTGGTTTTTTTCCCGCTGCCTCTCTTTTTTGTAAAATATGCGAGGCTGCTTTCAACAATTTTCGTTGAATATTTGCAAAATGTGGGCATGCCGCTCTCTTGCTGCACTCTCTTTCTCTATGTGTGTGCATGTGTGTTGGTATTTTGTGCCATAATGCAATAGTGTACAGTGGGCCAAATTGATAAAAAAAAAATATTAAAAAAGGCTAACTTTTCGGACTTGAGCTATATTTTTTTAAATGGAAGAACTATAATACAAAAATTTCATCAATAAAAATGCGGTGATGACAACCCTGATATTCTTGCAAACTCTTTTCAACAGCCGGATGTTTATTTATAAATGGTGATGATTCCGGGAACTTTTTGATCAATATATCATAATTATTCCTTATTCCCTTAATATGCCATTTTTTAATTAAATTATTATGGGATTAAAATTGATAGTTTTTTTTTTTGGAAAATTTTAGTTCAGTTTGCATGTAGAATATTTGGCTCGATAAGCACAGGATAGCTCATTTAATATACGATTTTAAAGCAAATTACTTGGACCTTGAAATAATTTTCGGACTCCAACAATAGATGTCGCCATTGACATATACATTGTGAAATATATCAACGATACATACGTCATTTGAAAGATACATTCAATAGTTGTCAGAATCAATTAAAATATGTTCGTTTGTTTGTGCATATCAAATTTTTTTTTAATATTGGAAAATTTTGAAAATTGGCTAGAAAAACAAAATTTTTTGGCTAGAAAAACAAAATTTTCGGAAAGTTTTGTTGGACCACTTTTTCGCAAAGAAAACCGCTCCCGAAATTCATAGCTTATGGGGAATATGCTCTATCAAGAACGCAGTGTTTTGATTGGTTTCAACGCTTTAAAAGTGGTGATTTTGATGTAAAAGAGAAAGGCAGTCCGAGGCAGCCGAATAGTTTGAGGATGAAGAATTGGACACATTACTCGATGAAGATTCGTGTCAAACGCTGAAAATGTTGGCAGGAAACATTGAATGTCGATGAATCAAATCGTTTCCAAGCGTTTACAGGCCTTGGGAATGATACAAAAGCAAGGAAATTGATTTCCATATGAGTTGAAGCCGATAGACGTTGAGCGCCGTTTTTTATCATGTGAACAGCTGCTTCAACGATAGAAAAGGAAAGGTTTTTTTGTATCGTATTGTTACTGGCGATGAAAATTGGATCCATTACAACAATCCCAAGAGTAAAAAGTTATGGGGTAAGCACGGCCAGTCATCAACATCAACGGCGAAGCTAAATATTCAGGGATCTAAGCTCATGCTCTGTATTTGGTAGGACCAACGTGGTGTTATCTATTATGAATTGTTGAAACCGAATGAAACGATTAAAGCGGACCGTATAGCGACTCCAATTGATGCGTTCGAGGCATGCACTCAGAGAAAATCGGCCAGAATATGAGCATAGACATGATAAAGGTAATTTTCTAACATGACAATGCTCGGCCCCATGATCACGAGAGTCCTGAAAACGTACTTGAGAAACGTTAAAATGGAAGGAATCGGCCCTCATCCGGTTAACGCCTATTTCTATCGATGGCACTTGCATTGACTGACCAGCGGTTCACTTGTAATGAAAGTACCAAGAATTGGATCGATTCATGGATAGCCTCAAAAGACGAGTCAGGTCTTCCGAGCCGGAATCCGAAAATTGCCAGAAAGATGGGAAAAAGTAGTGGCTAGTGATGGAGAATACCTCAATATATAAATTTTTTTCAGAATAAATAGTTTAAAATTGAAAAAAAAAGTCCGGAAAGTAAAGCATAACTTACAAAAAAAGTACTTTCTTACTTGCTATATTGGGAAGAGGTTACAAAAACTGAAGAGTGTGCATAAAAAAACGTATACGCAATGTTGCTTAATATGTGCGTTAAAATTAAGTGTGACCAAATAGCTCAAAAATTAAAAACAAAAATACTAAAAAAAAAATCCGCAATAATAATTGGCTACTAAGGCAACGTATTAATTGCCTGGCAGAAAGGTTTCTTGAGCAATGTTCAATCAAGAATTAGAATAGAAGAAGTTCCAAAAAGAGAGTCAAAACTGGGCCTACAAAATACATTTCAGGCTAGATTAGCAACTCAGATGTGGCCAAATCGTTCAAAAAAATTGTTTTTGATAACAAATACACAATAATGAATGGCTACTAAGGCAACGTAATTGGCTGTCAAAAAAGGGTTTCTTAAGAAAAGCCCATCCAAGAATCCAAAAATAAAAAGTTGCAAAAAGAGAGTTATATACTAGACCCACAAAATATATTTCTGAGCAAATTAAGAGCAAAATGTAATTTATAAAAATACATTTTTTTGTTATCAATTTCACAATACAATAATTGAGGTATTCACGCTTTTTGTTAAGTTGAGGTGTTGTGGAAAAAGTCAACAGGCCAAAGCATGAATCCCTCCTGTTGAGTTGAGGAATTGAGCTGTTGAGTTTTCTTCTTCTTTCCAGAGTTTGTTTACATTTGTAAATTGGTACAAATTGCATTAAAATTCAAAAAATTGAATAAAAATGCCGAGACAGAACACGAGATCTACTTATATTGAAGCTGCAGCACAAATGATATTGGGTAAAATCAATTTTAATGAAGGTTCGTCTCTTAAAACAATTTCATCGTAAAAAAACGAAATTTTATTTAATACTGTGACTGTGGGATTGCTCGAATTTATGAAGTTCTAGATAATTATGTTAGGCCCTTGAATGGAATAATATTCTCGCGTCAGGGCGACCATTTCCACATTCCGAAGACAGTTCAAAGGCGCCAGAACAAGGTCCGTTCCTAGCACGGAAACCGATGTGTTTAAATGCTGAACTCCACAGCAGCTTCCGCATATATTCAGGTTAAAACAGTCCCAGCATTTTGAAATTTGCATCCATTTTTACTTTTTTACTTGCGGGAACTCCAACAATTAGTTATTATATCTAATTCTCTTAATTTTGTACAAAAAAGGCACAACGTCTTATATTTTTTTTAGCGAATATAAGGTAACTCGTTGCTTTTCATATAACGAAATGTCTAAAAAGTGACAAATTTTCCAGTGCCACAAAAGGCATCGAATCACCTTATTATGCAACATTTTCTCTGCAACTCAACAGCAAAAAGTCAACATAGGTATGGGTTGAGGAAAAGTTGAGCTGAGAGTTGAAACACAGGGTTGCATTTCCCCATACAATTTGTTTTTGTAAAAGTCCTCAACTCAACACAAAGCGTGAATACCTCTAATATTTTAAAAAAAAGTATACGCAGTGCTGCCTTATATGGATTCCCGAATAAGAGCAAAATGTAATTTAAAAAATATAAGCTTCTTTTTTTTATCAAACAAAATACAAAAATAATTAAAAATTAAGTATACGCAGTGCTGCCTTATATGGATTCACGAATAAGACAAGAATCCAATTCGTAAGAATAAATGTATTTTTAGTAATTCCCATAATTAATTACAACAAAAAGTGAATTTTTTTGTACTTAAAATAAAATTACGCATACGTAGTGTTGCCTTATATGGGCGGTCGAAGTAGCCGCGCAAAAATATCCTATCATTATAAAATAAAGTTTCAATTCTATTATATGGATTCAGTAACAAGACTTAAATGCAATTCGTTTAAATAAATGTATCTTTAATAATTCGCATATTTAAATAAAAAAAGTGAAATTTGATTACTTTAAAAAAATTACGCATACGCAGTGTTGCCTTATATAAACCGCAAAACCACTTGCGCCAAAACATGCTAGCTTTATAAAATCCAGCAAGCTCTGCTCTCCACTTTTTACTTCAAATTTTATTAATTTCGCCCACTGTGCATTGTTTTGTAAACTTTGCGCTCACTTAAATCTAAACCACTGCAAAACTAATTCAAAAACTGTCAGTCCAAAAAAAAACAAAAACCAAATAATTTCAAATTCAAATTAGTTGGCGCGCAAATTAAGCGCTTCCGTGTTAAGCCAACATTGCAGGAAACTCACTCACTCGGTCAGTGTTTGGTTAAAATTTTAATTTCCTGCATTCCCAATGTAAACTTCCTTGAAATCTTTTACTTGCTTAGGACCAAGTATAGAGCTTGGTTGGAGCTTGGTCACTGTTTGTTTGTTTGTTTGCCAATTTGTGGCAGTTGCGCTTTGACTTGACTAGAATAGTCTTTGCCAAAAAGCTGGAAAAAAAAATCCAGTTTGAATGCAGCTTTTAGCTGATTGAAAATGTTTGCAAAGCAAACAAAAAAATCCTGCTTTAAAGCAACAAAATGAACTTAAATCTTGTAGGGTTTAAGGGTCCTTTAAATGCCCCATGTCCATTTAATTGAAGCACCTTGTACAAGTTTAATTAAGCTCAACCTCAGACTCAGTTTGCCGCTCGCTAAACTGTGAACACACAAAGCTATTTATCTTTGTTGGCCAACAAAAACAAAAGAAGGTACAGTAAAGCATAATAAGAAAGAAAAGAGAGAAGAAGCAAAAGAAAAGAAGCAAAAGAAAAAAGATGGCTACACTTTGTGGTATTTTTCAGTAGCTGCCTTTTAAGACAAAAAGGCCAACAACACTCCTGGCCTGGTGTTTTGTTCCATAATTTCTTTGAAAAGGTTTTTTTCCAGCTTTACGCCGCAGCTAAATGTCCTTCATAAGGACTAGACGTGCTACTTTTACTTTTACTTTTGCTTTTTTTGGTCAGTTTTATAGTTTTGGTTTAGAGCAAGTTTTACCAATGCGCTTGCATTTAATATTCATGGACTTTGGTCAAGGCCAGCGCGTTTTGCCGCAAAGTATGCTATAAAAATTTGCACTGCTTTTTGTCTATATATAATGCCTTGATCTTGTCTGCCTTGGACCTTGAACAAACGACCTTGACAACGCCGTCAGTCGCCGTCTGATTTAGTCATGCGGTGTTGGAAAAACAAAGAATTTTTCACATTTCGTCGGCAGTTTTCTTTCTGGCCCTGACTGTTATGGCTGTCATCATTATCATTCCACATTTTGTGACTAATGACTGTCAGACTCAGCAGCAGCATCAGCATCAGTTCTCAACTGCACCAACTCAAGAACCATAAAATAAAAATATATATCCCAAAAATATTTAGCTCTACGAAAAGTTTGACGCATTCTCTCGCTTCCGTTCGTTTAGTTTTTGGAAACCCGTCATATGTAAAGTTGGCTATTTGGCTTTAATGTTCCTGTCATTATCAGAAATTTTTGCTACTTTTCTACCAGCATAATAATATTTTATATACTATTTTTAGACGTCCATGTTTTATTTATTACATTTTATGTACTTGATTTATTGTAATTTATGCATGACTTGACTTGACTTGATTTGACAGTTTTTGATGCTCAGCTGTCTAAGCCTAATTAGTTTATTTGCTCCTTGCTAACTTGGCTGTTAGCCTGTTGGCTCAAGTAATTAAGTAATTAAATAATTATCAAATTTTAATTAGTACGCTTCAAGTGGCTGGCAGGCAATCCTTGATTGATGGCAGAGCTGTCTTGAAATATCCGGCGCATTAATCATTAAACTTTTATTTGTATAATATTGTGAATGCTCAATATGTGCTTGATTGTCTTGAGATTTAGAATTTTTTTAAAAATCTCTTACGCAAGAAATTTTTTTTTTCAAAATATTTTTAGCAGCCAAAAAACTTGCATACAAACTCACAGACGAATATTTTTTATTAGTATAGCTACGTAGGTGTCATTTTTAAGTCTTCATGACATGTTTAAAAAAACTGTTCCCTCAATTTTGGAAAACTAATGCTGCAAATCGATTTATAGATTAAAATAAGATAAAATCAAAAAATTTTCATTTTTTAAACTTAAACTTAATTTAAATTAAAAAAATATACATATTATTTATATTTAAGTGTGAGTAAACTATTGAATACTTTTGAACCATCTTCTATCAAACTGAGTTGTCAGGACTCTTCAAAAAATATTTTCATAGTTTTCTAACCCACAAAAACTTAAAAAATTAGTATTATAATTTTATTGGTTAGTTTTTGACTGAAATATTTTAATTACCATTTTTTAAACACGTCGTTTTATTTAAACTTCGTGTCGTATAAACATAAATTAAATCAGGTTAGTGTTGCAACTTAAATTAAATTAATTAAAATTAAGTAATTAAAAGAAATATTACAAAAAAAATTTAGTAGAAAAAAATTTAATTAAAAAAAAATAAGATTTTAAAAAAATATGACAAAAATATAATTTTTGGAAAACAAATTTTTATTTATAATACATTTCTTAAAAGGGCTCTGAAGTGTCAGGATCTTTTGATTTTTTTTTGTGAGTGACTAAATAAGTTGAATAAGATAAGTGAAACAAAAAAAATTACATTAAAAAAACTACATTTAAAAAAAAATAATAAAAATATTTAATTTTTTTTGTATTTATAAATAGTTTTTAGTAGACTCTAAATTTTAAGAAAGTGTTTGACATAATATGAATTAAATCAGCTTAGTGCAGCAATGTTAAAACAAATTAAATTAAAAATAAAAATTAATTTAAAAAAATTGTATACAAATTTTAAAATTGACTAAAGTTTCACAAAACATTTATTTTTTTGTTAATTGATTCACTTAGTTTGAATGAAAACTGTTCAGTAAGGCGATTAAATTAAAAAATATCAAACTAAATTATAAAATTTTCTTTTTACAAAAAACTTAGAAGTGCTCTGAAGCTTAAGGAATTATTTAATAATTTATTTTGGTGTTCGACTTAATAGAAATGAAAACAGTTTAATGCGAAATGGTAAAAATTAAATTAAAAAAAAAAAAAAACATTACTTTCGAAAAAAATTATCTTTTTTATTTTTAACACATTTTTTTAATGGGTATTGAAGGATAAGTAACGATTTAAGCAAGATTGGTATCGTAGATTAGATACCTGTAGCTTCTGTAACTTCAAAGAGGATATCAGGAATAGTACGAAGCTCTTTGTTGGCGCATAATGCAGTCAATTTATAAAAATATTCTGGTAAAAATTAATTTCCATTTATAATAATTATACAAAAAATTGGCTTAATTTTAGTATTCAACTAATTTAGTAATATTAAGCTTATTAATCGATGTGTAAGTTAAGCAGTATCGTCATTGATATTGATATATACAGCCGGAAACCAATAAAAGTTATCTTTCCGATTCTGTAAGACACAGGAACAAGTCTGTTTTTTAGGCGAGATCTCTATTCTGGCCGGCGTTAGGATTTGCGGGAACACTCTTGTTAGAAGAAGGCATCCTTATTAGACATAGATTGAAATAATCCTACATAATTAAATATTCCTCTGAAATTTGACTTACTAAGGGGTTCTAGGGGTTCTAGGGGTAATAGGGAGGACAATAGTTTCGAAAAGTCGGAGTGCAGTTTTCCCCAAACAATTATAATTATTCGCCTGTTCTGCAGGAAATGAATTTGAATATTTAATTCGGATTCGTTTCGAAACTACCTTATAAAATTGAAATATTTTAGGTTTAAGTACTGAAGAATATCTCGTTTTTTTTTCTTTAATTTATCCTGAATTAGCTTTTGTATTTTTTTAATGTGATTTTTAAGCTTTTTTGGAATAGATACTTCCAGAAACATTTTTTACATTTATATATATTGTTAAAATCAGGGGCGGATCCAGGATTTTGGTAAGGGGGGTCCAGAGAGCAAAAAGCAAAACAAAAATTGTGAAAAATATTTTTATTAGGCATTTTTGAACCCGAAGGGGGGGGGTCCAAACCCGAAAACCCCCCGTGGGTCCGCCACTAGTTAAAATGGGTTAAAATCTTGAAAAATCAAAAAGTTTTTTTTAGGCGAAAAAATGTTATTCAAAAAGCGTTAATAAAAATTAACAGCATAAAAAAACGTTCCAAAATACTTTTTCTTAAAAATAAATCAAACAAAAATTAATTTTTCATAAAAATAAAACAAACAAAAATTTAGTTTTCTTAATTATTAGTGCTTAATTATTTTGCTCAGTGTACAAACTGCGTTGTCAGCGTTCAATGGTCAAGTAAAACTTAACTGTGACGTCACAAATGTCAAGCACAAGGCTCGGGCCGTCAAATGATGAGCAAATTCCAGTCCACTGGCTAAGCAAATTTTTACTCTAGGTCTGCCCCCAGAACGTAAATGAGATGAGTCTCCATCCACATCCATCTACGCATTGTATTTGTATTTGACTGATGCGGAATTTTAATGAACTTCACCTTTTGGTCCAAGGCGAAATGCGTTGGCGTCTATTTTAATGGCCATGTTTATGTTGTTGTTGTTGTTGGTGTATTTTTTACAACCGCAAGATAACAACAAACCCAACGGTTAATGAACCAATACACACAGCCTTGCCATATTACAAAAGTTTATGTGAATACATAAATATCTATGTACAACTATATGTAAATAGGAATTTATTTTTAAACATTAAAATATTTCTTATTTAAAAACCCATTAAGTAATTTTATTTTTTAACAGTTTTTGTTGTCTCTCAAAAACCATGTGACACATTTGTATATATGTGTGTGTTTGATATAATATATATATCAAGAGTATATAGCTTACTTTTCCTAAACATTGCTCCGCCTTGCTCCTTAGTCGCGCTACTTCCGATTCTGATTCACGTCTGAAAATTTCTTTTGACGCTGCTTTTTTCTGTGACGGCATTTGCGAAAAATCTGCGAAAAAAACAGCTAGAAAAAGATATATCTATAAAATATCGCCCATATATCATATGTTTTATTTGTTTGGATTAGTTTTGTGTCAACGCCGTCAAGCAGGACTACAATAAATAAACTAAATTCTTTGATTTTATAACTTAGCAAAAACACAAAAGAGTTTATAGAGTATATATATTTTTATACCCTGTACCGTATGGTCCAAGGGTATATTAAGTTTGTGCAAGCCGAAAATGTATGTAACATATAGAAGGAGACGTCGGAGACACCCAAAGTTACCTAATATATGATCAGGGTGAATAGAGAAGTCGATATACCCATGTCCGTCTGTCCGTCTGTCCGTCTGTCCGTCCGTGTGAACGCCTAGATCTCAGAGATGGTAAGAGCTAGAGTTACCAAACTTTCACATTAGATCCCATATTATTCCATAGGAGGCAAGTTTATTTTATTTTTTTGATATCGGGGATAAATTATATAGCTCCCATGGGGGTGTTTGAGACGACCTCGACAAAAAAAAAGCGTTTTAGATGAATAATTTATTTGTTTATGAAGATATCGTAACGAAATTTGGTATTCGAAAGTTTTTTATAGTTCCCAATCACTGTACCAAATTTGATCGAAATCGGTTGACTATATCATATAGCTCCCATAGGACCGATCGGCCAAAATAACTTTTTTAAAGAAAAATTCGCTATATTTCGTTGTTTAATAAAGATATCCTAACCAGATTTGGCGTTTGGAAATTTTTTAGACCATTTAAGCAATGTGCCAAATTTGAACAAAATCGGTTGACTATATCATATAGCTCCCATAGGTCCGATCTTCCAAAAAATCGATTTTTTAACAAAATTTGCTGTGTTTCGTTTGTTTGTTAAGATATTGGGACCAAATTTGACATTCGTGAGTGTTTTATAGTTCCTAAGCACTGTACCAAATTTAATCCAAATCGTTTGACTAGATCATATAGCTCCCATAGGACCAATCGGTCCAAAACACGTTTTTTATACAAAATTCGATGTGTTTTGTTTGTTTGTAAAGATATTTGCAATAAATTTGGCATTCATATCTGTTTTAAGGTATTTAAGCACTGTGTCAAATTTTATTGAAATCGGCTGACTATATCATATAGCTCCCATAGGAACGATCGGTCAAAAAAATGTTTGCTTAAAATTCTTCTGTATTTGGTTTTTTGTGAAGAAATCGGACTTTATTACAAGCTAGTGGTACAGGGTATCCTAAAGTCGTCCGCGCCCGACTTTACGTCCGCCATTTTTTTTTATACTTGTCAGCTTGCCTAAGTAAATATATTTTTATATGAAAATATAAATATAAATCAAAAGCAAATGTTTTTGCCTACTTTTAAAGGTGTGGCGTCAAAAGTTTTTCTTCTCATACATATTTTTTTTTCTACTGCGACGTGCTAACAATTTTTGATTTTGTAATGTAAAAAAAGGCAGAGTATCAGCTTAATCCTCATGACAAATGTGAATTAATCTATTTTTTAGCACATAAAATATTTGTTTGTTTATAAGCATAATTCTTTTATTGTTTTATTGCTGCAGATTTGTTAGAAAAATGTTTTTCCCTTGCCACATCAATCAACCAGACACTTTTCATTTATGTCAGCGGGTTGCTAATAAGAAAAAATCGAAAAATTTGCTAGAATTTTTGGTATACGCTATAAAGTAAGATAAGTAGTATTTTATGATGCAAACAATATGTGGCAACTTAATTACTATAGAAAAATACAGAAATAAATGTTCACTTCCTACAAGAATCTGTCAGATATTTATTATTCAGCCAAATTCCTTTTAGATGCATCACTGGGTTTAATTTTTAATCTATAAATTAAATAATTTATCTGATCTTTTAAAAATACCAAACTATTTGAAAATGCGGTGTATTTAATTTTATTTTACATTTACCAACACTAATTTGTCAGGAGGGCTTTTTCTGGCACGGCGTCAAGCCAAAAATTCGAACAAATAAATAGTCTGCACATTGTTGTTGAGCAAACAGTGCTGCCCATTTTTTTTTTCACTAGGTGGCGCCAGCAATAAATTAATAGGTTACATTTTTCCTGTAGTTTCTGTGAGATTAGAGAGGAACTCATACTTTTCTTCTCAGAAAAAGGGCATTCCTATTTGATACTGATTTAACAAATCCCATATAATTAAGTTTATCTATGACATGGGACTAACTGAGGGGACTAACTCTAGGGATAGTGGGAAGTTCGGAAAACTCGCAGTGCAGTGTTCCTCTAACAATTATTATTATTACGCTAGGTGGCACCAGAAGTAAATTAGCAGGTTACATCTTTTTTTACCAATATTTCGTTTATTTTTTTAAATTTAAGTAAATTAATAAGTATTTTTTTAAGCTTTTTTAGATTTATTGTACCACAACTGAAAGTTCCTTAGGGGCTCATAGTGAAAAAAAACTAGTGTAAAACACAGCTGGCGCCATCTAGCCATCAATTTTACAGCTGGTCACACTGGTTGCTTCAAAAAGCTGATTACCGAAAAGTAAACAAATTGGCACAAAAACGTTTGCTAGCGAAGTTCTTATTTACATTATATTCTTTATTTATTGTACAATATATAGAAGAGACGGGACTTAATGCTCTAACGAAGCTGTTCGAATTAATTTTAATATAGTGGAAATTATATTTAGGACTAAATACTGTCTCTCTTGTTTTTGTATTTTGGGAAAGAAAATACACATTAAATATTTTTGGATTTTTCAATTATTCTTTCCAATACAAGTGAGTATGACATAGGACCGATCGGTCAAAATAACTTTTTTAAATCAAAATTCGCTACATTTTGTTTTTTAATATAGATATCGTAACCAGATTTGGCGTTTGGAAATGTTTTAGTGCACTTAAGCAATGTGCCAAATTTGAACAAAAATGACTATATCATATAGCTCCCATAGGACCAATCGGTCCAAAAAAAAACGTTTTTTATACAAAATTCGATGTGTTTCGTTTCGTTTGTACAGATATTTGAACTAAATTCGGCATTCAGATCTTTTTAATGGTATGAAAGCACAGTGTCAAATTTTATTGAAATCGGTTGACTATATCATATAGCTCCCATAGGAACGATTGGTTAAAAAAAAATTTTTTTGCTAAAAATTCTTCTGTTTTTGCTTTTTTGTGAAGGAACCGGATTTTATTGCAAGCTCGTGGTACAGGGTATCCCAAAGTCGTCCGAGCCCGACTTTACGTACGCCATTTTTTAAATAAAAGATTAAAATATTTACAGAACAATGAGTTCTGCAAAAGAAAAAATAAATAAATAAATAAATTATTTTATAAGAAGGCTTTATGATTATTCTGCTTTTATAATTGGAAAAAAGAATCTTAATTATTTTGATTGCTTAAAATAAAAAAAAAAACAATTTTTTTAAGCTTAACAATTTGCTTTGTTTTTATAAAATTAGTTTTGGTTAAAGGTGGCCTTTAAAAATTACAGAGTTAGACGTAAAAATTAAATATATTTTGATTTTTCAATTATTTTTTCCAATACTGGTGAGAATGACAAAATTGCAGGATCATAATAATTTTTATTAAATAAAAGATCAAAGTACTTACAAAATGATGAGTTCTTTTAAAAAATTCAGCAGTTTTTTTGTAGAACGGTAGGGCCATTCTACTTTTATAATGAGAAAAAGAGGAATCTTAATACTTTTGATTTTTTAAATAAAAATTTTGTAATAAAAAAAATTTATTTTTAGTGTAACAATTAGCTTTATTTTTATAAAATAAGTTTTTGGGTTAAAGCTAGCCATTAAAAATTGCAGAGTTAGATGTAAAAATCTTTTCAAATAAGACAGGAATATATTTTTTTTAAATTATGAATTATGTTTTGGCATTGTCAAGGAATGTAGGTAGGAAAGTAAATGGAAATATCTTGGTCACAAAAAAAATATGGATATTTCAAATATATGTATTTTTGGTCTAAAAATAAAAAAATATGTATATTTTTTTAAGGTAAATAAAAATATAAAAAAAAGATTTAATTTTTTATAATAATAATATGAAAAAAGGTTTAATTTTTTATAATAAAAATATAAAGAAATAGTTATAATTTTTAAAAATTTTATTAACATTACAAAATTAAGTATTTTTGTATTTTTAGACCAAAAAATTATTTATAAAATATACATATTTTTTTGTGTGACCAAGATTATTGGAATTTACTTAGCAATAACTTTAGTTTTAAAAATTTATAATTGATATTTTTATAACATAAAATAGAAAATGCGAGTCATTTATAAATAAAATATAAAATAGTTCTAATTTTTGATATTTTTATTTGAATTATTTTATATTTTTTTTATAAAAATATAAACAATAGTTTTATAAACTAAGTTGTTGCGTCCTATTACTATATAAAATAATAACCAGTAATAATTTTTTTTAAATAATAAATTTTTTGAGAAGAGTATCCTTAAAAAAAGCACAAGACACTTTTGGCTTATATAATTTTTTTTTTGTGATTAAAAAAAAGTAATATTACATATTAATTATTCCTGCCGCTAACTCTCTCAATTTACAGCGTATCAAAAAGTCCTCGCTCCTTGCGTAGAATTCTGCTTACAAGCATTTCTTTTGTAATATGTATTTGTTACCACCATCAATCATTCAAATGGTCTAGAATCATATTAAACAAAAAAAAAAAAAGACTCATTCACCAAGAGTTATGTATTCTCTGATGTAAATAATGTTCAATATATAAACGACTCTAATGCCCAAAACATAGAGAAGCATCGCTAAATTGATTTATAGACGTTGTTTTTTAATTGTGCCAATTTTTTATTATGTAGGTCTCTCTCTCTGTATGTGTGTGTGTGTGTATGTATATGTATTTTATGTATGTATTGTATTTTATGAGAACATTTCCGCTAAAAATTTACTATTTTGTTTTGCTCTTGTCATCAAATTTTTATTTCATTTTGGCCATTTTTCATTTCTATTAAAACAACAAACAAATTGAGAAAAACAAAAAAAATATGTTGCTTGACCTTGATGGCTTCCGTTTGGTCGAAAAAAGAAATTTCGCAAGCTGTCCCTACATTTTACAATATTCTGGATTTAAAAAAAAAATATTTTTATCTTTGGCTCGCTATTCATCTTGTCGGGAGCTCTCTCCATGTCAAGTTCAGCAGTTAATTAAAGCAAACATTTTTGGAATTTTTGTTTTAACCTGTCTGTCTTTCTGTCCATCTCTCTGGAACTGTTTTTGTTTAACTCCTCCATTTATTTTAGCCATGCTGCGAAATGAAGTCTAATTCAAATCAAAATTTATGATACGGCTGCTCTAATTGCTATGGCACACATGGCGTATGATTAATATGCGCTGCAAAGCTTATCATTTGTCTGGCCCTTTTGTTTTTTGGTATATACTCTATGGAGTATATGGCAGGGCTTTAGGCATTGATTGAAGCTTCAACAAATTGCTGCCAAAAATTTTGCACAAAAACGTAAGGCAAAAAAGTGCTAGAGCTTTAAATAGCCGACTATGGGATACACTTTTGAAGCAAATCAACTATGGTCTGTAAACAAAAGTATGGAAGAGTTTGCAACATAAAAAAAATTATAGTAAGTTTGTAGTAGCAACTTAATACAAAATTTAGAAAAAAAAATATATTAATACTAGCGACATTTTTTTTTATTTTCTTGCCTTATTTTATTTTACGGCCTTAAGTACTTATTATCACCAAGTTGAAGATAAATAGAAAATTTAAATTGGTAAATATCATAAATTGATTTAATTATTTTTTATGTAATAAATTAAGTTGATTAATTTCTTTTTATATTTTTTCTTTTTAAAAATTTTTGTATTTAAAAAAAACTTTCTTACATTTGTTTTTTTTTATTAAAGCTCCATAATGAGCTTACACAAAAATCGATATTGCCATCTTTTATTTCAACAAAATGACACCAAATGTATTTAAACACTTAACTTTATTTTTATTATTTTTTATAATTAATCTAAATCTATAGCATCTATCAGAGATTAAAATATAAATATTCACTTTTCATACAAAATAAAAGGTATTCCGTAATAATATATTTAATTGACAATATTAAACTTTAATAAAGAATGAGAATTCTTAAAATAAAATATATTTTTTGAAATAAATTTTTTTTTTTAAATTATAAAAAAATTTAAAAAAAATATTTCAGTCTTAAAAAAAATAAAATTGTTTTTTTTTTTTTGCTATTATAAGATCAAAAACATTTTGAAAAAATTCAAAATTTTTGGTTTTAAAAAAAACTGTTGAAAATAGCACAAAAAAATTAATTCATTTTTATAAATGTTAAGAAAAAATTCGAATATTCATAAAAAAAAAATATTTCAATTTTATAAAAAAAAAATATTATTTTGCTCTTACAAGAAGAAAGTCACAATTTTAACAACCTTATTGAAAAAATTATTAGGTTAGGTAGGTTATGTTAGGGCGGCAGTTGGGACTGACGTCCCAACTCACTTAGGCCAAGGATAGGCCCTTTGTGATACCGCTAGTGAGCCAATTCAACACATTTCCCCACTTGATGGGTCCCCTACGAAAGTTGAGGAAGCCATCCGGCTGCCTGAATGAACCTTAAAAGGCATTTTGGACTCTGTTCAGAGAGCTTAGATAGATCGTCTAGACAGTGTGACTGTAGGAACCTAAATCTTTTACTGCCCAGTCCAGGGCAGTGACAGAAGAAGTGTTCCACCGTCTCCAGCTCCTCTTCATCGCCACAGCTTCTACAGAAGTCGTGGTGGGGAGCATTTAACCTAGATGCGTGTTTTCCTACCAACCAGTGTCCCGTAATGGCACGAATGACAGATGAGCACTGGGCTCTATTCAGACCGCAAAGTTTTTGGTTCTTTTACTGCAGTATGTCGGCCAGGTTTGCCGCGAGATTCTACACGTGTTCGATATCCGATTCCACGTTTTATTCTCAGTTTACAGCTGGCCATGGGTATACCCAGCCCCTCCTTATCTTGAAGGAGGATGCTGGTAGTTCCCTTCTAGCCAGTTCATCCACAATGCAGTTACCCTCAAAGTCCCTATGTCCTGGGACCCATATCAGGTGAATTGAAAGCTGCTCAGTCATCTCCCCTAGAGACAAGCGGCAGTCATTCACTGACTTCATACACGAAGTCATCGAGACTAGAGACTTAATAGCCACTTGGCTGTCCGAATATATACAGATATTCTTATCTTGGACTTGTAGGTTTTTTATTGTATTTAAAGCCTTCCGGATTGCTGTGACCTCTGCCTGAAAGACACTGCAGTGGTCCGGGAGCCTAAAAGCAATTCTAATGTCGAAATCCTCGACGTAGACCCCTCCCCTACACGGTCGTCTAGCTTGGAACCGTAATTGATCTCTTGAACCCTTAAATGAAAGGGTAAGAGTTGTACTAAATGATGTAACTGGAGAGAAAGACCGCAAAAATTTTTTGCGGCCGGTACATAACCTCAAAAGTAGGAAAAAACGCCGTTTTTTGGGTACATAACCTCAAACATCTCAAAATCCTGACGTGATGGGCCAGTTCTGACGACGGATTCAGATTCTACGCACCAAATTACTTCGGAAATAACCCTTAGCTTTCCAACAACTCACATGACCCCTGTATTTGTAGACCTGTGTTATTTTTCCATTTGATTCTGAGCTAAGAACTTTGTTCTCATAGAAGATGCAATATCTTAACGATCCAAACTAAATAAATACAAAATACAAGTGTTTGTCATGTAAACTCCTTACGCCTAGAATATAGGGTATTAGAAAATAACAAAGCATACGCATAGGCGCTGTCATGCTCATATGTGAGCGGATATTGCAAAAATGCGTGTGTATGTGTATTTATATGCTTATATACTTCAGTGTGTGTGTGTGTGTGTGTGAATCCGTATATGTGTATTTGCCTTGTTAGGCCTGTTCTGAAATTGTAATCATAATTCGTGCGTTGCGTAAAACATAACAAAAAAACAGCTACAGGCACGTAGCACACATACATGGACACAAAAACATAGCTACGACACGTGTGTGAGTGATTTCATATGTATGTGTGTCTGTGTGTGTGTTTGTGTATTCAATGTTGTTGTTTTTTGGCGCCTGCCGCAAAAAAGTTAAATGCCTCTGAAGCATTTAAATTGCTCTGCTCTGTTTTACTCAGCTGGGCTTCCGCACTCTCTGCCCGCTCTACCGTCGCCTCCTCTCCTCTGGATTCCTAGAACCTGCTTCATCTACTGTTTGTCCTACCTCACTTCACCACTTTGTCCTTTGTTATCCTAACGTTAGATGCGTGTGAAAATTTTCTCAACAATTGAGTGTGAAAAGCACTTGGGCTGTTTATGTAAGTACGTGTGAGTGTGTTTGTATTTGGCTTTGGTATGTGTTAGAGTGACGTTTATTGCTATTAAAGATTTTCACAAGTTTCACGAAATTCTAGACCCAAAAAATACTTTGATGCCATTTAAGCCTTTAGGCAGATTTACTAGCAGATTTTTTTTGTGACTAAAGGCATTTGGCTGGTTTTCGAGGGAAGAGTAGACAAGTTTAGGGAAGGTAGCTTAAAATTGTATTATTGACTTGGTTAGAGAATAATATTCTAAGAATATGGAAAAACAAAAACGCCTTTGTAATTTTCTGCAATTTCTAATGTAAACTGTACAAAGTAAGAAATTTTTAAATAGAAAGAGTGTACTTGTAAATTTTTTTATATTGGATGAATTGTAGGCGAGCTTGAGAACCCCTAGGAATAAAGTTCTGTGTCCTTATTTAACACATGTGGTTAATGTGGTTACTACTGGCTAGTAACTCTAAAAAATATTTGAAAATTATCAAATTCGGAGAAGGTCGCGAAAAAAGTAGGCCGCTTCACTTATTTTCGCCGATATATAAATCCCTATATTATATAAAAAAAGGTTTTTTTTTCACCTTTTTTTTCACTCTACGAGGGTAGATTGATAAGTTTCCGGCCTGACCAAGAAAAACAACGTTTTTAAGAATTTTTTTTTTTATTTCTCAACATAATCTCCTCCAAGGCTGATACATTTCTCATAGCGGTGTTCTAGTCTAGTAATGCCGATCTCTATAGACTGATTCGTCAAGCTCCTCAAAATACCCATTTATAGCTTCGATTACTTCTTCATTGTCCGCAAATCTCTTACCGCCAAGCCATTTTTTGAGGTTAGGAAACAGATAATAGTCACTCGGGGCTAGGTCTGGAGAGTAGGGAGGTTGCGGCATCAATTCAAACTTCAGATCGTTGATTTTAGCCATCGCAACGATTGACTTGTGCGCTGGTGCGTTATCGTGATGAAACAAGATTCTTTTCTTCGCCAGATGAGGTCGTTTAATTCTCACCTCGTGGCTCAAACGTTGCAATAAGTCTGCGTAGTATTGACCAGTGATAGTTTTACCCCTTTCAAGGTAATCAATGTATTGTATATACTACCTCTTGCATCCTAAAAAACAGTAGCCATAACCTTGTTCGCTGAAAAAATTGTTTTTGCCTTCTTTGGAGTTGGTTCCCCTGGTCCAATCCACTGTTTAGACTGTTCTTTGGTTTCAGGAGTGTAGTGGTGGACCCAAGTTTCATCAACGGTTATGAATCGACGCAAAAATTCGCTTGGATTACGCTTATACAACGTCAAATTGGCGGTAGAAAAACATTTCAGCTTTTCCATTTTCAAGAAAAACACAGAGGCGTCCTGTTCAGTGTGCTCTCAAATCTAAACTAACATGGCGATCGGGCTGAAACTATAGCTACAAGCTATCTAAGGATGGTACTATAGAACGCCACCTCAAGATAGGCCTAATGGCGCCATCTCTTGGTCAGGCCGGAAACTTATCAATCCAACCTCGTATTATATAAAAAGTTTTTTTTGTAGTAAACTTTTTGAAGTAAGTTTTTTGTAGTAAGTAAGGCGGGCCCCCTGAGCCGCTTGCGACGAGTGGTGGGATGAGGGTTGGTGAGCGTAGCGAGCAGGTGGCGAACCCCCCTAGTTGTTATTAAAAAAAAAAAAATATGTATTAAAAATACAATTTTATTTTGGTTCAAGTTTCTTCATTTCTTGCTTCCGTCTTTCGTTACTCCCTTTCTTATATGATGCATGCCTGGATAAAATCGATTCCTGTCACCCTAAATAAATAAAATTAGGTAATCCCTTTCTAAGATTATAACCTAATACAAAACTTGTGGCTTAAATTAATTTTATTTTGATAAGAGTAAGGAGCCAAGTTTGGTAAAAATTTTCGTAAGGAGCATGCAAAATTCGTTACTCCCAATTTAATTGCAACAACTTTTTTTTGGCAAGTCATCATCTTTATGTTCTCATTAAGCGCACACCTTGTACAACTTTGTAGATACTTACAGGACAACGGATGCTTCACGGAAATCAACTTAAGTTAGTGAAAGATTTTCCTTCGACCTTTCCGAGCTTAAGCAAAGGCATAAAAAAGAAAACCCATTTGATGATTTTTCGTTACCTTATTTATTTGTTGCTTGTTTTTCTGCTCCTGGTCATGCGTTTTTTCTCGTTATAAGTTTTAACGTAAGAGATTGAGAGCGGGTGTGGTGCGGTGTGTATAGGTAATGCCTATTTTGTGTAGCATACTTTGCAGGTCTATAAATTTTTACGCTGTCAAAGAGCGCGTGTGCATGTGTATGCGTAAGTGTGAGTGTATCTATGTGTGTGTGTCTGTGTGGCTCTTAAACTTTTCTCTTTTTCTGTTGTTGTTGCAGCTGCTACGTTTGATGATGTTTGAAGCCACAGCTCAAGTTTTGTTAACAAGTTTTTTGTTTTTTTTATAGCATGTGTGTGTGTCTATGCTGAGTATATTTTGTTTTAGCCAATTTAATGCCGGCCATACAAGTTGTTTTTCATCAACTTGTGCAAAAAATGAAATGTTATTTATATGTAGTTCTGTCCATACAAATTGCTGCCTTGCCGACCTCGGCACAAATTTGCTCGAACCAATAAATTTAAGGTCTCCGGCAAAGATTTACGCGTTCAAGCAAAATTCCGGGCCGTAGGCGACCTTTTTACTTAATTCATTTAATGCTCTCATTGATTGCAATTTTGCTTTACACTTTTGTTTTGTGATTTATTTTTGTTTTTGCTTTCTTTTCACTCGAACGTTCGGCATAACTTTGCGCTGATTTCATCTATCAAATTAAGAGAGAAAGTAAAAGCCAAGATGCTAAAAATTGCTCGTAAATCTGTTGCGTCGTCTCTTTGAATCTTTGCATATTTCAGAATTTCAGACAAAAACAAAAAATAAAATTAAATTTTTTTGCTATTAAATAAATTCCCAAGCTATGGGGCGTATTTTTAGGATGCGGTAGCTACCAATGGGACCCAACGACAAAGTGTCAACTGTCATTAAAAATTGCGCTATTAAGTTTTATTTTTATTAGAAATTTTTCCTTTTTGTTGTTGTTTATATATATATTTTTTTGATATTTAAGCTTTTATGTTTGTTTTTGTAAATATTTTAGGACTATTTTTAAAATAAAAAAAAAATAAGGTCTGATATTTTAATGACTTTTAATCGTCGTTTTAATGTGAAACGGCTTCAAAGAATTTGTCTTTTTTAGGGCCTAAACATTTGAGCCAGTTGATAAGCTTATCTCTTAGCAATGCTCAGCTCGTTAAGATTGTTTAAGCGGATTTTACATTATCAAGGTGGCTTTAATTAACGTTTAGTACTTTTTCGCAGAAAATAAAATAAAATATGAATTTAAAATATTTATTCCTAAAAAAATGTGGAATTTTCATGGTTAGCTTAGCAAAATCCAATTGGAATGAATTTACCGATACCTTTTCATAGAATTTGTTACAGTGCTTGAGATTTAGTGGATCTTCAGAATATTTGCGACATTTCCCCAAAAAAAATGGGAATATTTAAAAAAACACTAAAAAAATGTGGAATTTTCATGGTTAGCTTAGCAAAATCCTATTGAAATGAATTTTCCGATACCCTTTCATAAAATTTGTTACAGTGCTTGAGATTTCGTGGATCTTCCGAACATTTGGTCCAATTCCCCCCCAAAAAAATGGGGATATTTAAAAAAAACACCCAAAAGCGCCCTATGGCGGCGCTAATATTAAAAATAGATGTCTAGAATGGATTCACTCGACCATATTCATATTTCTTCTAAAGAACATATAACTTTTTTGGCCTTCCTATCAAATTCAAATAAACCTTTTTTGAAAAAGGTTAGCGTTTCAAAATTCATTTTACACCTATAGTTTGTTTGGACGAAGTAGCTTAGAATGACCTATAGAATCGAAATCTCTGAGAGCCCCAGAACGTTTTTTGGAACTTACAACTTGACCCACCCTAATGTACATATATCTTCAAATATGAATTTACTAACCATTGTACTTGATCACAAAAACTAAAAAATATATGTACTTTCTTCGGAATTCTAGTAAAGGGTGGACCATTTGTTGGTTGTTCTTCTTCTTTATTTGCAATTCCTTTTCGAATGTTAGCGATTATACAAGAAAAAAGTATAAACATAAAAATATAAATAATATTAAATATTTTTAGGACAAATTTTTAACAATATTTGAAAATAATTCGCGGTCTCTGGCTGCTTCCAAGAGTTGACCCACATGTTGCATACCGGTCCATTGCCTTATGTTCCTCAACCAAGAGAACTGCTTACGACCGATGCCTCTTCTTCCTTCAATCTTGACTTTGAGAATGAGTTGTAACAGCTTATATTTGGGATTTCGCAGAATATGACCCAAATATAAAGTTTTTCTTCGTTTGATAGCTTTGAGCAGTTGTCTATCAAAGTTAACTCTTCGCAGGACTTCTTCATTAGAAACGTGATGGGTCCAAGGTATTCTGAGCAATTTCCGAAAAAGCCACATTTCAAATGCTTCCAGTCTGTTCATGTCTGATATTTTTATGGTCCAAATTTCTCATGCCATAATAGAAGATACTGAGCATACATAACATTTTATGAAGCGCATTTTTAGATACAGATTCGAAATCGCGACATTTTAGGACTTTGCCATATCTGAGAAATGCGCACCTTGTGTTGGTTGTTAAACACTCATAATTACGGAATATACCCGACAACATGTCGTCGAAGAGTTGCGCAAATTTTTTTGGATAATATACGAATCTAATGCAATTAACAGACCCACCAACAGACTGACCCACCCTATACTATAACAATGCCACTCGTGATCACGTCAGACTTACCGTGCTTAAATGCATCAATTGCTTATCGCTGCACTTGTCTCATCTAATACATATACGAATCTAGTACAATTATCAACAAAAAAACCCACAGATGACCCACCCTATACTATAACAACGCCCTCAGCATCGCGTAGACTTACCTTGCGTATTGCGTAAATGCATTTAGAGCTTATCGCTGCACTTGTCTCATGCAATAAATATACGAATCTAATACAATTAACAAACAAACCAACAGCTAAACCACCCTATACTACAACAACGCCCTCGCATCACGTAGACTTACCGTATATAAATACATCTAGAGCTTATCGCTGCACTTGCCTCATCCAACAAATATAGAAATCAAACATAATTAACAAGCAAACCAACAGCTGACCCACCCTATACTACAACAACGCCCTAGCATCACGTAGACTTACCTTGTGTAAATGCATATAGAGCTTATCAGTGCACTTGCCTCATCCAATAAATATATATACGAATCTAATACAATTAACAAACAAACCAACAGCTGACCCACCCTATACTACAACAACGCCCTCGCATCACGTAGACTTACCTTGCGTAAATGCATCCAGTGCTTATCGCTGCACTTGCCTCTTACGAATCTAATACAATTAACTAACAAATCTAAAGATGGCCCACCCTATACTTTAACAACGTCCTAGCATCATGTAGTTTTAACCTACGTGCAACATGAGCTTATCGCTGCACTTGCCTCATCCAATAAAATCCAAGCTGGAGCTACAAAGTAACCGACAGCTGGTTCCGTCTCCGGCTCAACGTCAGCACAACAGGATATATGGTGTGACATGGCTAGGTGTGGCTGATATAATTAAATCTTTCGTTATCCTCTCGGCACCTTTTGTTGCACTTGACCTTTGCTTAGATAATCCCTCAATGTTCTGCTTGGAAAGTTTTCATCACTGTCAATTAAACTGTCGCTATTTCAGGATCCTATGTCACAGGCAGTTATACTTTGGCAAATCGCGCTCACCAAAATTTGGCGGCTTGTCTTTGAACCTTTTTAAATTACTTTAATTAAGGCCTAATTGCCTGATTAAATAAAATGAACTTAGCACTTTAAAACTTTGTATTGTTTACGCGTTAAAAGCTTTGTTTTAACATTTAATCAAAAAAGATTGGTATTTTGGGGATCTCACGAGTTTCTTCAAGATAAATCAAGACAATTTTCATTAAGTAAAATACGTAATTGAGGCTTGTTGGGCATAAATGCATAAAGGTCAAAGCTTTTACACCAAGATTATTTATGCCAAACCTAGTAACTTGATTATGAAAAATAGGGCATAATTGAGATTTGTGTGGCATAAATGCATTAAGGTATAAGGTCAAAGCTCTTAAATCAAAAAAAATAAGTGTATTTCTGCCCGGCCCAGTAACTTTACTATGGGAAATGGGGCAAAATTAAAGTTTGTTGGGCATAAATGCATAACAAAAATGAGCAAAGCTTTTATCACAAAAAAAAATGTATTTTTGCCCAACCATTATTAAGGTTATAAAGGTTATAAAGGTTAAAGGTTTAACACAATAAAAAAAAGTGTATTTATGCCCAACCCAATATGAAAAATCGGGTATTTTTTCCCAAAAGAGTATTGTAAAAAGCACCAATAATTTATTTTGGGGCTATCTTGCCTTGTACTTACTTAGCTTATTATTGCTTAACATTGATACTTCAAGGACATATTAGGCATCAAATCAGAAGTATTGATGATATAGATGGGACAATTATTCCCTTGCGCACTGTAGATTCAAAAGATTTAAAAAGCTTAGAGTTAGAGTGCTAAAGAGAATATTATTCTGATAAAAATGATATAGGATTTGCACTTGGTTTGTTTTTAGCAAAAACCTGATTAAGGATGTCTTAAAATCATTCTAATTTTTTCCATTAAGTGTGAAATCCGTTGTTGAATTGTAGTTGACTTATGCCAAATCTTTAATTTTAAATAACTATGCCAAACATTTTTATTATTATAAATACCATTTCTCCACTTTGGTATTCCAAAAGTATCAAATATTTCTCAAATATCACACCTTACATACTTATATTTTCAGACAATTGAATTTGTTTATTGATTCAATTAAATATATACATCATTTCACTCAATTAGACGCATCAAAAAACATTTAAATTCCATAGTCAATGAATTTTTATAGCCATCTAAATGTTTCACCTCACACTCGAGTGCCTAAAAACCAGAAGAAGTATCCCACAATTCTAAATGTAAATAAATATATAGGCACGTATAGTATATATAGAAAGGCAGAAAGGCAACCAAAAAGCATTCAATTAATTGATTTGCCAAAAAATCAAAAATAAAAATCCCAAAGGCAACCACAGCGGAAATTCGCCAGCCAATATAGATACATATAGACATAGCCACTTATAGACATAGTCATACAGCCTAGAGGCAATTATTTTATTTCAAATTTTCATGCCATTCATCAGCTTAGTTAGCCCTAGACACTGTCAGCTTTCCAAACATTTATTTTTTTAAATATTTATACACTGCCGGTTTTTAGATAAGGTGTCTATTAAAAAGCTGGCGACATAGAACCACCAAAGTAAACGATAAAATGGTAAAGCGAACAAATTAAATGGATAGAGGCACATGCGTATGTCTGAACGCCTAGATCTGGGTTTGGTATAGGAAATAGGATAACCAAATGTGACATTTGAACTTACTATGTAAGCCTCCAGGTTAAGCTTATTATATTTGACCGCTGCCATGCCCACATCCACGCCCAAAATATTTTTGAAATTAATTATCAATTTCCAAAAACATATATTTTTTAAATATTTATATACTGGTGGTTCTTAAGTAAGATGTCTATTAAGAAGCACACGCCCTAGAACAATCAAAGTAAACGCTGATATGGTCAGGGGAACAAGTGAAATGAATAGAGGCAGGTTCGTGCGTATGTCTGAACGCCTTGATCTGGGATATTATAGGAGCTAGAATAACCAAAAGTAACTTTTGAGCTCAATATGTTTGCCGCCAGGTTTACCTTAATTTATTGGCCCGCTGCCACGCCCACTTTCAAGACCAAAACATGTATAAATTTTTACATTGGAACTTACTATGCGTGCTGTCAGATTAAGCTTCTTTTATATGACCGCTGCCCACTTTCACGGCCAAAATATTGGGTGATTCATTAAGGCCTTTTTTTTAATGATTTGGCAAATGCAAATTTCAAAGGAATAATGGGATCTTTATTTATGATTTCGAAAGGATATTTTATGGCATTTATTTTTTAAAAATAATCTCGTTTAAATGTTGGCCGCAACTGCGTTTTAAATGGTCCATCCTGAAGGTCCCATTTTCCATGACTCGTTCAAGCATTTCCACTGGTATTTGGCCAAAAACACAAGTAATGTTGGCTTCCAAGGCCTCAATCGTTGCTGGTTTGTCAACGTAAACTTTTGACCCAAGGTACGGGTCCCATACGTGAAATTAATCGCTCACCAAATTGATCGGAATAGAGCCATTGTTTCATTGGCAATTTTGACCGGAGTGCCATCCTGTTGGAACCAAATGTCGTCGAGATCACGGGCAACTATTTCAGGCAGCAAAAAGTCCGTTAACATGGTCCGATAGCGTGAGCCATTGATGGTAACGTTCGCACCTTGGTCATTTTCAAAAAAATACGGACCAATGATTCCATTCTTGGATGTAATGGCAACTGGTGAACCTCTTCGGGTTGATCTTCTCCCCAAATACCGCAATTTTGCTTATTCACGAAGCCGTGGAGCCAAAAGTGGGTCTGTCTCATCACTGAACAAAATTTTGGTCGAAAACAACGGATCTTTATCGATCTTACCAAGAGCCCATTCACTAAAACGGCGTCGTGCAGGAAGGTCATTCGGCTTCAATTCTTGCCTGAGTTGAATTTTGTATGCTTTCAAGCCGAGATCCAAATGTAAAATGCGCTAGGTGGTTGAATACGACAGGCCAAGCTGTTGCGATCGGCGCCGAATCGATTCCTCGCGGTCATCGTGAACACTGTCAGCTACCGCCACTATATTCTCTGCACTACGTGCTGGATGTGGTCGATTTGGTCGTGTATCATCAAACAATGAATACTGGGTTTCAAATTTGGTGATGGTGTTACGAATTGTGGGTTCGGTGGGTCTATTATTTTGACCATAAGTCGATCTCAGCGCACGAAAAACATTCTTTGCAGAACGCTGATTTTCGTAGTAAAATTGTACAATTTGTAAACGTTGTTCGGGTGTAAGTCTTTCCATGATGATTTGCCAATGAATACTGAACAACTTTGCCTTTGAGAGCTATCATGCATCACGCGTGATCCACACGAAAATCCCTCTTGAAAAAAAGGTCTTAATGAATCACCCTTTATTTCTTAAATTTTACAATTATTGTTTAGGATTGATTTTTGATTTGGGCTTTCGATTAATTCCCAAGATCTTCAAGTTAGGGCCATTTATGATAGTTCTAGTAGTTTCTCAGCGCCAAACATCAACCTGGCGCCGTCTGGCGACCAATTTTTTTTTGTATATAAAGCGGTAAAAAAAGTTAAAAGAAAACTAATGTTATTATTACATGCATCCTATTTCCTTATAGTCTAATCGTACAGGGTATCTCAAATTCCACCTGATTTTCGATTACGCAATTTCTTTTCCCCAAAAATCAACCTGGCGCCGCCTAGCGACCAATTGCCTTTCAATTTTTTATAACAAAAAAGGGTAAATAAAGCTTGAAAAGAAAATTATAATCTAATTACATGCATCCCTTTTCCTTATAGTCCGATCTTAAGGTATTTAAAATTCCACCACCTCCAATTTTTATGTTCTCCATTTTTTATTTTAAGAATTAATTTCATATTCTGTCGGCGTCATCTTAATTTCGCTTTTACTTAAATACAGTTGCTAAGTCGTCAACAAATCTCTCAGTTTAATCTCATCAAATATGCGGCAGAGTATTTTTGGAATTTTTTGTGTGTGCGCGTGGGTACACACTTTTGTGCCGCACTGTGCGTTTATTTTTAGCGTGACTGTGTCAGCTCGTGAGTGTGAGTAGCTATCGCAGCGTCCAGCTGGAATTTTCTTGACCTTCACCTTTATTTACAAGAAATAAGCAATTCATTCAGACACTCTTTAGTTGCTAATTATTTATTTATGCTTTGCGCTCTCTTTTCTTCTTTGCTCTTTGCTGCATGTTCGTTCGTTTTGTTTGTTATTTCTTTTTGTTAGTGTTGGAAAATGCGCACATTAAGCATATAAGTAAATTTCATTTATTTTTAATCGACTTTTAATTTGCTTGTTGTTTATTTTTCGAAAACTTTTTAATTGGCAACTCAGGTATTTTCTTAGCCATTTATTTTCGTGCTTATCTCCTCACATTGTTTAGTTTGAAATGTTTTTATTTTTGCATTTAGCTCCTAAATGCCAAACGCATTTCAGGAATTGCGTGTCCAACGACAAGTTCTTTCCTTATCTACCAGCCAGTGGGGCAATATGTCAATGTTTTATACTTATATCCTTAAATCGTTATTTTTATATTTTTTGTTCTTGTTGCTCTTAAATCAACAAGCGCTCTTCACTTAAGTGCTAAGCAAATGCTTTACGTGGGTTTTCATAATACCATATTGAATGTAAATAATGGAAATTCGAAAAGGACAAAGTTCAACGGTGTGTAAAATATTTTATAATACTAAGACATAATATAAATTCAAGCTTGACATATGTGTATACATATACATGTGTGTTATACATAAGTGTACGTGTGTGTGTTGGTTTGTTTGTGTTTGTTTCAGCAAATGAATATTTGAAGAGTTTTCAAAAGTTTGTTAGGCATAAATTGTACTTTGGTTTAAATATCAACTTTTGGCAAATATTATAACTTGTACAGCAGCTTCATATAACATAAATATATAAATTTAGTACTGTCAAAGGCTGCTGAAAACTTTTTCAATAAGTTTTAAGCTATATTTGGGACAGTGAAAATTGACTTACGGATATGCTTAGATGTTGGCAGTCATGCATGTAAATTTATTAGTTAAATTTTGTGGAAAATTTGTGGAAATGGTTACTGAAAAGCTAACTGAAACAAAAAAATATCCTTTTATGTAAATTTACAACATAGTCTTATAGTAATTATATGTTTTAGTTACTATATTTGTTTATTTTATATCTTTATATAGAAAAAAACTTATGTTTTACGTGTTACGGGTGTTCTCATGAAAGCGTCGATGAATTTCAAATCTGATTTTTGCGTGTGTTAGAGGCTGTCAATATGGAGGTTTTAAGCCTATTGCGATGTGTATTGGGTGTATTGGTTCGTGAGATATACGCACTTTTGTGAATATCATGAATATAGCATATTAGAAAATTGTTCAACACCGGATATTGGACATTAACTGCAGACAGAAGCGTAGTCCGAAAGGGGTTGAAATGTAGTTTCTGTGGGGCATGAATTTATTGAGATGCGAGCTCTCTTAAGAATACTTAAGTTCGTCCATACGGCTTTTTAGAGAGTCAAGAGAGTCGACTTACCCAAAAATCTTATGATTGCCTAAATAAGCTAAGTAGAGAATCTTACAATGTTTATATACTCTAAGATTATTCAAAAAGTTTGGGCAGTATATTATTATTATATATATACTAGCCGGCCCCCGGCACGCTCGCTTCGTTCGCTCGTCTAGATCTTTATTTTCCTCCAATGATTTATTTTTGTGGCGAATTCACGAAATTGCATTATGTGCAAATATTGATCTGATCATATGTATTTTATACAGAAATCAAAACATGAATTGTAAGCAAAAATCGCAGAATTCCTTTCTTCTTAAGAAAACTTTCTTGGAAAGGAATAACTAAATCAATATTAATTTCTAAAATTGATGAAATTGTAAATTATCCTACCGAGTTTTTAAATTCACTTGATTTGCCAGGAATGTTAGGAGTGGCAACCCTTATCTCTTAGGGGTATGAAAAATAGATGTTGGCCGATTCTCAGACCTGCCCAATAAGCACACAAAATTTCATGAGAATCGGTCTAGCCGTTTCGGAGGAGTATGTTCACACAAAAACCAATATTCACAAAATGCGTATATCTCACGAACCAATTTACACAAACACATCGCAATATGCTTAAAACCTCCGCATTGACCTCTAACACACGCAAAAATCAGATTTGAAATTCATCGACTCGTTCATGAGAACACCGATAGCACGTAAAACATAAGTTTCTTCTTATATATAAAATTCTAGTTTCACAATGTTAGTTACCATACTCCTCCGAAACGGCTGGACCGATTCTCATGAAATTTTGTGTGCTTCAATAAAATAAAATTTATAACGTTTATAATTTTTGTGTTTCGTTTCGACAAAAACAATTTACAAAAAAATATTAGTTAATCTGACAATGTACACAATGCCAACCTAAATTAAAAAAAAAAATTTGTATTGGAAAATCAAATTGTCCTTTTTAGTATTTTCATCGCAATTTTGTTATGTTTTCTCAACCCTACACAATCCTAGGACTTCCACGAACATTTCAAGACCAAAATTAGCCAAATCGGTTCAGCCGTTCGTGAGTCCATAAGCTTAGAAGGAACATAACATTGTGACACGAGAATTTTATATATAAGATTATATTATTTTTTCGGTACTTATTGGGTGTACAAATAGAAAACCGCCGTTTTTTCTGATGATTTGAGGCTTTATTGTAAAAAATTCGTTACATACTCATTCTTTAAAATAATTTGCATTGTTAGTCACTACTTTTTCCCATTTTTTGGCAGCTTCTGAATTCATCATCGGAAAAATTATTCTTCTTTTGACGCGATCCAAGAATCGATCAAATTTTTGGCTTCTTCGAAAGAACGAAAGTGCTGTTTGGCCGGATCATGCGTCATCAATCCGAATAAGTAAAAATCAGAAGGGACGATGTCAGGAGAGTACGGCGGGTGGGGTAGGATGTCCCATTTCAAAATTTCCAGGCATGTTTTCACTACCTTGAAAACATATGGCCGAGCGTTGTCATGTAGAAGTATGACCTTATCGTGTTTTTCCGAGTATTGCGGTCGTTTTTCCTTCAACGCTCGACTAAGGCGTATTTGTTGCGTCCGTTACAGGGCTCCTGTAATGGTTTCCCCTGGATGCAAGAGTTTATAGTAGACTACGCCGAGCTGGTCCCAACAAATACAGAGCATCAGCCTCGAGCCTTGAGTGTTCGGTTTCGCTATTGAAGTTGTTGCTTGGCCGAGAAGCCCACACGATTTTTTCCGCTTCGGATTGTCATAGTGTATCCACTTTTCATCGCCGGTCAGGATTCGATACAAAAAACTCTTGCTGTTTTGCCGTTAGAGGAGTTGTTCGCACGTGCAAAGGAGCCGTTCGATGTTCCTCGACTTCAACTCGTCGGCACCCAATGTCCCAGTTTCTGAATCATTCCTAAGCTTTTAAGGCAATGAGAAACGGCTTGCTGAGTCACGCCTTATAAACTTGCAAGTTCTTGTTGCGTTCTACAACCATCTTCATTCAGTAAAGTCTCTACTTCTGTATCCTTGAACTTTTTCACGTGTCCGGGACGATCCTTGTCTTGCCATATTCGCCATTTTTAAAGTTTTGAAACCATTCCCGACACGTTCTTTTACTAAAGCGAGATTCTGTGGAGTTGTTGACCGATGCCTCAGCAGACAAGTATCGATTCTGCTCGTACTTATCGACCGATTTGCAATGCTGGCGCCACCTATAGGACAACAGCGGCTTTCTATTTGTAACAATAACCCATAACAAATTTGGTATAGATAGACCTATTTGAAGAGATTTTAAATACAAATATTGAACAGAGGCTCTGTGCCATACCAGCGCTGGGCAGGCACAGAGAATATGCCTGGTGGTTTCAACGTCCTCGAGACAGAGTTTGCAGAGCCCGATAGGCCAATTTTCTGTAGATGGTATCTAACAGTGTGATGGCCAGATAGGTATGCTACTAGGCGTTGTAAGTCTGCTCTGCCAAGACCTTTTGTCTTGAATATATCCAGAGGTTTTACAAGCGCTTTTGCTTGACTCAGCCCCGGTAAGGAGAATCAGTATCTCCTATATTCTATATATATACCTTGGTCTTGATTGTGGACCAGACAATACCAAAGAAAGGCGCAGGAGATGGTCAGGAAAGAGGCACCCTGTCGTGCTAGATCGTCAGCGATCGTGTTACCATTCACTCCTGAGTGTCCAGGTACCCAACATGGCATGACTTTGTTCCGGGTGGACAGGGTTTGGAGGTAATTATGCCATTCTTTAACCATCATGGAGGAGATGCTCCAAGATGATAATGCCCTAATAGCAGCTTGGCTAACTGAGTAAATACAGATGTTTGCTGCCCTAGTTCCCTTCTGAAGCGATACTATAATATAGGCGCAGATCTGAATGGCATGAATCTCCGCTTGAAAGACGCTGGGCCAGATGCCCATTGTAGTAGAGATTCTGGTGTTGGTTCCAACGATTCTAGCACCTACACCCTGCTCTGTTTTGGGCCCATCCGTGAATCATTGTTGCCAACGGAGGTTGCCAAAGGGGCTGCCATCAGCCCAAGTTTTCCGACTTAAGAGAAGAGATCTCAATTTCTTGTTATGAAATAATTCCGTGATCATAAAATCTCTTCTAGAGCAGATCGATACGTCAGGAATGGCTCCAGATTGGAAATCCAGAATAAAATATATTTAAATTGGTTGTACCGTCTCCTCTTTGAAGCTAACAATGTTGTTCCATTAATGATTATTAGGATCGTCGATCCTTGGAGCTCGCCTGCTGCTGCTTGCATTGTTCAATAGTTGGGAGTCCTAAATAAATACTTTATACCTTAAAATCAAAAAGTTTCCGGAAAGGCGTTATTGAAAAGGCACGCGCAAAATAAATCGGTATATTTCTTTTTTTATTAGGTTGGTAGGACTGTTTTTGACATCTCGTCATAATATGAGCTTGATCCAATCATCCATACACTTCTGGTAGGCTTGGGCAGGGATGGCTTTAAGTTCCTTCTTTGAATTTTGTTTGATGATCTCAATGGTGTCAAAACGCTTCCCTCTTAATGGCAATTTGAGTTTCGGGAACACAAAAAAATCACACGGTGCCATATCTGGTGAGTACGGAGCCTGAGCGACCACATTCGTTGAGTGTTTGGCCAGAAATTCCAAAATAATGAAAACTTTTTTGGCGCGAGTCGGGCCGCGATGCGTTTCATGCCCAAAGCTTCAACAAAAATGTGTTCGGGTGATCCATATGAGATGCCAAGGTCTGAAGCAATCTCACGAATACCGATACTACGATTTTCGATCACAATAATCTTCACTACATCGACGTTTTCTTCGGTATTTGACGTTGAAGGACGACCGGAACGAGGCAAATCAGTGACGTCTTCACGACCCTCTCTGAACAATTAGTACCACTCGTCTGCCTGTGTTTTGGACATACTGTCCTTAGTGAAGGACTTTTGCAACATCTTAAGCGAATCGAAAATTCATTCGTACCACACAATTTTAAACAAACTCGTTGATACACGTTTTTTCTATCCATAAAAGAAGCGCTCAAATTTAAAGAGTTCTTTGTAAAAAACATACTGTGGCATAAAACACTTTAAAACATATTCAAAATATCATGATGAACAATTTCTAGAACAACATTTAAAACAAGAATTCAAATTCTTTCCTTTATTTAAAGGATGCCATGCCATGCATAGCAACCACATTACATATAACAGCAACAATATTCATATCATTCTGAGAAACAACGCACATACCAATCAAATAAATGCAAATTGAAAACCAGACGAAAACCTAATCAAATTTGATTGACTTGACAAATTGAATATTTTGTTGTTGTTGTTGTTGTTGTTCTATACGCAGATATTACTAATCATATAGTACAAGTGCATAGATATTTTGAGCATGAATCAGGTGCCATAATCATCATCATCAACATCATCATAAATATCAACCGTCTAAAAATAAACACAAGTATTTCTAGACTATGGATGAGATGAGATGGTCAGGGGGGCGTGCCAAGTGGGCTTTGGCACTAGGCACTTTTAATAAATGTGCAGAGAGTGCAACAAACGAGCATTGCATTAATTAAATTTAATGAATTATGTCCAAGTGTTGATTTAAGGCTGCTTATTTGCTTATTTTTCACTAAAGTGTGCGCTCAACGTGGCGTATACGTGATATGGGAAAATTAAGGCCAAGGCGTTAACTCAATTTGTGTTGTAGTAACACATATTATATATAGAGTAGCAACAGTATTTAAATAAGTTAAAAAATTACAACGCCTTGCCTTGACATTAGCAAATGCAATTGGCGCACACATGGCGTATGAGCAATGTACGAACTACTTATAATAAATTCTTATGCTGCTGACATGACGTCAAAAGTCGCAAAAGTGGCAACAACAGCCGCTTGAAATGTTGTTGCAATATGCTCCAAGTTTAATTCCCAGTTGATGCACATCGTCGACTCGTTGTAAAAGGATGGAGGAGGCGTCTTATTCCCAAGAGCGCTCATTGAAAATGAGCTATGAAAATGTGTTTTGCCGGCAGAGCAGCGTCCATATAGGCTGGATCAAACCTTTATTTTGGCTAAATATAGTACATATGGTATATGTGTGTGTGTGTAGTTGTGTGGGTGTTGTGCTTATTTGGGTATACAAACTCACAATGCTCATTGCTTATTTATCAGAATATTCACACGCTTGCACACAAACACACACACAAAAACAAATTGAGAGCAAGCAAAGAGAGCGAGCGAGTCCAATGAGTTTCGTGTTTTCCACTGATGCTCCTGGGCACATCTGATTGCGGTACTGACGCCTGTAGACAATTGTGCTGACGTCGTTGTTTTAATGCTCTTAAGGAGAGTGACTCAGCTATGATATCAGGTGTGTCATAGAGGGCAGTAGGGAACTTATATGCTTTAAAATTTTAAAACTTAATAAAATTCTTTAAAAATAAACTGTGCCTCTTAATTATGCGCTTAATTGTTAATATTTATATAGAAGTATTATTAATGATACTGCCATTGTTAGACCCATACTCATGTATGGATTCTGGTGGCCTACCTTAGCTGAGGGGACTAACCTTAAAAATTTAAGTAAGGTTCAACGAACCGCCAAACTTACAATAAGTGGTGCTCTACGCTCTACACCAAGCGAAGCCTTGCTATTCTAAACCTCCTACCACTGAACAAGGTAGGGAAACAACAAGCCATGAGAGAGGCGAAAAAATGGAATGATGAAGGTTTTGGTCATGCTAAGATTCTTAAAGGGAACCCACTTATCCCCGAAAGTTACAGACTACTGCATACCGCAGGAACATTTTACAACTAACTTCAGAGCCTATATTCCAACCAGAGAGAAGTGGAATACTGGGGTACCAGGCCCAGCAGGCTCGATAAAGGGATACACGGACGGGTCCAAGCTAGACGACCGTGTAGGGGAGGCGTCTACGTCGAGGATTTCGACATTAGAATTGCTTTTCGGCTTCCGGACTGCAGTGTCTTTCAGGCAGAGGTTACAGCAATCCGGGAGGCTTTAACAACAATAAAAAACCTACAAGTTAAAGATAAGAACATCTGTATATATTCGGACAGCCAAGCGGCTATTAAGTCCCTAGTTTCGATGACTTCGTGTATGAAGTCAATGAATGACTGCCGCTTGTCTTTTGGGGTGATGGCTGAACAGCTTTCAATTCACCTGATATGGGTCCCAGGACATAGGGACTTTGAGGGAAACTGAATTGCGGATGAACTGGCTAGAAAAAAAACTACCAGCATCCTCCTTCAAGGCAAGTAGGGCGTGGGTCTACCCAGGGCCAGCTGTAAACTGAGAATACGAAACTTTTTCGCTCTGTGTGCAAATAAAACGTGGAGTCGGACATAGAACACGTGTAAGATCTCGCGGCAAACCTGCAGTAAAAGAACCAAAAAACTTTGCTGTCTGAATAGAGCCCAGTGCTCATCTGTTATCCGTGCCATCACGTCACACTGGTTGGTAGGAAACCACGCATCCAGGTTGAATACTCCCCACCATGACTTCTGTAGAAGCTGTGGCGATGAAAGGGAGCTGGAGACGGTGGAACATGGGCAGAAAAAGATTTAGGTTCGTGCAGTCACATTTTCTAAATGATCTATCCCTCGTAACCTCGGCAAAGGAGCGGTTAAAGTGCTGCGGTCGCGTTCTTTTTGGCGGAGGCGCAGCTTCTTCTGCGGATCTCTGCCTCTTGACGAGGGCTTTAGGTTTCCCTGGGGCTGCTGGCTGGAAACCCGGCAGGATACCTCTGGCTCAATCTACTAATTCCTTTTCCTCCAGTGTGACCTCCGGATTGGTAAGATTCTTTTGGAGAATTTCTCCTGCCCGTCGACTGTCTTGGTAAAACGGTTTTGTTGGTGGTGGTATCTTAGGAGTAGCCGGCTCTGAAGAGTTGGCAGCCAGCCCTACCTTGGACGAAGAAGCGAAACATTTTTGTTCCATTTTTTCGTCCGAGGATGGGTTGGACTGCCTTCCCTCAGAATCTAGGGAAGACGGTGGGTTTGCCGTCTTGCCCTTGCCGGCACAGTCCGGGATGGGAAGGACACCTTCTGGTTCCTTCCCCACCGCGCTTTGAGCTGCATTTTTTGGGATGTTATTCCGTATCGTATTTTGGCGAGATACGTTCTCAGGTTTTTGTTTGTTGGAATTCATAATTTTTGGACCCACGAGAAGTCGGCAAGGCGTGAGTCACCCGCGGCATAGCCCTGGTACCGCGGGAAGCCATTTATTAAAACTGGAGGTCGGCAGGTATCCAGAGTTCGCAAAGTGATGACTGAGACCCCCTCAGCCATTCATCCCTCGGCCTTTGCTGTTCCACCTTGGATTTGGGGTAATTTTATAGAGTTTTCTTCTCTCGCCCGAACTACCATTCGTCAGCACCCATGGCAGAGACATGACCTAACCATGAGACTGCCTCCAGCCGTCCTCACGTGGAGAGTATAGTCGCACTTCCAGAAGTGTGTCACAATTACGGCGCGTACCCAAGTCTAGGCTTACACGTGATTCCCCTTGTGTCACCAACTAGGTTCTTACAGTCACACTTTCTCGACGATCTATCTCAGCTCTCTGAACAGAGTCCAAAATGCCTTTTAAGGTTCATTCAGGCAGCCGGATGGCTTTCTCACCTTTCGTAGGGAACCTCTCAAGTGGGGAAATGGGGTGAATTAGCTCACTCTAGCGGTATCGCAAAGGGCCTATCCTTGGCCTAAGTGTGTTGGGACGTCAGTCCCAGCTGCCGCCCTAACCTAACCAGACCTCTAATTAAAACATTTCTCTTTTAAAAACAATATCTTTCCCATCAACTGCAGTGTATCTTCACGTTCGCATTGCCAAAAAATTTAATTTTTATTCGATTTGTTGCCATTTGGGGGCCTTAAGAGTTATGCGCTTAAACAAATGTAAACAAAGTTAAAAAGCAATTTCTCTCTGTGTATTTACGTGTTTGTGTTGGTAACTACACGCCGTCGCATAATTAATTTTGAAAATGTTTCCAAATGCTGGAAAAACAAAAATATACAATCTGCATTGTTCACTTAATGCTCAAAAAAGACACCCAAGCGGCGGCGCTGCAGCATTTCTTTCAATGACGTCACGCCCAACGCCCACACAAACATGAAATAAATTGCTTTGCTGGGCAGCACGTAAGAGCGCGCTTTAAGAGAGCACAAAAGGCGACATTATTTTTAGTGCTTTAATATAGTGTAGCCTACACATAGGCGCAGCATTAGTTGGCCAACTATAAATGTATTAGTGTGTGCGTGTGTGTGGGAGAGTGATTGAGAGCGCGTGTCTTTGTGTGCGTGTGTGTGCACTTGGTTTAGTAATTAGCTGCACACTAACGATAATTGATTAGAGTTTTTGTTGTAGTCAAGGTGGCTTATACACGACGCATACAGCGGTAATCACTTTAGTTTTATCAGTGTGTTAGTGAGTGTGTGTGTGTGAGCCAGATGTTTGTCTGCTAATTAGACGCTAAACTTTTTTGGTTAATTAATGTCATTACACAGAAAGTAGTTGAAATGTTTGCCCAAGATTTGGCCAAACTTATTTTACCTTGCTCTCTTTTTTTGAGTTAATTAAAGTAGTTGAGCAACTTGTAAAATAAATATTTCTGTTAGAGTCTCTTTTGAGCTCCCGCTCTTTTTTTCAGCTAACAAGAGAGCCACATAATATACGTTACATATATACACATTATTAATCAATTACATGGACACATGATAAATTATCTGAGCAAAAATATGCAGCTCGCCTTGGGAGACCTACATCAAAATTTTTAAGGATTTGTTTTATGGGGATTTTTTGTGGCAAACGTTTTGGCCAACATATTCTCTGGGCCACAGTGAGTGAGGATGGCAGAGATAACATTTCTTGGCATAATTTGACAGGCACATAAATTTATGTAAATGTCACAAAATAAACTATGTGAGTTGCATAAAGAGCGGGTAGCTCAATACTCTTAGACACAAAAACAATAGTTGTCGCTTTAAGAAAAATAAATTTCAAAACGGAGTTTATTTTTTTTACTATTATAAATTGTATTTATATTTACCGAAAATTGTCATATGCCTGTTATGTTTTAATAGCTTAAAGGAAAGACGTAATTAACGTCAAAGTCAAATCTATTAGAAATATCTTTAATCTTTTAAGCTGCTTTAAAAGTAACTTTTGTAGCTTACGTCTTACTTATTTATTGCATTAAAAAGTACATTACATTGTTCACAAAAAAGTTTCGTAGGAAATTTTATTTTCAAAAATTATAAGTTGTGTAGGTAAAAACGGATTTTCATTTATGATAATGTACAATTTTCGAAATTAAAAATAAATAAAATAGTTTTGCTTAAAACCGATTATTTGCTAAAAGAAGGTCGGAAATTTTTCTATTATTAACACACGGCTACAAATACAGGCGTCATGTTAGTTGTTGGAAAACCAAGTGTCATTTTCGAAGTATATTGATGCGTAGAATCCAACTCCGGGATCCCAACTGACCCATGACGTTAAAGGAATATATTTTGTAACTTCGAATGGTCATAATTTTGCGAAGCAACATCGTAACTGATCTCTTAAACTCTTAAATTAAAGATCAATAATGGTACTAACTATATACAGTACACTGCAAAAGTTTGGGTTCAGTTAAAAAATTTAATGTTTTTTGTATTTGTCGCTATTCCGTCGGGTACCAGATTGATAGGAGAAGGATTTGTATATCAGCAAGACAACGATCCTAAACACACGTCAAAATTGTGTTCTAACTACTTAAAATCCAAAGAAACAGCTGGGGCACTCAAAATCATGGAATGGTCACCCCAGTCGCCGGACGAGAATCCCATTGAGCTGTTGTGGGATGAACTGGATAGAGAGGTGCGAAAACTACGTCCAACTAGCGCGAATCACCTGTGGGAGTGTCTGAAGAGGGCTTGGGAACAAATACAAGTTCAAACGCTTAAAAAATTAGTCGAACGAATGCCGAGAGTCTGTGCAGCCATCATCAAATTTAAAGGAAACCATATTGATGAGAACCACCTGATTAGATGTTTTTCATTCTTCTTTTTTTTTCGAATAAAAATCGCAATTTTTGGCGAATATTATTTGTAGTTCATTTATATATATGTAATGTTTTTTCAATGTATCATTTAAAATAAAACGGTCCAAGATCGACAAATAAGGCGACAAATACAAAAAACATGAGATTTTTCAACTGACCCCAAACTTTTGCAGGGTAGTGAGATTACAAAAATTTGTTGCACCCTGTACATAATCATGAAAGAAGAAAACGCCGTTTTTAGGTGTTACCCCAACTATTTCAAAATCTTAATGTATGCCAATTCTGCCTCCAATTCGGAGCAGCAAATTGTTACTTCGGAAATTAACCTTAGCTTTCCAACAACTTAACCATATTGACCTTTGTAACTCCTGTTTGGCGTTTGCATAAGAACGATGATTATGTTTTCTTAAATATGAATATTGGAAATAAGAATAAAATCGATTGTTTTTGATTAAAACTTCGTATTTGCTATAAATCGCTTATTTTTGCTTAAGAAAGGGTATTTGCATACAAACGATTATTTTTGCATAAAAATAATATTTTTAATATGTTTGGATACAAAATTTAGATTATTTTTGGTAAAAAATGTAGATTATTTTTGGATAAAAAATAGATAGTTGCATTTTAGCAGCAATTTATTAAAAAGGACATATTCAAGGGCACAAAACTTACGATAATAATTTAGATAAAAAAACATAATTAATTCATTTCATATAAATCTAAGGATTTAAACAAACCATGAATTAAACGCTGCAAAATATAAGTAAATCTGATTATTTTTGATTTAAAAATGGGTATTTGCACTAAAGCGATTATTTTTGCATAAAAATTTATATTTGCATTCAAAACGGATATTTTTCTATATTTACTTACTTCAAGAAGATCAACATATATACAGTTTATTAAATTCAAGTAATATAAAAAAAGCTTATTTAAAATAATTTTACAAATTTAATAATAAGCTAATAATAAAATTAATTTTAGGTTGCTTGACACTGATCCGTTTAGTGAATTTCATTTTCCCGAAGGCAAAAAGTATGACTTTTCTCGTGAAACTCTCATATTAGCGCCGAATAAAGTATCCAATACCCAGGCGGTGCGTTTTACATGCTCTTCCATGGTTTCCGAAAAAATTAACACGTAATATGACGTATGGGAAATATCCCATTTCCTACGGAAAAAGTAATTTTTTCCCTATCGCTTCCTGCCTTAAGAATTTGGTAAAATCCTCATTTGAAATGTCACAAGCTTGGTTTTCCCGAGATTTGAGAGAATGACTACAATATTGGGTATTGGGTATTTATCTGCCATAGTTTTTGGATCCAAAATCCTTACATCTATTACAAGTTTTTTTTTATATTTCCCTGGGTTTTTATCTCTATGTTCTAATTATGCCAACTTTTAAAAAATTTCGGGTTTCAGTATTCACAAAATCTCATACTCCCATTGGGTAGGGGTACGGTTTAGAATAGACTGGGACTGGGACCTACTAAATGGTAGGGCTTCATTAGAGTCAGCAAAGGCCACAGCCAATTGTGGTCAGTGGCAAAAAAAATTAAAATTATATTTGCATTAAAACGAATATTTGTGCATACAAATTTCAAATATCCATTCAAATGCTTATTTTTGCATAAAAATGCATATTTGCATTAAAAGGATTACTTTCATAAAAAATAATTATTTACATACATAAAAACGCTTTTTCTTACTTAAACGATGTTTGCATTAAAGCGCATTTTTTTTAAACATGGGTTTATTCGCATATAAAATAGGTATTTGCATAAAAACGATTACTGTTGTAAATAGATATTTGTATATTTTTCCATAAAAAATAGTTAAAGTCGTGGCTGGATATACTTCTGCTGTTGATTGCTGCAAAATCACCGGCTCTTGACGTTATTGCTTGTTTTGTTCATCTTTTATTTTCCCATAATTATATTCTAATGATATCTTGCTAAAATATTAATTTTTGAACAAAACAAAAAAATGTCAACCTTGATATAGGGAACAAACAGCCTTGATACTGCGAACAGGACACGCAATAATTAGCTCACTATATCCAGACGCATGTATTTGCATAAAAATCGATTATTGCTGCATTAAAATGAATATTCGGCTACTATTGCATAAAAAATAGCAGCATTTAAAGAACAATTTTTAAAAAATTACCTTGAATAACATTTAAGTATTATAGAATTAAAATAAATAATTTAAAATAGCTTATTTCGCATAATCTCTGGGTGTAAGTAAACTATCTTATCGGCATGGAAACCATGGCGGGCTTATAATATACCCAAAGAGTCTCTTTAAAGATAAAGATATTTAAAGAAAGCCTTCTCTGTACTCTTAATACAATACCCTCCATTTAACTATTTCCAATATTATGCGTTTTCACTGTATTTATCATTGCTTGTGCTCTTGCTCTTTAAACGAACATCATGAACTTGATGCATGAAAAAATTTGTTATTCACTCAAAGAAAATATTTTCATCATTATTACTTCATTGTCAAAATACGCACAAATTGCACAAACTAGTTTCTTATATATTTCCTAATGTTTTTATTTTTTGCCGTTGATGTTTTTATTTATTTTCACGCATACGTCAAGTCGTGAGACACGCCACGGCACACCCCTCTGCTGCCTGACACATCGCAACAGCCTTTAAATTTTTACGCACATCTTTTCGCACTAGTCGCTGTCAGTGTTCAATATTTTTTTTTAGTGTATTTTTTTCCCCCTTTTCATTTTTGGCTCTCTGCCAGAGGAATTTGTATCTGTTTCACAAAGTTTCGACCGATTTAATTGCTAACCACAAAAGCAGCGATTTTGAAACCTCTTCCAACCTCATCCCTGATCAATTTGTGCTGCGTATTTAAAGCCGCTTTGATTTCGAAACGCAAAATTTGTTGCAATATTATTAGTAATTTATTTTAACCATTTTGGTGCATTTAAATTTTTCGGGGTTTCTAAATTGATTTTTATGATTTTGTGAATAATTTACAAACAATTTATTGCATTAGATCGACTGATATATACTAGGGATATATCTATCTGATTTGGTGTTTGGACATTAATTGCTTTCTGGCATTTTGCTTTTGAAATAATGTTTTTAAATTTCATCTCAAATGAGGCGTTGTTTTGAATGCTTCTATGGTTATATACTCTATACACGAGTACCTACGTACATACTTATCTATGCTATTTGTCTAATTGCTTTGCTTTCGTCAATATTTATGTGGCGCAAGTGTAAGCTATACCCCGACATTTTTTGTCAAGAATCGGCGGAAATAACTCAATTTTCGTGACATGGAATTTGAAATATGTCGCACCAGAAATTAATACTAAATACAGAAAAATTTCCCTTTGGCGTACGTAAGCTTCTAAATTAGAAAGTGATTTCATTAAGTCTAATAATATAATTATAATAATATAGTTTAGGATAGCCGAACAGCGAGCCGAACTAGAATAGTTCTCGATACAAACCAATTATTAGTTCCTTTTTGAGATTTCTTTCAGATTTTTGTCATGTATAAGTTAAATCAAAAATTTCCTATATGCGATTTCCAAAGATCAAATTAAAAAAAATTCCTTACGAACGCAAGCTTTAAGAAATTTATGTAAGACGATTGGAAACCCCTAAATGACTAACATAGTTTGTTAGGTAGGAAAATTTGATTGAAACATTGAATAAAAAATTTCCTTAAAACTAACCAGAATTCCTCCTTAATGGTCAGTTGATTTCTTGATATATTTTTTTCTTAAATTGAAAAATCTTGAACAGAAGCATTTAAAAATATCCCTAAACAAAAAAATAATTTAAAAATTTCCCTAAATCGAATGTAATTTCATTAATGGTGCATTGTTTTCTCTCATAGGCGAATCCAAAATAAATGATTAAAAAATTATTTTATAAAAATTTCCATAATAGGAAAGTTGTCTAAGACGAATGGAAACCCCTGAATGACTAGTTTGTTAGGTAGGAAAATTTTAATGAAACCTTAAATAAAAAATTTCCTTATAACTAACCTGAATTCCTTAGGTCAGTTGATTTTTTGATATATTTTTTTCTTAAATTAAAAAATTTAAAACCTAGGCATTTAAAAATATCCCTATACAAAAACACACCCAATTGAAAAATTTTTTAAATACCAAAATCTTAAATAAAAGTTAAAGAAAAAAAAAGTAGTTTCTAATCTGCAAGTTAATTTTTTGACAACTTTACAAATTTCCCTAAAACTACCCAGAATGTCTTAATTTCATAAATCGCTTGTTGATTTCTCGAAAAGATTTTAAAAAGATCCATAATTGCACAATTGCGAATTTATTTCTTCACTTGGAAAATTTCAAATACAAGTGTTCAAAAATTTCCGTAAACAGAAAAAATAGAAAAAATTCCTTAAATTGAACATAATTTCCTTAATAAATAAAAATCCATAATTCGAAAATGATGAATTTATGTTTTTAATTGGAAAATTTTCAATAAAAGTGTTCGAATAATTTCCCTAAGCACAAAACATAGCAAAATTTTCTTAAATTGAACGTAATTTCCTTAATAGTGATTTGTTTTCTAATAATATTAATAAAATTTGGAAAAAATTTCCCTAAACATGAGTTCAATAGGTAAATCCAAAAAAAAATTTCTAAAAATTTCCTTAAGCATGAACGCAAGCTTTAGGAAATTTGACTAAGACGAACGTAAACTCTTAAATGGCAAACTTGTTAATTAGGAAAATCTTAAACAAAAATTGAAGAAAATTTCGCGAGTTGATTTTTTGACAACTTTTGAAAATTTCCCTACGACTAAACTGAAGTCCACAACATAAAAAAGTCGCTAGATGATTTTTTGAAAAGATTTTTAAAAAATCCTTAATTCCAAAATGGTGAATTTATGTCTTCAATTGGTAAATTTATAATAAAAGTATTTGAATAATTTCCCTACACAGAAAAAATAGGAATACTTCCTTAAATTGAACGTAATTTTTATTATAGTTGTTATAATATAAAACAAATGTTCGAAAATTTTTCCCAAATACGAGTTCAATAGTTAAATCCTAATAAAAAAATTTTATACAAATTTCCTTAAGCATGAACGCAAGCTTTAGGAAATTTTACTGAGATAAACGTGGACTCCTAAGTAACTAATGTATTAAATAGGAAAATCATAAATAAAAGTTAAAGAAAAATTTTCTTAAGCCCGCACTTAAGTTTCTAAATCGCGAGTTGATTTTTTGACAACTTTAGGAAATTTCCCTAAGACTGAGCTGAAGTCCACAATTGATTTCATATAACGCCAGTTTTTTTTTTAAGTTTTAAAAAAATTGTATAATTTTAAAATTGGTGAATGTATTTCTAAAGTGGAAAATCTTTAATAAAAGAGTTCTAAAAATGTCCCTAAGTAGTAAATATTATAAAATGTCCATAAAATGAAAGTAGTTATCTTAGTAGTGAGTTGTTTTCTCGCATATGCGAATCTAAAAGAAAAGTTTGAAAAATTTCCCTAAAAACGTATCAAATTAAGAGATTTGTTGAATACAAAATCTTAAATAAAAGTCAAAGATAAATTATCTTTAGCCCGTACGTAAGTTTCTTAATAGCGAATTGATTTTTTGACAACCTTAGAAAATTTCCCTAAGACTAAGCTGAAGTCCACAATGGTCAATTGATTTCATAAATCGCTAATTTTAGCTTTTAAAAAATTGTATATTTTCAAAATTGGGGAATAAATATATTTCTCAAATTAAAAATTTTCAATAGAAGAGTTAGAAAAATTTTCCTAAATAGTAAAGATTATAAAATTTCCTAAAAATGAACATAGTTGCCTTTATAATGAGTTGTTTTCTCGCATAAAAGTATCTAAAATAAAAGTTAGAAAAATTTCCCTAAAGTCGATCAATTCGAGTGATTTGTTGAACAAAAAAGTCTTAAATAAAAGTCGAAGAAAAATTTTATTTTTATTTTTTTTTATATTTAAAAAAAATTTTATAGTTTCAAAATGGTGGAAAAAAATTTTATAAATTGGAGATCTTTAATAAAAGAGTACGAAAAATTTCCCTTAAAATTAAAAATTTTAAAATTTCCGAAAATGAAAGTAGTTGCCTTAATAGTGAATTGTTTTCTCGCATATGAGAATCTAAAATAAAAGTTGGCAAAATTTCCCCAATATCGAATCAAATCGAGCTATTTGTTAAACATGGAAAATCTTAAAAGTCGAAAAACCCGTATGTAAGTTTCTTAATCTTGAGTTGATTTTTTGACAGCTTTAAACAATTTCCCTTATATTTCCTTTTTGATCAGATGTTTTCATAAATAGATAATTGATAACTTAAAAAGCTTTTAGTAAAATTTTAAATGAAAATCGAAAAAAATTCCCTTGTTTTTTGATAACTTCTGAAAATATTCCCAAGACTAAACTGAATTCTTTAATGGTCAGTTTATTTCATAAATTGATTTCTTAAAGTTTTACAAAAATTCCATGATTCCAAAATGGTGAATTTATTTCTTAGTTTAGAAAAACTTAAATAAACAGAAAAAATTAGAAATTTCCTTGAAACGACCGAAATTTGCTTAATGATCTACAAAAATTTTCCCTAAACACCAATTGAGTGTTGGTTTTTTAAAATAATCTAGAAAATTTCTGAAAGACGAATGTAAATTCTGAATGAGGAACGCATAATTGCTTCAAAATTACCCGTCTATTACAGCCAAGTTGTACTGTACTGCAATGACGTAGTTGACCAAATTAGGTTTAACACAAGCTTGTGCTCATTTTCATGCAATTTCCGGTTAAGTTGATTAAATGTGCCACGCCTGGGCAACGTTGCTCATACGCAGCGTAGGCACTGAACAAATAGGCAAAGCGTGCTTAAACATTTGGCAACAATTAAAAAATACATAACACTTGACATGATGGCCAACTGCAAAATGGCCAGAACCACATAATTACTTTGTATGCACGAAAAGAGAAAAATAAAAAAAAGATGCTCAAAGAGATAGAGAAAGAGAGAGAGCTGGGGAAAAATGAGAGAGACATAGCGAGTTTGCTCTGTGGCAAGCCTTGTGGGCAGCTCAAGTGGCCAGCCTTGTGGCAGCTGCGTTCATGCAACTGACAGGCAATTTTGCAAACCATAAAAGCAAGTGAGAGAAAGAGAGGCGGAGAGGCAAATTGAGAGTAGGAAAAAGTAAGGGTCAACCAGGACAATTAAAGTAAGAGCATCGTGTGTGAGAGTGTGCCACATGTGTCCAAGTGTGTGTGTATATGGCCATAAATTATATAGTTTGTTGCATTTACTTTTAATAGACTTTTCATTGCCAGCACTTTGCTCAACGGGTTTTAATTCACTTTCTCTCTTTTTCAGAACCAAGAAAAGACAAGACTGATGCACAACAACAACAACAACACGGTGGCAATGGCACAATATCATCACCTAATATTGAGCAGCCAACAGGTCAAGGTTCCATGTTACCACCGCCAGGTGGCGGTAACCATGGACCTGGCTCCGGCAATGCTGCACATCACATGCATCACAGCCAGACAGATGGAGGTGGCAACAAAATGGAGCGTCCCAATACATTGGGCAACAATAAGCTAACGCGACGTGGCGTCAACATTTGCTACCACAATGAGCACTGTAAGTAATCGATACTTTTTCGATACTAGCTAGCAAGCACTACTTTTGGTTACTTTAGACAAGAACACACACATACATACATCCACATGGAACATAACACACAACACTGACACACACGTCGGCTAGCAAAAATATCGCTCAATCACACTCACTCAAATCACTAACTCACTTTTCTGTGCCTCCTCCAAAAACCCAAAAAAAAAAAACAAAATTGGTTTTTTGTACTTTTTCTTTTAGATGGCGATGATGGCAACACTGGCAAAATGATGGCCGGTCCACCGGGCAGCACACCGCCGCCATATGCCACTGCCACAGCTGGCAAATTGGCACCGGGCGTTATGCTCAGCGAGCTGCCCGAACCGCCAATACCTGTTTCGGAGATTGGACCCATCCCACCGCCGCCAATGTTCTCCACGCCGAGCCCAACGCTCATCGCTGGACGACCGCATGGGCCAGGCGCCATGAACGATCAGGACTATCAGCAGGACTATGACTATGATGGTAAAACATATATCTAAATAGAAATGTATATAATATAAATAACCTATCTTGCTATCTGTTTAACTTTCAACTCATTTCAAAAGCGCACTTCATTCTAAAGCTAGATGCAAGTAGTGTGAGAGAAATATGTTAAAAAAGAGAGAAAAAAAGAGAACAGTGCTCAAGCCTTGATGACATTGTTGAAATTTCGTCCTTATGCTGAGTGTAACAAATTAACTCTTACAGATTTCAGATATTTCGTATGAATTACAAGTTCGCGGAAAATTACCTTTTTCCAAATAAATCGGGCTAATTTCAATGTTTATATAAGATCATTTCAGTAATCAAAGAGTGTTCTCCGAACTTCCCGTATTGATTTAGCACGGTCACGCTTGCGTAAAGGATACACTTTTGCACAATTCTAGGAAAGTCAGGCCATACTTTTCTTCTGAAACATAATCAACGATTGGTAAACTTTAGCTGAATAGGTTTGGCTTCATTAGTAAGATTATTCAGCATCTGAAGTACGAAAAAAAAAAAAGTTTAAAGACCCTTCTCTTGAAAAAGCAAGTAATGGTCTGTCAGCTTCCCTAATCTAGGTGAACTACATAGGAACCGTTGAACAATTTATGTAATAACAACAGGAAGATAAGATCAAAATCCTCTCTGATAGTCAATCAGTCCTCAAAGCACTAAAGAGCTTCAGATTCCTGATAGAGTGTGGAGTGGCACTCAACCAATTGGCCAACCACAACCAAGTCTCCCTGATATGGGTGCCTGGCCATGAAGGACATGAAGGTAACGAAAAGCGGACCTTTACCCCAAAAAGGGGCCGAAAAGCTATTTATAGGCCCATCTCCCTGTTTTGGCTTCAACAAAAACCGTATAAAAAGTCTCCCTGATATGGGTGCCTGGCCATGAAGGACCTGAAGGTAACGAAAAGCGGACCTTTACCCCAAAAAAGGGACGAAAAGCTAGGTCCATCTCCCTGTTTTAACTTTAACAAAAACCATGTAAAACATGAGACAAAAAAATGTAATCAACAAAAAGTCACAGAATATTGGAATGGCCTAGACGGCCTCAATCACTCCGAAAAATTCCTAAACTTTATCGCCAAAAGAGCGTACATTACTCTCACCCTAAACAGAAGAAGTCTATGGAGACTCTCTGGAGCACTAACAGGCCACCCCGCCTGCAACAAACTACCTACACAGAATAGGCACCTATATCGATTTCGAACACATGCAGATTCTGCTGTCATGAGGAAGAGTCAATGGAACACCTGATCACAAAATGTGAAGCGCTATGCCTCAGAAGACAAAAAATTCTAAGTGCATACCTACTAGAAGATGAAGACCTTCAAAAGCTCCCTGTGAAGGAGCTAGTCAGTTTCCTCAATAAAATGTATGTCTTAATTTTTTTCTCCTTAAAAGGGGTACCTCAACAGAGCAGGTTGGCGCACTGCGACCAAAAGGTCTTTTGTACCATACCCTTAGGTTAAAACAAAAGACTTTCTGCTTTCCTCATGAATAGCAGGAGAGCTTTTGTTGGTGTTGACCTGAGATGTAAGGGACTAATCCGTTCATTTCCCATGTGATAGGCTCTGTCCCATACCAACGCTGGACAGTGACAGAGAATATGCCTGGTGGTTTCATCGTCTTCTAGACAGAGCCTGCACTCTGAAGAGTCCGATAGGCCAATTTTCTGTAGATGATATCTAAGAGTGTGGTGGCCTGATAGGTAAGCTACCAGGAGCTTTAGGTCCGCTCTGCCAAGACCTTTTGTCTTGATTGCATCCAGAGGTTTGTCATGCACTTTTGCTGGATGAAGACTCGGAAGGGAGAACCTGTATCTCCTATGTTCTCCTGCGGCCCATTTGTTTATCATGGTTTTGATCGTCGACCAACCAATACCACACAACGGCGCAGAAGATGCAGTCAGAGTGGAAGCACTCTCTCGTGCTAGATCGTCAGCGATCGCGTTTCTTTATTTTCGATCGAGTTTAAAAACTGAATCTTTCTCAGAAATAATGTAAATCCAATTGAGCCGTCTAAGTTTGAACCAGTTAAGACTTTGGATACATCCATTTGGCGACAACTGTTGTCCTCGGCTAGTAGGCTTTGGCAAAAGACATGAATCTGAATAAAATTTCCAGCAATCAATTGCCTATTTGCCTTTAATTCTTGCCTCATCGTGATCAATAAACCAACAAATGTTTACCTAAATCTAACCTCCAAAAAAGGCCGGATGGATTGTCTGACGATGATGATCAGCTGAACAGGTCCAGATTGACATTTCTGAGTCTCTGTTTCGTTTAGGGCTAATGAATCAAAATTATACATTGGGTAAAACTCACCATTGCTGGCTGGTCGTCCTAGAAAAGATTCATGTGCCGTCTTAGGCATTCGTGATGTGCGAATATCCACCTAGGATAGGAAATATAAAGACAGAAACGTTGCTATTCTATCAGACAGTCAAGCCGCAATCTTGAAGATTAATTTAAAGTTGGTTCGGGAAACTAGAGCAATCTAGGTCACTTGAATAGAGTCTCCCCCATATGGAACCCGGGAGACAAGAATATTCCCGGAGAGCAGCTGACGAACTGGCGAGGAATGGTGGTAAAAAACACCAGTAGGTCCTGAGCCTAGCCTGAACTGGACACGTCTGCACGTCCAACCAAGCCAAGCAACTTGGCCCCTATAACTTCAATAATAATATAATTCCCTGACTGACCCCTGGGTGTGGCCTTGGAGATCTCTATTAATAAATGGTCGAACCGAACAGGAACATACAGCTTGTAGCCGAATCCGAATGGTGGTTTCTTTAATTCTTAGAGACTTTCTATGGCAAATAGAGTCTCTGAGTCGACTGAGCTAGCGATGCCAGTGCTAGGTAAATGAACCAGTGCTACTGCGGGGAATCGAACCAGCGACCTTTAGTTTTAGAAGCGAGTACGGTTACTACTACGCCACCGACGGTCACCACAACGGTCATAACCTCAATAGGTTCATGGAAAAATCCCAACTATGCAAGAATTCCTTTGGAATACTAATTGGGTTACTGCCGTAAAATGGCAGACTCAGGAAACACCCGAATACTATTTGTTTCGTGAGCTTGAACACATGCAGACGTTAAGAGATTGAGGAGGAAACCTCTCTGCATATACTATGCAGAGTGTGACGCCCTTGTTAGAAGAATGAATCCTGCCTCGGTGGCCATGGAGTATCGTTATATGGCATCAGCATCCTAGACCTATCTCCAAAAAAAATCGCGTTTGTTGCAGATATAGGGCTAGGTAAGGAGGTGTAGGTTTAGAAGGGAGCACAATAGACCTTACGAGATGGATTATTACTGGTTCACTTTAGAAGAAGTGTAAGAAGCAAAACAAAGCCTTATAGTAAGTCCTCGCTCGTCTTTCTTGGCATGCATCAGGTAGTGAGCCGAACCGAAGTATCTTTCGAAGAATAAGAGAGCTAGGTAAGGAGGTATAGGCTTAGAAGGGAGCACAATAGACCTTATGAGATCGATTATTACTGGGTCACATTAGGCTGGCGTATCCGTCAAAGTGTAAGAAGCAAAACAAAGCCTTATAGTAGCTCCTCGCTCCTATTTCCTGGCATGCCTAATTAAGTGATCACTAACGCTCAGCGCTTGACCTCGTCTCGTGTTCAACCGAAGTACCTTCCGAAGAATAAGAGTCAAAAAGCATTATACTCTTAATTGATTCATGACGCTCGTCTCTTAGAGCATTCGTTATGTAGTGATCACTTGCGTCCAACCAGAGAGTACTAAAATATATTGAGGCGAAGTAACTCAAAAGGATTTTTCCGTTGTGAGATTGTGCGCCAGATGGGAACGCTTAAAAGTAAAAGCTTATTTAAACCCATCTGGCGCATAATCTTTCGGAGGATTACACTCAAGAGATAATCTTCGCCTCTATATATTTTAGTACTCTACGGTTCAACTCTTCGGCTCGTGTTCGACTGAAATAAGAGTCAACAGCTTCATGTCGCTGGCTTATTTGACGCCTTTCAGCGCTTGATCAGCTCGTGTTCAAGGGTTCAAACCGATTTCGCTCAGCTTCCTTTCGCCCTACTAAGCTTTAAAGTTAATTAACAGCAAGAAATAAAACAATGTCATCAGGGCTTTAGTTTATTTACAGCTTTTATTTTCCAAACACTTAATAATTTGTTAAATTTTTGCAATTTTCTACAGATCACGATCCCGACAATGATGAGCTCGACTCGGACGATGAGTATGCGCCCTATGGCGGCGGCAATCATGTGCGTGTCGATACACAACGCGTTGAGGAAATTCCAGCCAAAGAGCCCAAACCAAATGCAGTTCCTCTAAAGTCCGCATTGAAGAAGAAAGGTCCGCCAGGTTCAGCCTCCACACCAGCTACGCCCACACAGGAGCATCATCACAACAACAGCAACAGCAACGCCGGAAATAACATGAGCCACAACAATGGCGGCATTGGATCCATGGCAGCAGCTGCTGCGGCGGCTGCTCAACAATCGGCCAGTCAGCGTCCTTTGGTGGTGCGTCAGGATGCCACCGGCAATAGTTATTCGCTCAAGTAAGTGGAAATCGTAATCAACTTTGAGCTTTTGTAGAGTTTACTTTTACTTTTACGGCACATTGAGTTTTGACGTTTCAATTTGGTTTGTTGAGATAAAACTTTTTGATTTTCCCTTTTTTTTTTACTAAAATCAAGTCAAAGTTTTACCTAGCAGCAATTGTAATAATTAGTTTGCTTAAACACCATATGCAATTAACAACTTTTAAATAGTTTTTTACTTTTTTGTATTTTCAAGAAAAACAAGTTTAGTATTATTTTAAGTATTATATCTTAACTTATATAGCCCTTACGACTACTATTTTCTCTATCTCAATTTGTTCGTTTTGTATGTTCGTGTCGACCAAAAACAACCAATCAATCTACTATATATATATCTACATGTATATATACAACATGACTACCAATTTCTCAACAACAACTATATCTATATAACTACTACTACTACAACATACAATCAATCCAATTCAATTTCAACCTACCCGTTTAATTAGGCCTATACTACGACCACGGATTAGAATATGGTAAACATTTTTTAGCTAATTTATTTGTTATAAAAAAAACAAAAAAAAAAATCAATCTCATAAACGCAATTTATGCTTTTAGTGCACTTCCCTTACATTGTTGTTGTTCTTATGCTATCTGCTATACTCATCAGTTTTCCAAGTTTTCCAAAAAAAAAACAATCCCTGCACTACTATTTCCACTCATTTGTCGCTTATAAATTTTAAGTTTTCCACACTCTATGAAAAATCACTGCAAAAAAAAAAGAATTCTTGAAAAGTTATATCCTTACCGAATTTCGACAAACAGACACAGATACACATATACACACACATACAGCTACAAACAGCCGGCACACTTCTTTATATACTATATAAGTATATTATATATTTGTTTTTCTTTTTTCGCTTTTTTGTTGTTTTAACTTTTTTATTAAGTTTCATTTGTTTTCATGTGTCGCCTTCCTGATTTTTGGCTCAAATCCCTTTTCCCCGCTTTCTATATTTTCTTAGTTATAACTTGTTGTTGTTGTGTCTGTGTAAAAATCTGTTTTCTTTTTTTTTTTTACTTCATAATTGTAACATAAAAGTTGATTTCATTTTATATGGTATATACACTGTACCGAAAACGATAAAGGGTATATTTAGATTTGTAGAAATCGAAAATGTTTCGAAGTTAATAAAAGAGACTTGGGAGAAGCTTCGAAATTACTTAAACTATATAGATCATAGATCATGAGGGCACGAGACAAGTCACCATAGGCATATCCGTCCTTTTGTTCGGCTGATCTCAGAGATAATAAGATCTTGAGAATATTCTGCTATACCCCTTCCAATTTCGAAATCGGTGTTATAAAATATAGCTTCCATAAGGGATTTAATTAGTATCTAAAAATCCGATCGATAAAAAAATGTTTTTTAAAGCATATTTCGTTATTTTTTTTTTAATAATAGACACTTTGGGTAACCTCCGATTTTACTTACAATCAGGGTCACAAGACAAGTAAGTGTTGACATATCTAAGATTTAAGAGATGATAAGGTCACCATAGACATATCCGTCCGTCTGTTCGGCTGATCTCAGAGAGAGATAACAAAATCTTGAGAATCCAAACTTTCCAGCTAGATCACTTCCTATTTCGATGAAGGTACTATAGTATCTAAAAAATTCGATCGGAAAAAAAAGAAAGAGACTAAGGAGAGCCTCCAGAATTACTTAAACTATGATATCCTAATCGTGAGTCCTACGAGACAAGACACTACAGCCATATCAGTCTGCCTGTCCTAGATCTCAAAGATAAAAAGTTCTTGAGAATTCAAACTGTCCAGCTAGATCACTTCTTATTTCGACATTGGTGTTACAATATACAGCTTCTATAAGGATGTTATATGGTATTTAAAACAAAGATCGACAAAAAAAGTTTTTGGAGCATATTATGTTTTTTTTAAAGAATGAGACTTGGGAGAACTTTCAAAATTACTTAAACTATGATCAGGGTCCCGAGACCAGTCACTATAGACATATTCGTCCGTTCGGCGTATGAACGCCTAGATCTCAGAGATAATAAGAGCTTGCAAATACAAACTGTTCAACTAGATCACTTCTTATTCCGACTTCGCTTTTATAATATATACTTCAATATGCTATAATACGCCTCTAAAAATCGGATCGATAACAAAAATGGTGGGGAGCATAATTCGGATTTTTTAAAGAGTCTTGGGAGAACGTCCAAATTGCTTAAGCTATGTCAGGGTCATGAGACAAATCACCCACCATAGACATATCAGTCTATCCAAGATCTTGATCCATATTTAGTATCTTATAACCTCTTCTATAACGTATTAAGTTTGTGCAAATATATAGAAGATAAAGAATTGGACACCAAAAGCATCTCAAAGTTGCCCACGTTTGTGTATCCGTCTGTTTTCGACTAGATCTCTGATATGGTACAAGCTTGAGTAACCAAAGAGTCATTGATCAGTCATGTGTGTCTGTCTGTTTGTTCCTTTGCATAATTACCTCGATCTTAGAGATTATAGGAGCATTGATAACCTATCTTGACATTTGGAGTCCTATGCAACCAGCTATAAAAAGTTTTTTATTCTTCCATCCCACTTTCATCACCCCTATAATTTCAAAGCGCAATTTTTTCTACTTAAGAGGTAGATAATCATAACATAAATATCGATGGTAAACGCAATATACTATATTGAAGACTAAGGTCCTTATTGCCCCAATGACGTCAGAGTAGTTGCGTTGTTAGAGTATTGCCCTCAACTTAAAGTCGTGTGAAGTCTATAGACCAAGGTTCTATTCCCAGTCGAGGAAATTTTTTATTTTTATGAGCATTTGTACAACTAAGGCACACATACGTATATAGATGGCGCCTTTTTGGTTCCAATCTTAAAAAAGGGTTGACTACTATATACCAAAAAAAAGATCATCCTGAATAGTATTGCGCTTTGGAAACTAGTAGAAAAATATCCCAATATGAAGTGAAATTTATTTAGACGTTTTTCATAACATATTTCTTTGAATGGAAAAGAGTTGCCATTACAGTTAAAAGTGGAGCTTTTCGTCGTAATCTCCATAAATTTTTAAAATAAAAAATCTCAAAAAAAATTATTAATTATTAAAACGTAATTATTTCACCAAAAAAATATAAGATGGCGTCTCCTTGGGGGTACATTCTTCATCTTCTTATGTCCTGTTACTCCTAGTGGAGCATAGGGCCATCATGGGGGTACATAAAATCCATAAAATCAGTCGTGCTGTGAATAAATCAACTCTTGAAAAATTATTCAAAAATTTAAATAAAAAAAAAACACAGATGTATAACAGCTACTTGTGCTTATCAGATATCAATACAATAGTTCCCTGACTGATCCTGGGAAGGCATGGGGATCTCTATTAAAGCCTTTTCGAAGAAAGGAATATCAGATATCATTTTCTAAAACATAAATGAAACGCCTTACTTTTTCTCTATAGAGTAAATTACTCAAATTATTTTTCGAACGTTCTTAAAAAAACACCCTCTGTAATCCTATATGCATATGTAAAATTAGCTTATAATAGTTTGGTACAGTGTATCTCAAAGTCGGCAGCGCTCAACTTTATACAAATATTCGCCATTTTGTCAGTCGTGCATGTTTCCATTACCAAGAAAATATTTTGTAAACATATTTCGCTTTTCGTAAAAATAAAAGAATTGTTTTGCTGCCTGTTTTAATTTTTTTTTTGTTTGGCAATGCATGAAAACTTAATCAAATGAGTCCTGTCTGCAAAGTTTTCCTTTAGTGATAAATTCTAAGAATATTTTTGAATATAAATCAAGTGTGGTGAGCCGCTATAAGAGCAGCTTAAGTGAATTGTTTTTGAGAAGATTTCAGCGACAACAGAGCTGAAAAGTTTTCCAAAGTTTTTATAACAAAAATATTGTAGTCAATAGTTCTGACAGCTGTTTGTTGGATATTTTAAACGCGAATTTAATATTAATAAATGTCAATAAATAAAAGCGATTTAAGAACCGCACAAATAGTTGTAGAAAATATTAATTTAGCATAATCATAATGCGATAAAACGAGTTGTTATCGATATCCAAAACAAGCCGGAAACCAAGAATTTTACAGCAGCTAAAGTAGCTTAGAAAACAAGAGAGTGTTTCTGAAAAGATTTTAAATCTTAAAAGATATATTTTAAAAAAACGTCCCTATAAAAACATATTTTTATGAAAATGTGAAAAATGAAACGCATGTTTTTGAATTGCAATTGCGATTTGTTGATTTAACAATGTAGTTTATTATCTATTGCAAATATTTTGTGATAACACCTATAAACAAAACGATAAATCGAACAGTTGCTATCGATATCCAGAATAAAACGGAAATCAAGAGCTTTAATATCTATTAAAGCGATGAATCGTACAGTTATTATCGGTATCCAGAACAAACCTGACAGCAAAAATTGAACAGTAGATAAAGTAGCTTAGAGAACGAATTTAAACACATTTTTCATAAGTTGATTTTTCTGACAAATATCTAGAGTATTCCAAGGAAAGACTTTTCAACTTCAGAAATTTTTTGAAAAAATTAATGATGATACCTCTGCACCAGAAACAATAAATCGAAGAAATAGTAATCTGTATGCGGCCAAAAACCAAATCAGAGATCTAATTAATTCCCTTGCATAAAGTGTTTCAACATTACCTTAAAATATATTTGTCCTAGAGTTTAAAAGACGTTTTCAGTAAATATATCTTAGTTGTTTTTGTTCGATTACGACTTTATAACGCAAAATAAGGTAAAATAAAAGCTAGAGAGTATCGGAAAAATTAGTAATTTTTAAAAAATAAATTTGAAGATGATAAAAAAAAACATGAACTGATGAATTTGAAAAAAGAAACTCAGGTTCGGAGTCTCACAATTTGTCCTTGTGTAGTTAAATATATTTTTTCAACGTGAAACGATCTAATTGTCATAACTTAGGAAGCTAGAATTACACTCCTTCGAAGAAAAAAAGCAACGACCCCTTAAAAAATTTGCATATATCCCATTTTTATACCCTGTACCGTATGGTGCAAAGGAAATATTAGGCTTGTGCATGCCGAATATATATGTAACATATAGAAGGAGTCGTCGGAGACACCCCAAAGTTACATAAAATATGATTAAGGGGACTAGAGAAGTCGATATACCCATGTCCGTTTATCCGTCCGTCCGTTTGAACGCCTAGATCTCAGCGATGGTAAGAGCTAGAGTAACCAAACTTTCACATTAGATTCCATATTATTCCATAGGAGATAAATTTATTTTATTTTTTTTATTTCGGGGTTAAATTATATAGCTCCCATAGGGGTGTTTTGGACGACCTCGAAAAATATAAAAGTTTTAGATGAATAATTCGTTTGTTTATGAAGATATCGTAACCAAATTTGGTATTCAAAAGTTTTATGGTTCCCAAGCACTGTACCAAATTTCATCAAAATCGGTTGACTATATCATATAGCTCCCATAGGACCGATCGGCCAAAATAACTTTTTCAAATCAAAATTCGCTATATTTTGATTTTTAATAAAGATATCGTAACTAGATTTGGCGTTTGGAAATTTTTTAGAGCATTTAAGCAATGTTCCAAATTTGAACAAAGTCGGTTGACTATATCATATAGCTCCCATTGGTCCGATCTTCCAAAAAATGGATTTTTGAACAAAATTTGTTGTGTTTCGCTTGTTTGTTAAGATATTGGGACCACATTTGATATTTTTTGAAGTTTTTTATAGTTCCTTAGTAGTGTATTAAATTTGTTCAAAATCGGTTGACTATATCATATAGCTCCCATAGGACCAATCGGTTCAAAACAACGTTTTTTATACAAAATTCGTTGTGCTTCGTCTGTTTGTAAAGATATTTGAATAAAATTCGGCATTCAGATATTTTTTAAGGTATTAAAGCACTGTGTCAAATTTGATAGAAATCGGTTGACTATATCATATAGCTCCCATAGGAACGATCGGTCAAAAAAAAAATTGTTGCTTAAAAATTCTTCTGATTTTGGTTTTTTTGTGAAGGAACCGGATTTTATTGCAAGCTAGTGGTACAGGGCATCCCAAAATCGTCCCCGCCCTACTTTATGTACGCCATTTTTAATATTTTCGAAGTAATTTCGCTCTTTACTTTTTTTTCTCAAACATATACCAAAACTGTTAGGCTTGGTCGGCTAATTATATATTTTAACTGATTTGATAAGGTTTTGTAATAAGGATATAAAAAAATAAATTTTTTAAAAATTGAAACAATTTTTTTTTAATGTAAATGATACAAAAGAAAAAACATATTTTGATGAATATGATAAATGAAACTCAGATTCGAATTCATGAAGTCGCCACATTTTTTTTTTTGTGTAACTTAATATATTTTTTCAAGATATAATTGTCGAAATTCAGGAAGCCACTTTTACGCCCTTCTGAAGAAAAAAAAAACGACGAATCTTTAAATAATCTTCTTATAGACACATATCAGTAGGAGCATATTGGGCTCAAACCCTAAAAACTATACTCTGACAACAGGCTGTCAGCAGCGCTGTAAAATCGATTTACTGTCAAAGGCCTTGAAAATAAAAAAATGTAAAAAAAAAATAAAAATGCTACTTTATGTACGCATCATGAAAGCTGATACAAAACAATTTTGAGTTTTCCTACGCCGCCATTGAAAGTATTGCGGAAATGCCAGACAGGATATCCATTTAAGACGCATTTTTTCGAGCTTGACAGCTTTAAGTGCCCAAACATATGAGTGTGCATGTGTGGGTGTGTGTGTGCATGTGTGTATCTGTGTGAGAGTGCCAGCTGGTGTACAAGCGCCATTTTAAAAAACACAATTGATACAATAGCAACAGCAGTAACAATAAGATGGCGAAAGCAACCCATAAGATACATATAAGCACAATGGAAGATACAAACTTGAATAAATTACGTATACGCACACGCCATGATAGTGGGTGACGTCACCGCCACCTACACGCTGGTTTTTGTTTTTAAAACAAAACTACAAAATAAATTGCATATCTATGAGCTTGCTTTTATTTAAATTAATGTATAGTACATATATAGATATTGCATGTATTAAGTGTGTATATAAAATGCTAGATAGATAGATACTTAGTTATAGCTATAGCTTAAGCTTATACTCTATAAATCGCTAATCCCTTATCTGAAACTAATCAACAGCAGGCAGCAAATGTTCAACATGCAGTTGCCATGCACTGTGGAGAACAAGGAGAACACTCGACCTTTTGTGATACGCGAGAGCAGCAGCGATAGCGATGAGAGTGACGGCCATATTGTTTATCGAGATGATGATAACGATAACACTAGGCTGGCCAAGCTGGCGCGCAAGGAGTCGTTATCGTTGAAGCTGCAACTGCGACCGGATAAGCAGGATCTAATCAATCGGAATATACTGCATCAGGTCACCGATAATGAGATAAAAGAATCCAAGGAGGCCATTGGTGCGCGTCTCATACGCCGGCTATCAATGCGGCCCACCGCCGAGGAGCTGGTCGAGCGTAATATTCTAAAGAGTAAGTCTAACCAATATGCAATTAAAAACTTAAAACTAATCGATTTTTGACCAAAACTTAGCCCAATCACCCGCCGAGGAGAAAAAGCAAAAGGAGGAGAAGAAATCATATTTGCTGCGTAAGCTCAGTTTTCGGCCCACCGTCGAGGAGCTCAAGGAGAAAAAGATCATACGTTTTAATGATTATATTGAGGTAACGCAGGCGCATGATTATGATCGTCGTGCGGATAAGCCATGGACAAGACTGACGCCAAAGGATAAGGCTGCCATACGTAAGGAGCTAAACGAGTTTAAATCCTCCGAAATGGCAGTGCACGAGGGTAGTCGGCATCTGACAAGGTAAGGCATCTGGGAAATTTTGTTGAAAAATAATGACAAATGGTGACTGGACAATGGTGGTGGGATTTTTTATCGATACAACTACTATTTTATTTCCAGTTCAGGATAGGTCAAAATTTTTTCTGTAAACCGACTGGCAAATTTTTTTCTGCAATGCATTGCGATTTTGGGTTGAAGCGCTTTACTATTAATACTACTTTTATTTTAATCGATAAATTCAAACTCCTATCGCAGAGTTAATACCAACATAAACAGCATATTAGGAATGGACTTTATTTTCATTCAATGATGGTTTGACTTTATTTCCTGATACCAACGATCTTCATAGATAAACTAAGATAGTCTTAAGTCTCTCCCAGCTCAACGAGTTCCCAGCCGCTTTTTCAAGAACATTTAAATTCTGCTCGAAATATAATATATCGGCGAAAATAAGTAAAGCAGGCCACCTAAATTTTCCGATTATTTATCTTTTAATCGATTTTATTAGATTTTTAGTTTTTATTTCATTTCAGTCATTTCTTTGACAAGTCATCTATGCCAAAACTACAAAATTTTTCTTTCAATAAATATTTTGAATTTGAAAAAAAAATTGAGTTAAAAAAAACCTTTTTAAAAATAAAAACAAATTTAAAATATATATTTTTAATTTTGAAATTATCAATTTAATTCCCATTCTCTTTTCTCTTGTAAGAGAACTTATAGATATCGAAGAGGTCAATCAAAAAAGTAACCAGATTCACTTATTTCACCGATATAAATATTTAATTGCTTAAATATTTTTTTTAATAACTTCGGAATGGGTCAATTATACAAAAATGTATATTTACAAAAAAAACTTATAAAAATGTGTATAAACAAAAATTTCGAGTTTTTTCAACAACTTCTGAATAAGCCGAATATAAAAAAGTAAAATATCTACGTTTATTGAAAAAAAAAAAATTTGCTACCCCCTTTTTTACTTTTTTTTTGAAAAATTTTCCAACCCTAGTATGTCAGGACGGCTTAAAAAGCGGAATTGAAGAGCATTTGTAATATAATCGGTTACCTTTTCGTATCTTGGGATTAAAACTCCAAATTTAAAAAAAAAATGGGTTTTTGAATTTATTTAAATATTTTTCAAATTGAAACTCTAGAACGCTTTTAACGAAACTTTTCAAATCTTTGGTTTATTAAACTCAACTAATAGAATTAACTTTTGGATTTATTTTTATTTTTTACACACTTCAACAGGGACATAAAGAGAATATCCGTGCCCTGGGGGAAATCTCAGATCCGGGCCCTATTAAATTTTTCTTAAATTACGAAAATACGTATAATTGTTGAAAAGTGTGAGATCAACATAAAAAAAAGTACAGAAAGGATTTCTGAGAGAATTGATAATTTGATAAAATCATAATAATGCATTTCATAAAACGCCAATCCAGATCTAAAAAAAACGCAACTCAAAGAAGTTTGATTTTTATATTAACTACAATATATGCTTAGAATTTCGCCTTCCGTGCTTTAGCAGAGGCGATGGTTATTATAATATCATCAAAGTCGTTTTTTCTTGCTAACTTAGATTTTAAATACAAAGTTGCTAATCCTTAGTCTCGTTTCTTCCCGAATGCCTCTCGAGTCCGGGCCTCTCCGAGAGCTCCGGGCCTGGGGGAAAGTACCCGATCCCCCTCTCGTCGGGCCTGCACTTTAACTCTAGAACGCTACTAAAGAAAAATACAACCAATATATTAGTTCGAACTACAAATCGTCTTCCGATTAGCTGTTTTGTGGAAACTCAAGACAGTTTAGATTTTTTCTCAAAATGTTATTTAATTTCAAGCATATTTAATTGCTAAATTCTTTTTTATAATTTCTAAATGAGACAAAAATATATCTTTTGAAAAAAATTAATTTCCCCTTTTTAATAATAAAATCCCTTTTTAAATTTCCCTCTTCTGGAACATATGCCAAAAGTATTACGTGAGGTCGGCTAATTATACATCTTAACTGAATTAAAAACCATTTGGGGAATCAAGGATAGTAGAAGTAGTAATAAGGATCTAACAACTTTTTCAACTTTGGAATTATTTTAATTGATTGCTTTGCCTTTAAGGCGTAGACTTTCATTTTCTATGTAATTATTAAAGACATATTCATAATTTAAACAAAATATATAATTTAATAATTTAAAATATAATATATAAAAAGATTTCCAATGATCTCTGTTTCGCGCCATTACTCGAAGCTCGATGATGGATTTCCCGGTCTCCCTGTTTAGCCTCCTGCGCCAGGTCATTTTAGGTCTGCCTCTGGATCGATTGCCTTGTGGGTTCCATTCCAGAACTGCATGTGGTATCTCATCATAATCTTTGCGCAGCGTGTGACCCAACCAACCATATTTGTGCTTGCGAATTTCAATTTCGATTGGTTTTTGTTCGCAAAGTTCCCAAAGGGGCACATTGCTAATGGTTCGGGGCCACCATATACGTAATACGCTTCTAAGACATCGATTGACAAATGTTTGGAGCTTCTTGGCAATGATTCTGGTAATGAACCATGTCTCACAACCATATAACAACACCGACTTTATGCATGCGTTGAAAACTTGTATTTTAGTTTTTCGCCGGATATTCGATTCTCGACAGAATCTATTTAGTTGTCCAAAGGCAGCTCTGGCTTTACGTATTCTGCAGTCTACATCGCCCAATGCTCCTCCGGATGATGTAACTTGGCTTCCAAGATACTCGGGTTTACCCGCAAGCTTTTCGTTTTTGCGCAGTTGACCAAGACCAATTTTTGAGGCTTCTATGGCGAGTCTTTTGAATTGGGTTTGAAGCTCCGAATGGCGGGAAGAACATAGAACAACATCATCTGCATATTATAGATCTCCTTGTTTACGGCTAAATTTCCAGTTGATCCCAAAACTATTTAATTCAGCTGCTTCAAATACCAAATTAAGAACGGTGATAAAGAGCAAGGTCGAGAGTGTGCATCCTATTACATTCAAAAGGATCGCTGAGTTGTCCGCCGTGAAAAACTTCGCTTGAGGACCCAGTATTATTAGTATTTCCTTAACAAAAACAATATAACTGTAGTTGTCGCTCCTATACAGAGCATAGGGCGGATCCGATTCTTGGGTAGGGGTGTTTTTATCGGAAAGGTTACCAGCCTTTCGCGAACCACACACGTCTGTGGGACGTACTGGGATTTGGCATCCAGTCCTGCCATGTGATTTTTTGAAGGAGTTTACCTTCTCTGGGCGTGTTTGGTCCGCGGGAGATATTTGATTTCTCACCTGCCCCGAGGAGGACCCAGTAGACGACGGTTTAATTATATTGATAATATTATCTGGAATCCCTCTAGCTCGAAGGGCTATCCAAATTGCTTCCCTGTCAAAGGCGTTAAACGCTTTCAGAAAATCTATGAAAACTAAATATAATTTTGAGTTGAATTCCTCGGATTGCTCTACGATAATACATACAGTGCTTATTAGATCTATATAAGATCTTCGAAGGCGAAATCCAGCTTGATTTCTACGTAGAACGTTGTTGTTTACCCTTTTTAATAACTAATTAATTTCCTTTTTCTCGAACATGTACGTGATATATATGTAAGGCCGGCTGATTATAAATCTTAACTGAATTAAAGCCATTTGGGAAGTGCTATCGATTGAATAACTTTTTTAGATTTGGAATTATTTTAGTTTATTGCCTTTGAGGCGTAGACTTTCATTTCCTTAAACAAACTTTTTTTGTCCTATTTTTAGAGCTCTAATTTCTGAGAACTCTTTTGACAAAATATAAATCCAATATTTTAGTTAGAAGTACAAATTGTGTTCTAGAAACGTGTTCCACAAAAAATGAAAAAATTTTGTGATATTTAATTGCTTAAATTATAAAGACAAAAAAAAAAATATTTAATCTTGGTACATTTTATTTCGCAGCTTATGTAGTTCTCCTAAATTGAATTTTTTGCCCAGAACTTTGGTTAGCTTCAAACCGAAATTCTGATTCCGATTAGATACCAAAACGGTCACAAGACTTTTTCATGAGCATCCCTTCGCTGATAAGTGTTAAAAAATCCCAAAAAAAATAATTGTTAAAATGAGAGAGACTGGCGACAAAATCTTTGTCCGAAATATTGACTCAAGGTTTGAAATAATCCAATTAAAGCTAATATTTCCAAACCGATAATCAAGGTTTAAGCTCTTATAGACTTAAGACATAAGGAATCACCGTCTAAAAGCTAAATCATTTCAAATATCGCCTTTACCGAAACAGTTTTCCGCCTTAGAGATGAAAACCTCTCGAACTATTTTCTATTTTAATTGTAATATTTTTTGTCTGTAAACCCTTAAAAATTTGCTTTTCTCATTAATCCAAACGACAATCGCATTTGGGACCACTTTAAACTGCTCCCTAGATTCCATCCATAGTCCTTGATGTGTCCTTGCCAATTGGTGTTTTATTACAACCACAATTAAAGCATCATTGGGGCTGCCACATGACTAACTGACGTGCCACTAAATTATATAGAGGGTGATTTTTTTGTTTTTCGTTTTTTTTTTGTATGCCCCACAGTGAAAACAAATTGCCAAATGTAAAATAAATAAAAAAGGGTTCAAACAAAAACAGAAAATAAAGTGAGCCAAGCAAAAAATTGCCAAAGCCAATGAAGCGGCACGTGCAGTTGAGTGCACAGTGTGGCATGGGGCATGCGGCATGTGGTATGTGGCATGTGGCAAGCCAAGAAACGACGATATGTGGCCGCAGAGGATTAGACTGCACTTTTTGGCTGCAAATGGCTTGGCAGACCTTCGAACTGAACTGGACACAGGACTGGAACTTAAAGACACTTTAACTTACACTGCACTACAAAAACAAAGACTTGATTAACTTTTTATGCGTTTTTTTGTTGGCAACAAAAGTTTTATAAAATAAAATTCTTTTATTTTTTTTACAGATTCCATAGGCCATGACGATTGCAATGGCAGCAACTTTCCAACAAATTACAACAGAAACCCAAACAGCAATTGTATTTTATGCAACATCAGTTTGTCAAGAAATATTTTAAGACAAAGCATTAAAAAAAAAATTACTAAATTTAAAAAAAAAAGAGCAAGTAATAAAGTAATATACAAAAAAAAAAGAAAAGAGTTTAATAAAGCAAAAACATTGCAAATTGCTAAATTAAGACAAGTTTTTCTAATTAAGGCCAACACTTTAAAAATTGTTTGAAATATTTAGCCCTCTGTTAAATATATTTATTAAAATTAATGCTCTTTTATAACATTTTCTTTTTTATTTAATAATAAGTTTTGTTTATTTCTTAACTTTGTTAATTGTGTGTAAATAAATTTTTTTAGCCCTATTTTTATGGCCAACAAATTTTCGTTGCCAATTTTTGTAGCCTAAAAAAAAGTTTTCAAATTGCAAATCAAAATATCACTTTGTCATTATAATTAAATATAATTAAAAAACAAAAACAAAAATGTTAAGTCGCTTGTTAAACGTTCAGTCAAGGCAATTATGTATTATATTATATACGAAATTACTAAAAAAAAAATAAATACAAAAACAAATATTAACTTAAATTATAAAGTCAAAGTAAAGTAAAACAGAATTAAAAAACAAAAAAAATATTGCAACGGAAATTCTTAAATTTTAAGCATAAAATTAATTTTACTGCTGCTTTCCATACAATTTTAAATTTGACTTAAGCCAACTAAAAACAGAAAATACAAAACAAATTAAAAAACAAAATGGTTTATTTTAGATTTTTTTATTTAAAGGTAACAATATATTTAATTTTTTAATAGTACAATTATAAAATTATATTTAAATCAATTGCTTAAGTTTACTTGGTTTTCTGCTGAATTTGCCAAATATTTAACTTGTAGGCATTATTTTTTATTTAACTAAAAAAATATTAAAAAATGCTGACTACAAAATTAATTTTTTGGGTTCGGAGCTTGGAGCATTTTTTCTGTATGTTTATAGACTTGCGGAATCCAAATTCAAAGCAAAGATGAAGCTGTTTTTTTTAGATTCTATTTTTTTATATCAGAATTCGGATGTGTAGAAGAACTTTGGAATTATATATGGATTAAACTACCCAAAATTTATTCTATTTAAAACATCGTACAACAGATTTCAAGAAAATTTTGTTAGCGTTAGAATCCTAAGGTGCTTTGATTTTTTGGAGACTTGGAATCGGATTCAGCATCGCTTAAAATTTATAGTAAACATAACACATTTCAACATGGTTCAGTTGTTGGAAAGCTAAGAGTCATTTTCGAAGTATTTTGGTGCGTAGAATCCGAATCCGGCGTCAGAACTGGCCCATCACGTCACGATTTTGAGATATTTGAGGTTATGTACCCAAAAAATGGCGTTTTTCCTACATTTGAGGTTATGTACAGGTCGAGTACAAAATTATTATCTCAAAGGCTTATTGCAAATGCTAATGACGTCGAAGGGATATGTCTCGTAACTTCGAAAAGCCATAACTTTGCGTTATCGTAATTGATCTCTTGAACCCTTAAATTAAAGGGTAATGAGTTGTACTAAATGATGTAACTCGAGAGAAAGACCGCAAATCTTTTTTGCGCCCCGTACATAACCTAAAAAGTAGGAAAATTCGGATTCTACGCACCAAATTACTTCGGAAATAACCCTTAGGCTTTCCAACAACTCACATGACCCCTGTATTTGTAGACCTGTGAAATCTAAACTCCGAACCCAAAAATCAATTATCTTTCAATTTTATGGCTTTCATGTTACTGCATAAGAAACTGAAAGCTATCCTCAAGGAATTTTAAAAACTTTTGATGCAGATCAATTTGTAGCTTAAACTAAATTTTTTTTCTAAAATTTCAGTTTTAAAACTTAACACGATATGGGTTAATTAAAAAAAAAAGTGTTTTTCACTTTTTAATTAGTTGTGACATAAGCTATTCCATTATATTTGGATAGACAATTATTTTGATATCAGTTGACCTAAACGTCAAAAAAAAATTGTATTTTTTAATCAACGTCTGAACTATTCCCTGTTTGTACTACAGGGACTTAAAACAATTTTTCTACTTTTTGAGGTCATATGTTCTTAGATACCAAACATGTTTGGTGATGAAATGTTGATTTATAGAAAACGTGTTGTCCAAAAGGTTCTAAAAGAGGTTTTTTTTAATCAACATTTAATTATTTGCATATGTTGTTTTTAATAAATTTCTTTAAAGAAAATATTTTATATGTTGGGCAAAAACATGGTTTAAAAAAAGACTTTTAAATTTGAAAACAAATGTTTTCACATTTTAATTAGTTTTGAATAAGCTTTCATTTATATTTTAGACCAACTTTTTTTTTGGATAAACTTATGACCAAAAGGTTCTACAAAATATGTATGTTTTTTTTTTAATCAACGTTGAATTATTTATATATTTTTGTATTTAATAATTAAAGGTTCTTTAAAAAAATGTTTCAAACATTTTTGGTCAATTGATTCTTAAAAAAAAAATGATATATATATATATTTTGGCTAATTTTTGAATTTAATATTTTTCTAAGAAATTATACTAAAGACAATAGTCATGTTGTTTAAATAATATGTTGATAAATTCTATTAAAGTACCTGTTGGTCAAATAATTTAAAAAATTTATTTATCAAAAACTGTTTAGTAGCTTAATTTATTAATTAAAAGGGTTCTAAACAAAAATTTGATTTAGTGTTTTTGTCCACACTGAATTCTTGTATTTTTTCAATTAAAAAAAATGGTTCTTGACGTTTTTACATATTTTTTCTTAAATTTATAATATTTATAATTATTTTATTTTATAAAAATAAATACGAAATTTTCTTAATTTTTTTTTTTAATAAAAAAATATAAACACAATAAAAAACAAAATATAAAATTTGTATTTATTATATTTTTATATAAAGTATTCAAATTAATTATATGACATTAAATATATCGAATTACCATTATTTTTTAAAGTAAGTTCCTAAAATATGCCAATCACACAATTTTTCAATTAAATTTTGTAATGATTTAAAAAAAAGTTAATTTTGTCAAAAGACGTCGAATAACATAAATTTGATATTTGTAAAATTAACATTGCTCAAAGTATGATTTTTAATAATGAAACTCATAAAAATTTATCGGTTTAACACAAAAAATTAAACAGAAGTAATTTAACGTAAAAAATGCCTAATTTGATAATATTTTAAACTAATTCAGTGAGTTTACTTATACAAAAATGTGTTTAACTCAGCTATTGGCACAGTTCAATGAAGGCATAAAAAATTAAGTTTAAAATAAAAAAATCTTGATTAACATAAGGAGCATACTTAAAAAAAAATCAGGAAAATTGCATAAAAGAAAATTTAATATTTTTTTAAGTATAGATTGTTGTTTAAAAAAATTTAAGAAATATTTTTTTAAGATAATATGTTTATAAAATATTTGGCAATTGTTTTAACAAGCCTTTTGGACAAATTACAATTTTTTTGAATTTATTTAAAAAATATCCAGTAGCTTATGCGCAATTAATCAAAAAGTAAAAAAAACATTAGTTCTAAAATCTGCGTTATCTTAAAAAAAAAATATAATGTATAATTTCATAAAAGATTGTTGAGAAAAATTTTAAACATATTTTTTAAAGGAAATATGTTGCTTAAAAAATATTTGGTAATTGTTTTAAAGAACTTTTTGGCCAAATTATATTTTTAATAAATTTGCTTCAAAAATATTTTTTTAAATATAGATTGTTGTTTAAAAAAATATAACAAATATTTTGTTTGAAGAAAATATGTTTATAAAATATTTCGCAATGGTTATAACGAGCCTTTTGGACAAATTACATTTTAAAAAATTTGTTTAAAAATTATTCAGTAGCTTATGCGCAATTAATTAAAAAGTAATAAGCACGTTATGTTTAAAATCTGCAACAAATTATAAAAATTAAAAAATTATTTATAATTTCATATAAGATTTTTGATAAATTTTAAACATGTTTTTTAAAGGAAATATGTTGCTTAAAAAATATTTGGTAATTGTTTTAGCCAAAATTTTAGAATTATTTTTTAAAGAAACTTTTAAAAAATATGTAGGATTTTTTTTTTTAAGAAAAAGTGTTTTTAAAAAATGTTTCTTAATTTTTTTTTAACAATCTTTTTATAAAAAATATTAAATTTTTTAAACTGAAATTTTATATCAATTTAAAAAAAATTGTATTGTATATTGTTTTTACTTTTTAATTAATTGCTACTGAATATTTTTGAAATAAATTTCTTAAAATTTAATTTGGCCAAATTAATCAATTTTTTAGACAAAATTTGGCCAAATTAAATTTAAAAAAAATTTGTTTTTAAAAATATTCAGTAGCAATAAATTAAAAAGTAAAAAATACGTTGATGAAAATATGCAATAAAATATTTTTTTAAATTTATGTAAAATTTCACTTAAGATTATTTAATATTTTTTTATAAAAAGATTGTTGAAAAAAATTAAGAAATATTTTTTAAACAAAATTTACTTTAAAAAAATTTCTTAAATATTTTTTAACCAACATTTTCTTTGAACGATATTTCTAAAATTTTTCCAATTGTACAAATTAAATTTTTTTAATTTATTTCAAAAATACAGGGTGCGCCATTTGAATGTGGTCGATGGAAATATTGAATAACTTTGACAGATTTCAACCGATTGACGTCGTCGAACACATTTTGGAAAGGTTATTGCATTACAATTTTAACCATGAATCGATTCACGCCCAAAGAACGCGCGGAAATAGTGACAATGTTCATTAAATGTAATTGCCCGATTTTTGGGAGCGAATTTTAATGACTGATGAGGCCCATTTCACGCTATCTGGCACTGTAAATAAACAAAACTGTCGCATTTGGGGAAAGAAAATCCTCATACTATCCATCAAACTCCACTGCATGATCAGAAAGTGACTGTTTGGGCCGGTGTCTGCTTCAATATTTCCATCGACCACATTCAAATGGCGCACCCTGTATTTAGAAGCAATTAAATAAAAAGTGAAAAACACGTTGTTGAAAATCTACAATAATTTTTTTTTAAATTATTGTAAAATTTCACTTAAGAAAATTTAATACTTTTTATAAAAAGATTGTTGAAAAAAAAATTAAGAAATATTTTTTAAACAAAATTTACTTTAAAAAAATTTACTTTAAAAAAATTTAAATAAAATACTTAAATATTTTGTAAACAATATTTTCTTTGAAAAATATTTCTAAAGTTTTCTTTAAAAATATTTGAAAATTATTTTAAAGTGCCTTTTGGTCAAATAATTTAAAAAATTTATTTTCAAAAATATTTGGTAGTTAATTAATTAATTAAATAGTAAAAACACGTTATGTTTCAAATCTGCAAACAAATTTTTTTTAACATTTTTGTTATATATCAAATAAGAGAATTTAATTTTCACAAAAAAAAAGTTAAAAAAAATTAAGAAATATTTTCTAAAGATATTATGTTGTATGAAAAATATTTAAAAATTGTTTTAAAAAGAGTTTTGGCCAAATCAATTTTTTTAAATTAGTTTAAAAAACGTTAAAAATCCAACATTTTGTTGTAACATTTTTTTTTACTTATAAATCGATCAGCAACATAATTTTTTTAGCATTTTTGTTATATGTCAAATAAAACAATTTAATTAAAAAAAAAAAAAGTTAAAAAAAATTAAGAAAAATTTTCTGAAGATATTGTATGTATAAAAAATATTTAAAAATTTTTTTAAAAAGCGTTTTGGTCAAATCTTTTTTTTTAAATTATTTTAAAAAACGTTAAAAATCCAACATTTTGTTGAAATTTTTTTTTGATTTATAAATCGATCTGTAACAAGTTTTTTTTTAAATTCTTATCAGTTTTTGGTATCTTAACCAGGTAAAACCTTTAAAGCCTTTTATTTTATTACAAGCCTTGCCCTTAATTTAATTAATGTCAAACTTATTTCAAAGCTGTCCTTATTTGTATATAAAAAAAAAACATGTACATACATATCGCCAAATTGCAGAAAACTCTTAACTCTAAATTAAATAAAAATAACGTCAAAACTAAAAAAAAAAGGAAAAGAAAACACAGCAAAGACAGAAACTGCTCAATAGTAGCACCTACATTTATAAAAAAAAATAAATAAAAATAAAAAAACGAAAAGTTTATTCTAATAAAAAAAATGGCAACAAAATATCAGGAAAAACAAACTGAAGCAAGTTGGACCCAGCATGAAGATTTTTTAGAGCGCAAAATACTTAAAAAATATTTAACAAGTAAGAAACGTAAGTTTTTTAGAGGCAAGTCATAAAAGGTACTTAGAGAGCAAAAAGAAGAAGAAGAAAAAATTTATTTTGTAAAACAAGTTGCAAGAATTTGAAAAACTGAAAGCCCAAAACTTTTACTCAAGCATGCAAAAATATTTAACAGGGTTAAAAAAAAAAAGCCCCAAGAAAAAACTCAAATTTGTAAATGTAAATTTTAGTGATAAAAACTAAAATATAAATTTAAAACAGTTTCAAAACAAAGCAAAAACATAAATAATTTAACATAAAATACAGTAAAAAATAAAAATTAGTTTACAATTAAAGAACAAAAAAAAAAAAGATGGCGCTTCCTTTGCAAGTTTCATATTTCTAAAGCAAAAACTAAACTAAAAACTAAAAGACAAGACCGTAAAAGATTAAAGAAAATAGAAGACTTGAAGCGTAAATTTGTTTCATGGCAGACTTAAAAAAGATAACAACAAATAGAAGGAATACAGTGCTGAAAACTGAAATAGTTAAAAAAAGGTGGCTAAAAAATAAAAACTTCTTAAAAAGCACTCAAGCCCGCTCTAAGGTTCTCGCTAAAAAATAAAAATAAAAAATTAAAAAACAGACACACTCTGCCTCTTGCTTCAAAGCGTTGCATTGTCTTAAGTTTAAGCAATATAAATTGCATATATACATATAAATATATATATATATTTAAAAAAAATAAATAAATTAAAGAATCTTTAATATCTATACAAGAATATATATATATGTATACAACTATTTATACGAGAAAGAAGCAAGTGTTGGCTATAGCCATATAGCTCTATAGTAATATACAACTCTCTATCAATATGGGATAGATGATAATTTACACACTTTTTCTATGGAGCGATTTATAGTGTACAATACAATACAACAACAACAGGAACAACACTAAACATATAAGGCGGTTTCTGGACCACCTTAACTCTAAAACTCTCTCTTTGTCACAGCAAGTTGCTGCTCTCTTTTGTTTCCAAAAGTTTTGAAGAGCATGAAAAATATGAGAAAACAAATAAATTGGTAAACAAATATTTTAAGCATAACCAGCCAAAGCATTAAAGTATTGTAGGCAGCTCTCTTAAAACTCTCTTTCCAACACACAAACTCTCTCTTAGTAGCTGCCATTCAAATTGTAAGATCACATTGCGTAGCAACTCTCTCTTAGAGTTGCGCTCTTAAGAAACAAACAAAAAGAAAATAAGAAAAAGAAAAAGCAAAAGAAATGTATGAAAAAAAGTTGTGAAAAATTTGCAAGCAAAGTAATTATAGTGTATTAAGCTAAAAAGAAGTTTTGGCGCAACCCAAAAACACTTTCTTACAACATCCAAATACTCTACAGACAGACACAAAGCACAAGTTGATGATGATGAACTCTGTATAAGAACAGCTAAATGAGAAAAGATATGAAAAAAATATTGAATAATAATCACCGACAAATTGAGATTTAATAAAGATTTAATTACTTACAAAGAAAGAAAATGTTTATTTCTAAGAATTTTACTTTGGTAAGTAAAAGTTTCTTTTTGGGAAATGAATATTCTTTATTATACCCTGTACTTAAAAGTACAAAGGGCATACTAGGCGTGGCAAACCCCAAGTCAAAGCTACACTATTTGATATTTATCCCCTTCTGTTTCAAAGCCAAATGTTTCACATTTAGATAAATCACCCTGTATAAATGCTGTGGCAGATTTATATCGGCCTCGTGTTTACTTTAAAGACCGTATAATCAACGAGTATAAAAATAGATAGAGTAGAAACAACGGCCGTTACAAAAATTTTTTTGGAAGAAAAATCCGAACGCCGTCGCACAGTGGCACGGCACACAGTGGGCGATTTGGCTGATCTAGCGTAACTTAATTGATATGTGTTAGAATATTGGTGTTTTTTTAATGAAACTATTTAAATTATTAATATTTAATATTAAATTACCAAATCCAAGTGAATAATACCTCTTTTACTCTTTTAAATGGCTGTAACTCTAAAACTATTTAAGATATCGATTTAAAATTTTAGTATGTTATTTTTAAAGGTATAACCTATAGAAATATGGAAAAAAAATTAATTTTTTTTTTTGAAAATTTCACACTAGGTGTGAAAAACGCGTTTTTCTCGAAACAGCATTTTTCGAATTTGCTAGAGTGATTACTCGAAGACAAATGATCCGATCGCTATCAAATTTTTTTGCATCTCCTCTATATAGTTCTCCATACCATGAACCTCCAGTTTTTTGATCTGATCAAAAATCGAATTTTGGGAGTCCAAAAACGACCAAAATTTTGGGAAAAATTTAACTTTTTTTTCAACATGCCGCCATTTTGTCAATTTTCGATTTTTTTGTTCGCCCGAGGTTCATGGTACAGACAATATGTTTTAGTTTAACGAGAATTTTTTTTTTAGGTTTTATCAACGGAGAAGGCTGCAATCACTCCAGCAGTGGAGGAACTTTTTTTTTGGCGCCGCCGGAGATCGCGTGTCATTTCAAAAATATTCAATATTTTATTTCAAAAATTTTACTGTGTATTCTCAAAACATGTATAAATATACCCTCAAAATTTTAAATAGATGGATTCACTAGTTTTTTTTTTATTAATTCCCAAAAATGGCCTTTTTTTATGCTGTCACACTAGGTGTGCCCCTTAAGTAATAAGTTAAAGTTGTCCCACGTACGTGCATTAAAATTGGCACACCGCTCTGCAGCAGGAGGCGACGCTAACCAAGATGAGCCTTGGGACTGGGAAGCCCGTAAATTTTTGCGCACCAAGCTAATCGGCGTTGACATCACTTACACCTGCGAATAAATTGGAACATGCCAGCATGGCAGCGTTTGGATCGGCACAAACTCCATGTTTTGTATTGGCAAAAATATGAACGAAGCACTGGTTCGCGAAGGTTTGGTTACGGTTCGCCGTGAAGGTCTTCCAACTCGCGAGCGCCAAAAACTGTTGTATCTGGAGCGACGGGCTCGTGAGGCCCAGCGTGGCAAATGGGGTCAACGTAAACCCATTGTGCGTAACGTTACTTGGTCGAATAATTTTTCCTACTTATCTGCATCTTGGCAAGTCCGAGAAGGCCATTGTAGAGGAAGTGCTGGATGCTTGCACTCTACGCGTCTTCACCATACCAAATTTTGAACTAATAAAAGTGAAGATTTCGGGGATTTATTTCTCATATCAACTCGAACGAACGGCCAGCCTGGCTTTGAGAAAATGCCGAAATTTGCGCTTGAAGCTCGCAACTATTTGGAGTCGCGACTGCTGCAACGTGAAGTGGAAGTTCGCCTAGAGATGTTCAAGGTGCCATATTATATGGGCACTATATAGCATCCAATGGCTGACCTTGCTGAGACGCTGCTGCGCAAGGGATTTGCCAAATGCGACGAATATTCATTACGCTTATTGGGAGCAGCTGCCGGAAAGCTACGCGCTGCTGAGCACACTGCCAGAATTGAAAAGCTATTTATAATCGCAAATAAAATACGTTTTTCGGCTATGTTCAAGGAACCGTTGCCATGGGGCATAATGGAGGAACTTGAACTCTAGTTTCAAGAAATCGATATTCCGTTTAAGCAATAACTACAAAATTATGAGTAGACTATAATAAAAAATAAATAAGACAATAATCAATTTGAAATTGTTGCAACTTAAGGCCCCGACCGCTTAAACGATTTATGAATTATAAGCATAAAACATTAAAAATTATCGCTTACACCTCCAGTTTAATCTGTTGTGAATTTAAAAAATTTGCGTGAACTGGAAGTTATGGTTTATTTCGAATTTTTTGGCATGAAACCGAGGGTAAGCAGAAAACTAATTATTGCATTTGCTTTCCCAATTGCAATATACGAGGTGTGTTCAAAAAGTAAGGTGACTTTGCGAATTTCGCGGGCAACGTATTTTCGATTATCGATTTTGTTTTTGTTTTGTTGTGTTGGTACACTCTTCCCGAACATCTGTACCAAATTTCAAGTAAATGGCATTTTTTGTTTGGTTGTGAGGGGCGTAAAGGTTATAAGTGTTTTGCGTGCTTGGAGACTTTTTGCTATCGAAAAATATGGATCAACGGATTTGCCTAAAATTTTGTGTAAAAAATAAAATTAAGTTCAAGTGTTACGGCCTTGAAATGTTGACAGTAGCATACGGTGAAACTGTTCTGAGTAAAAAAAATGTTTACAAGTGGTAGAAGCTCTTCCAAGATGGCCGGGAAGATGCCAATGACGAGCCTCGCTCTGGACGCCCCAGCACGTCAACAACTGATGAAAACGTTGAAGCAGTGAAGAAAATTGTTTTGGAAAATCGTAGAATCACTATCAGAGAAGTTGCTGAGGATGTCGGTATATCGCTTGGCTCGTGGTATGAAATTTTTTCTAACGCTTTGGGCATGAGACGTGTGTCAGCGAAGTTTGTTCCGAAATTGCTAAATTTTGACTAAAAGAACCGTCGCATGAGCATCGCTTAAGAGCTGTTGAATGACGTCAAGGGTATGAATGGCCATCTACGAAAGGGTATTGCAGTGTACATACACACTCCTGTTGGTTTAAAAATTGCTTGAAATGTATTTTTGCAACAAATAAATGCACCAAGCATTATTTTGCGCTCTTTGGTTCAAAAGATATTCCAATTTAATTTTTATTTTTTATATAATAATTTATGTTTGTGATTTTTATAATAAACACTGCAGAGTTTAAAATTATTAAAATAAAAAGTAGCTATAATAACTTAAAATTTTTTTCTTTATTATAAAAATTGAAAAATTTTAGTTATTTCGCTATTATAAATAAAAAATTATAAAGGTATTCACGCTTTATGTTGAGTTGAGGACTTTTACAAAAACAAAATGTATGAGGAAATGCAACCATGTGTTTCCAACTCTCAGCTCAACTTTTCCTCAACCCAGACCAATGTTTACTTTTTGCTGTTGAGTTGTTGAGAAAGTGTTGCATAATATGTTGAGCACTGCGAAATTGTAATTTTTTAGCAATTTCGTTATATGAAAAGCAACGAGTTACCTTATAATTGCTAAAAAATATAAGAGCGCCGAATTTAATTAACGCAAGTAAAACGAGGATGTGCCTTTTTTGTACAAAATTAAGAGAATTAGATATAATAACTAATTGTTGGAGTTATCGCAAGTAAAAGAGTGGAAATGGATGCGAATTTGAAAATGCTGAGGATGTACTAGCCTAAATTAATTGCTGTGAAGTTTAGCATTTAAGCACATCGGTATTCGTCCTAGGAACTGACCACGTTCTGACGCCAATCAATTGTCTTCGGAATGTGGAAATGGTCGCCATGACGCGAGAATATTATTGCATTCATGTCCTCTTCATAATTATCTAGAACTTCATACATTTGTACATCGCCACCCAATCCCATAGTCTCAGCGTTAAATAAAATTTCGTTTTTTTACGACGATGTTGTTTTTGGAGACAAACCTTCATTAAAATTGATTTTAGCCAATACCATTTGTGCTGCAGCTTCAATTAAAGTAGATTTCATGTTCTGTCTCGGCATTTTTGAAGTCGATATACCCATGTCCGTCTGTCCGTCTGTCCGTCTGTCCGTCTGTCCGTCCGTGTGAACGCCTAGATCTCAGAGATGGTAATAGCTAGAGTTACCAAACTTTCACATTAGATCCCATATTATTCCATAGGAGGCAAGTTTATTTTATTTTTTTGATATCGGGGATAAATTATATAGCTCCCATGGGGTGTTTGAGACGACCTCGACAAAAAAAAACGTTTTAGATGAATAATTCGTTTGTTTATGAAGATATCGTAACGAAATTTGGTATTCGAAAGTTTTTTATAGTTCCCAATCACTGTACCAAATTTGATCGAAATCGGTTGACTATATCATATAGTTCCCTTAGGACCGATCGGCCAAAATAACTTTTTTAAAGAAAAATTCGCTATATTTCGTTTTTTAATAAAGATATCCTAACCAGATTTGGCGTTTGGAAATTTGTTAGACCACTTAAGCAATGTGCCAAATTTGAACAAAATCGGTTGACTATATCATATAGCTCCCATAGGTCCGATCTTCCAAAAAATCGATTTTTTAACAAAATTTGTTGTGTTTCGTTTGTTAAGATATTGGGACCAAATTGGACATTCGTGAGTATTTTATAGTTCCTAAGCACTGTACTAAATTTAATCCAAATCGTTTGACTAGATCATATAGCTCCCATAGGACCAATCTGTCCAAAAACACGTTTTTTATACAAAATTCGATGTGTTTTGTTTGTTTGTAAAGATATTTGAAATAACTTTGGCGTTCATATCTTTTTTAAGGTATTTAAGCACTGTGTCAAATTTTGTTGAAATCGGTGGACTATATCATATAGCTCCCATAGGAACGATCGGTCAAAAAAAAAATTTTTGCTTAAATTTCTTCTGTTTTTGGTTTTTTGTGAAGAAATCGGACTTTATTACAAGCTAGTGGTACAGGGTATCCTAAAGTCGTCCGCGCCCGACTTTACGTCTGCCATTTTTTATTCAAGTTTTTTAATTTTGATGCAAATTGTACCGATTTACAATAAACAAACTCTGGAAAGAAGAAAACTCAACAATAACTCAACTCTTCAACTCAACAGAAGGGATTCACGCTTTACCCTGTTGACTTTTTGCTCAAATCAACACAAAGCGTGAATACCTCTTATATAGAGTGATTTTTTAAGAGGTATAGTATTTAAAAAAAAATTTGAAAATATTGATTAAATCTTTATTGGAATGGATAGAACGATCAATATAATTTTATGTTTGAAGATGATTTCATGCAAAATTGGCCGCGGCTCCGCTTTAGGTGGCCCATGCGCAAAGTCCTATTTTGGCACACTCTCTCCAACATATCGACGGGTATTTCACGAATAAATGCTTCAATATTGGCTTCCAGTGCGTCAATCGTTGCTGGTTTATCCCTGTAGACATAAGCCTTAACATAGCCCCACAAGAAATAATCCAAAGGCGTTAAATCACATGATCTAGGCGGGCCCTAAACGTGAGATAAACTGTTCACCGAAAGTGGCTCTTAACTAGTCCATTGTTTCACGTGCCGTGTGGCATGTGGCACCATTTTGTTGAAACCACATGTCAGACATGTCCAATTCTTCCATTTCGGGCAAAAAAAATTATCAATCATCAGACGGTAGCGCTCGCCATTCACAGCAACGTCCCGGCCATTGTCGTCTTTAAAGAAGTACGGCCCGATGATACCACCAGCCCATAATCCACACCAAACAGTGACTTTTTCGGGATGCATTGGTAGCTCTTGCAATGATTCTGGCTGGTCTTCACTCCAGATGCGATTTGAAATTTAGTCACAAGCTTCCGAATAGCTCCGAATAGCTCAGTAGGCCGACCAAATAGCCATATAAATTGGAAGAAGTGCGCGATGCACCGAAGATAAATTTTGATAGTAAAATTCAATAATTCCCAAACGTTGTTCGTTCGTGAGTCGATTCATGGTTAAATTATAGACCAAACTGAACAAGTTTGACAATGACACAAGACACGATTCACGCGTGATCTGTCAAAAACAGTGTTGCAAAAAAGATACCAGCAAAAAAATCACCCGTTATTAAATTATTACTGGCATGATTTTTATGTGAAACAAATCGGAGTTACTTTTCAATTTATTAACTTCGCCGACAAACCTTTATCCAAATCTTTTTAGTTCTGAGATATTTAAATTAATTTATTCTTTAGGACATAAATTTATCGATTTACCGTAATATTTTAAATATTTAGTTACAGGCTCATTGCAAAACTTATATAGACCCTACAGATTTACAACTACGATATTTAAATTTAAAACATTAAATCAATTGTTTATAACAAGCAAATAAATTATTATAGACAAAATTTTACTAAAATTTTTATAATTTTACGTTATCTAATAAACTTGACTTATTCCAAGCAATTACATTAAATATAAAATAAAATAAATTTTTTAAAAAAGAAGTAAATGTGTTCACTCTGGAACACGTAATAAAAATACTGTGACCGGCAGCCTTTTATATGAGACTACAGTGTTGTGCAACGCTTAAGCGTAGCTTTTTTGAAAATATATAGTGTTGATAAACGTGCATATATGTAGAAGGTTGTCTTCAATCTGAAGCTAACATTTTAACTGAAATCAGTCGCTGTGTCAGTTAAACAAAAAAGATATTAGACTTTTGAAAGTATTGTTTTTATTAAAGTATTCTATTTATGAAAATATTCTATTTTATATTGCAAAAGCCAGTGAACCTTCTATTAACTAGTAATAATTCAAATACTTTTCAGTACTTTGGAAAAGTCGTATAATTATGCTTAAATCTTTCTTTATTTTCCCTTATTTTTCAAAATTCATTTAAAGGCATAATGTCGTGGCAAAGCACGCTAATTTGAATTTCACTCAATATGCGGCTTAATTTCGATTTATAATATAAATAAATTAGGTTCGTAAGTCGTATTTATTAATTTTTCGTCTATTGCGCCAGATAGAAGGATTGAGATATTTAAGGGGCACACCTAGGGTGAAATTTTCAAAAAATCGATTTTTTTCCCCCATATTTCGATAGGTTACACCTTTAAAAATACCATACTAACATTTTAAATCGATATCTTAAATAGTTTTTGAGTTACAGCCATTTAAAAGAGTAGCCGCTCGGCAGTTAGATAGTTGGTATATACCTGAGATTGCGTGTCATTTCAAAAATATTTAATATTTTATTTCAAAAATTTTACTGTGTATTCTCAAAACATGTATAAATATACCCTCAAATTTTAAATAGATGGATTCACTGATTTTTTTTTGAATTCCCAAGAATGGCCTTTTTTTAGGTTGTCACACTAGGTGTGCCCCTTAATCTTTCATACTGACGATATAATTTAAACTATATCTGAGGTTATGATAAGCATTTTGGTATAAAAACATATAGTCCGTAACTTAGTTTTGACATGAAGCGATTTGGTAATCAACATATTAGAGAATTTTTAAGTCTTCCCAGAAGACTTTTAATTAGTGGTAAACAAACTTTAATTGAACAAAATAAAAATTAAATTGGAAATTAAAAGGTTTCATTTATCTAAAAATCTTAAGCAAATTTGCTACAAAGCTATAAAATATTTAAAAAGTTCTTATTATTGTTGGATTTGCCTTTTTTTTAAAAGTATCGCCTTTATTACATTTTTATGAATATATTATTCAGCCGTGCTCCGGAAACCGAATCTGAATATTTTGTTTGGTGCTCTAATTTCCACCAAAAAGAATTTATCGTTTGGTTTGAAACTGAATGCTATATTGAAAGTGAAATTAAAACTAATCGCCAAAGTACGATTAAAAAATTGTAACGGTAATAAATTAAAAAATAGATTAGAGTCGATCGCAGGCGACTTTGGGATACCCTATACCACATTGCATGTAATAAAATCCGGTACATTGCTTAAAAATGACATTTGATTGCCAAATTAGATTTCTTCATAAGCAAACAAAATCAGACGAATTTTGAAACAAAAATGTTAAATTGGCCGATCATTTCAATGGGAGCTGCATGATATAGTCAACCGATTTTTATCAAATTTGGTACAGTGCTGAAGAACTATATAAAACTTTCGAATGCCAAATTTGATTGCGATATATTTATTAAAAAACGAATTATAGCGAATTTTGTGCAAAAATAAATTTTGTGGAAGATCGGTCCTATATAATATACTCAATATATCGAATTTCGTATCAAAAAAGTTATTTTTGTATTATATAGTCAACTGATTTTGATTAAATGTGGTACAATGCTTGGGAGTTATAAAAAACTTTTGTATGCAAAATTCGGCTACGATATCTTCATAAACAAACGAATTATCCATCTAAAGCTTTTTTTTCGAGATCGTCTGAAAAGCACATCTATGGGAGCTATATAATTTTACTCCGACATCAAAAAAATAAAATAAACTTGCCTCCTATGGAATAATATGAGGTCTAGTGTGAAAGTTTGTTTACTCTGAGCTCTTACCATCTCTGAGATCTAGGCGTTCAAACGGACAGACGGACATGCGGACATGGGTATATCGACGTCTCTAGTCACCCTGATCATATTTTAGGTAACTTTGGGGTGTCTCCGACGTCTCCTTCTATTTGTTACATACATATTCGTCCTGCACAAACTTAATATACCCTTTGTACCATACGGTACAGTCTATAAAAATAGACAAAAAAGGAGTTGACCAGGAAAAAATTTATTGCTGAAATGAAGGACAATCCAAAAAGTCTAAAACCAAAATGATGACTTTCTCCCCCCTTAGGGTTTTCCCTTATTTGGCTTATGCTTGAGCCCATTTATCTCAAATTCAATAATTCAAAGACATAAAAATTTCTATGGCAAAACATGCCAAAAATTGAATTTAAAATTTTATTTGTAATATTGTAGAAGTCGCCAAAGCTACTAAAACCAGATTTTGTTCTTACTTTGGAACTACTTAAGATAATTACATGAATTAAAATAAGGTAAATGTATTTTTTTGAGATCTATATTGGAACTTTAGTAAGCATTCCAAACTTTTAATACTTATGAATTTCAATTACCTCTTTAAAGATTACATTTTTAGATTATTATTTTGTATACTTCCTTAACATCTTTTTGCCACTTTCATTTCAATCCAAAATTTTTCGTGACTTTAGTAACGTAAAAAATATCTTGATAATTATCATTCTAAAATGGTTTTACTCTTAACAAAGTGAGTATTTATTATAAGTTGATGATAAGGCTACTTTCATGTTATTATGTATTCATGTAATTTATATAAGATATCCGATATCGCTTGCATGGTTAAAATACAATGTTTAGGTTCTTTACTTTAGTAATAGATATTTAATAATATAATTTAACCAGGATATCAAAATAATTAAATAAACTTGTTTCATATTGAATAATATGGGATCTAATGTGAAAGTTTGATTATTCAAGCTCTTACCATCTCTAAGATCTAGTCGTTCAAACGGGCATACGTTCGAACAGACGGACGGACGGCCCGACGGACATGGGTATATCGACTTCTCTAGTCCCCCTGATCATATTTTAGGTAACTTTGGGGGTCTCCGACGATTTTCAGATTGCACAAACTTACTATACCCTTTGTACCATACGTTACAGGGTATTAATAGCAGGCATTGCTTAAGGCAGTTGTTAGGTTGAATGGGAGGGTTTAAGCCAATTACGTCACACGATCTAATGTAGTAAGTAAGGATAAGTTTAAGTTTTTTGGCTGTAACTATTTCTTATTTCATTTGAACATTTATATTAATTCTCGCTTATAAAATATGAATAACAATTAAAAGTGTCTATTGGCTACATTCCATTTTTATTAGGTGTTGACAGGATTGAACTTTTCGTCAATGCATTCACTATTTGCACTGTTGCCTTATCTGACTTAGTTCGCTCAGTTGATCTACCCATGAATATGTGTTATATATATACATATATATATTTATATTATATTTAACTCTCGAATGCAACAAACTCCATCTCAGAGAGAGATAAATCTTAATACACGAAAAGGCGCTTCCTTTGACTCTCCAAAAAATAGACCAAAGGATAGGAAGAAACACAAAACAGATGTGGTCGGTTTTTAGTTTAATTAAAAATAAATCAGTTAAGCGTTGCAATATTTGGTTAACATACGTTAAACCAGTTAATGGAATTATTAACCACAGTTTGCATTAGTTATTAATTGCGCACTTTAATATATTTACATAAAGTGTTTAATTAAAAAGTACAATTTAATATAAAGCGCGCATTGTAGTTGACTTAAAGAGTGCGAAAAGGTCAAGCTGATTAAAATCACCTGCGTTTTGTGTGGGTGTAAAAAGATGCGCGGCAATTGTTTGCAAATTGTTTTTGTATTTTTTTTTACAAAATTTTATACATTTGTGCAATAGTGTTATACATGCAAGTGTATATGTATGTATAAGCAGCAGAGATTGCTCACATTTTTTCTTTTTGATCCAAATTCTTTATTTTGTCAAATGCAATAACAGCAAGCAGCTCCGCTACATGAAAACACGCGTGTGTGTATGCGTGTGCAAAGAGCAATGCTCTGATCTAATTTTCTATTCTTTTGTTCCATTTCATTTGTTTATTAAAAGCAATAAAGTTACAAGCCACGCGGTTAGTTTGCGCTTGACCTTCGCACGAGTTATTACGCCAATACGCGCAATGATGTAAAGTGTTTAATTAAAAACAAATTAATATAAAGCGCGCATTGAAGTTGAATTAAAAAGTGTGAAAAGGAAAGCTGATTAAAATTACGGGCGTTATGTGTGGGTGTTAAAAGATGCGCCGGCAGTTGCATGCAAATTGTTTTTGTTTTTTTTTTACAATTTTTTTATATGTGCTATAGTGTTATAAATGCAAGTGTATGTGTGTAAGCAACAAAGATTGCTCTCATATCTTTCTTTTCAATCCTAATTCTTTATTTTGTCAAATGCATTAACTGCAAGCAGCTCCGCTAAGTGCAAACGCGTATGTGTGTATGTGCGCAAAGAGCAATGCTTGATCTCATTTTTTGTTTTTTTATTCTTATACATATGTACATATATCATTTGTGTATTAAAAACATTAAAGGTAAACCACGCGGCTAGTTTGCGCTTGACCTTCGCGCGAGGTACGCCAATACGCACAATTATTAAAAGTGTTTAATTTTAAAAGAAAATTAATATGCGCGCTTTATATTATATATTAAAGTTAAAAAAGTGTAAAAAGGAAAGCTAATGCACTATGTGTGTGTGTAAAAAGAGATGCGCAGGCAGTTACATGCAAACTGTTTTTGTTTTTTTTTATTATTTTTTTTTATGTGCAGTAAGTGTTATAAGTGAAAGCGCATGCGTGTAAGGAGCAAAGGTCCCTCTCGGTTGTTTTTTTTATCTTTATTTTGTCAAATTCAACAAGTGCAAGCAGCTAAGTGGAAATGTGTGTGTGTGTGCAAAAAGCAAAGATTGCTTTGTTCTTTTTTTTCTATTCTTTTTTGTGTATTAAAAGTAATAAGTGTAAACGATGCGGCTAATCTGGGCATTTATCTAATGCACGCCGCTAATACACTATGCGTGGTTGTTAAAAGAGATGCACAGCAGTTATGTGCAAACTGTTTTTTTTCTTTTTTATATGGCAGTAAGTGTTGTAAGTGAAAGCGCATGCGTGTAAGAGCAAAGTTTATTCTCGGTTGTTTCTTTTTGATCTTTATTTTGCCAATTCCAAGTGCAAGCAGCTCGGTTTAGTGGAATGTGTATGTATGTGTGCAAAAGTCAAATCATAGCTGTCTTTATTTTATTTTTTCTTTTTTGTGCATTAAAAGCAATAAGCGTAATCGGCCGCATTTATCTCATGCACGCTGCTTTTAAGTGCAATTAAATTAAGCGCATTTTTATGTGAGTGTGAGCAGTGCGTTGCGTTGTTATTTTTGTTGGCAGCATAAATAACACAAAAATAATAATTTATTTTAGTAAATGTTTAAAACTTATACAACACAAAAAATTAAGAAGTTTGTTCAGGTAAGCTAAAAAATTTATATTCGACATTTTTGCGCTGATAATTTCCTGTCATGTCAGCTTACGCTTTATGTTATATTTTTTATACAGAGTTGTTAGCGAACTCTTGAGTATTACAATTACTATTTCATTCGATTTTATTTAGATTCATATTTTAGACTATGGTAAAGTTTTGACAGTGGGTTTACTGCCAAAAGACTCGTTTGGGAAAGTAGTTAATGGTGTTCAATTCTTCTGGTGTTTAGTAAAGTTTTTATAGACTTCACTTATGAAGTCAAAAGGGTAGAATGCTTAGTTTAGTTGAGATTTTAAGTGGTATGAATTTCGAAATCTTATAGACCATAAGGGAACTGGAGTTAGTTGGCTCTAGAACAAGTAGAAGCTTCATTGCCATGGCTCTTTGGATTCTGCATAACTGATTTAGTAATCGTAAAAAAGTATATCCCTATTTACTTTTTTAAGCGGGTTCTTCAATTTTTGCACACTATATTTAGTAGGAAGTTTATGCCTTAGCGAATGTATAAATTTTATAGTATTGGTAAGCCCACGAAGTTCTTCTACAAAGGAATCGATAAATATCTTTTGTAAAATGTGCGTTTTTAATTCTACGCTCCGAGATAGGTAGTTATGCGTTTGGATGGACCTCGTTATTCTAACGAGTCCCTGTTGCCTTTTAGAAACGTTCCAAAAATCTTTGATACTTTTCATTGCAGAGTGAAAGATATAAGGAATATTTTCCGTATATAAATAAAAAGATGGCGTACGTTAAAGTCGGTTGCGTATGACTTTTGGGATAACCTGTACCACCGTATTGCAATCAAATCCGGTTTATAGCTTCAGATATTTATTTGCCAAATTTGGTTAAGATATCTCCATTAACAAAGAAAAGAACGAATCTTTCGTCAAACACGTTTTTTTCACAGATCGCTCCTTTGGAAACTAGTAAGCCCGGCATACGTTATCTTGCCCAAACTTTTTGAAAACTCTTAAAGCGATTATACATCGTAAGATTCTCTAGTTAGCTTATTTGGAAGAATATAAGATTTTTAGAGCAGTTTGCAGCTCGATTCAAAGTTGCTCCATTATTAGTCGAATGTCGCTCTTTACGGGTCAGTCTTTTCCGAATTCTTTCACGTTGATTGCGATCTTCATGTTCCTGGGCAGTACGATTAGATTGATAATTAATTTGATTCTGATAAATTTTGATCCCAATGCAAATCATTTTCCAAAAAATTCAATTTTCGACATACTTTTGTGATATTTGAGATCCTCAAAAAAAAAAAAACAAGGAAACCATTTTTTTTAATTTAAATTAAATTTATTATCGGAAGCATGCCATTACTCAAAAAGCTGCACTGAAAATTGACTTATTTTTGATAGGCAACAGCAATAAAGCAAGAAGGAGAGCATTTGTGAAAGTCTATAAAATCCTAAATGTTGACTTTTTTATTTAAAATTTATTGCTACGGGAAGCTTTCTATGGTATCATCCAGTTCTATTTGGTATATTTACAAAAAAATCACAAATTTTATAAGCATTTGCTTGTAATTCACAACTATTTTAATCAGCAGTATCAATAAGTAGTAAGCACCAATCAAGTTTTTATTGTTTTCTGGATTTATACTTAAACTATTAGTTTTCTGAACATTTTTTTATGTTTAGGCTATAAACGTAAAGTACTAATATTGTTATGTAAGTTTTATATCATACTCGTGGCCAATTGGTGACAATTTGTAGCTGACTCCTTGTGGCGTACGTAAAGCTAGTGTACCACTAGCTTGCACTAAAATCCTGTATATTGCTAAAGAACATCAAGGACATTTGATTGCCAAATAAGGTTTCTGCGTAAACAACCAAAATCAGAAGAATTTTTAAAGCAATAATTTTTTTTTTTTGGACGATCGTTCCTATGTTAGCTACATAATCTAGTCAACCGATTTTGGTAAAATTTGGTACTTAGATAGTCTTCAAAACTTCTAAATTCCGAGTCTAGTTTAAATATTTTTACAAACAAACGAAACACAACGAATTTTGTACAATTTCGTTTTTGGACTGAGAGAGCTATATTATATAGTCGACCGATTTTGATTAAATTTTGTACAGTGCTTGGGAACTATAAAAAACTTACGAATACCAAATTTGGTTTCAATATTTTTACAAACAAACGAAACAACAAAATTTGTTAAAAAATCTGTTGATTATGTCATATAGCTCCCAGTCGGTCCAGAAAATGTGAAAGTTGGGTCTCTCTAGCTTTTACCATCTCTGAGATCCAGGCGATCAAACGGGCAGACGGACATGAGTATATCGACTTCTCTAGTCACCCTGATCATATTTTAGTTAACTTTGGGGTATCTCCGACGACTCCTTCTATATGTTATATACAGTTTCGGCCTGCACAAATTTGAACTACTAAAGTTAGTAATAATTTTTAATGGAAATCTGAATAGCGTCACGCTAGATATTAAGACTAGTATAAAAACGTCAACCTTATTTCTATTTGGTTTATTTATTTTATTAACAATAGTTTGTATACTATATAATGTAATCAAACAATATTTACAGGAATTTAATCACATTTATATGCGGTTTTAACACTTATTTATAGGAAGTTCCCCTGGATGGCACCTTTTCTCATCTTCTTGTCTTTCTAGCTCTATAATGCGATTTATGAATCATAGTTTTAAATTTTGGTCGTCAGCCTGATTATCATATTTTTGCTTTCAATATTTGATCAGTAAAACTGATTATTTTTAACAAATTTAGCGATTCTAAATAGCTACCCAATTATTAAAATCTTCTACAAATTCTTCAACCAACTCTTTCCCCTATTTTCCTCCTGTTTCGTTACTAAGCTTAAACAATGCGGCTGCCTTTTCCTAACCCATCCAGTTGAGTTTATTCAACTGCCCAAAAGTATGCTACACAAAATATGTAAATCGCAATATGTTGCATACTTTTAGCTGCGCTGTTCTTGCCGCTTCATCTGCTTGGCCTTTACATGTGGCACGCAGTCTGCGCTTCGTTGACATATAAAGAAGAAAAAAAACGCGCAGCCTTTTGACATTTTTACAGCTATGCAAATTTTTTCACATACCTAATCATGGGAAATTCTAAACCCAAAATGCCTGAACCGTGTTGCCTCAGGCCGCATTACCTGCCCCCGCAGCTCGTATGTACCCGTTTAAATGCGCTTCCATTCATATGCGTGTTTTCAGCCGAAACATTCATTCATTCATGAATTTCCAGCACAAAACCTGCACGCGCTGTAAGCTGCACATAATTCACGTGCCGCGTTCGTGCTTGGAGCAAGTGCCTCGCTCGGTTGGTTAGTTGCTTGGTTGGCATTTGTATCTTCTGCGAAGTATCTAAGGCCCAGCAACAGGCCAAACTGCGTACGTGCCAGACAGTCAACCCGCGAACAGCCTCAGGTGAGGCGACACCAATCACAATCATCATAATATCGTCGTCGTCGACGACAACGATGGCGACGTCGTCGTCATCTCAGTTGATTATGATGAGCTTGTTGATCTTGTCGACATTTAAATACCCTACAAAGAAAGCGTAAAAGGTATACTTGGTTAGAGGCAGTGAACGTAACTAAGAGTAGATAGATTGGATAGGTTGCTCCGGTTGACCCTCGTGTCAGAATTGTGGAAATCGGTTTGACGCTCTAGAAAGGTTATAAAATTGAGCAGTCTAGTTTTCTATGAAGATAGACCTCTAAATGCATTTCTTTACCCCACTTATAGTTATAAAACTTAAAAACCAGAAGCAATTACAGGAACTTTTGATGACTGAAATTCGAATCAATTTAGATGTCCATTCATTCATTGGTCTGAACGTCTATATTTTGGAGACCGTAAGAAGTAAGATAAGCAAGGACTTCAAATTAGAATTACCAGATGGAGAAAAAAGAAGACATTCCATAACCGATAAACAACTTTGTCATTATTTTTCTAACAGTTTGTAAAGGGGAAAATGGCATACGTAAAGTCGGGTGCGGACGACTTTGGGAAACCCTGTACCACTTGCTTGCAATTAAATCCGGTTCCTTCACAAAAAACCAATCGTTCCTATGGGAGCTATATGATATAGTCAACCAATTTCAAAAAAATTTGACACAGTTCTTAAATACCTTAAAAAAGACCTGAATGCCGAATTTAGTTGAAATTTCTTTACAAACAAACGAAACACATCGCGTTTTGTGTAAAAAACGTGTTTTGGACCTATGGGAGCTATATAATCTGGTCAACCGATTTGGATTAAACTTAGTACAGTGCTTAGGAACTACAAAATACTCACGAATATCAAATTTGGTCCCAATATCTTAAAAAACAAACGAAACACAACAAATTTTGTTCAAAAATCGATTTTTTGGAAGATGGAGCTATATGATATAGTCAACCGATTTTGTTCAAATTTGGCACACTGATTGGGAACTATAAAAAACTTTTGAATACCAAATTTGGTTACGATATCTTGATGAACAAACGAATTATCCATATAAAATTTTTTTTTTTAGCGACGTCGTCTCAAACACCCGTATGGGAGCTATATAATTTATCCCCGATATCAAAAAAATAAAATAAACTTGTCTCCTATGGAATAATATGGGATCTAATGTGAAAGTTTGGTAACTCTACCTCTTACCATCTCTGAGATCTAAGCGTTCAAACGGACAGACGGACGGACATGGGTATATCGACTTCTCTATTCACCCTGATCATATTTTAGGCAACTTTGGGGTGTCCCCGACGTCTCCTTCTATATGTTACACACATTTTTGGCTTGCACAAGCTTAATATAGCCTTTGTACCATACGGTACAGGGTATAAAAATGTACAAAAATCAAAAACATTCTGAAATATCGCTTACAAAGAAATTTTTTATGACTTTAGGGGAGTCTCTTGGGACAGCGAATATGATTTTAAACCTTCAAAAATTTTCGAAATTCGCTCAACTGCGGGCTTGTTTAGGGACTCTGATCCACTCTTGTGAAAAGTATACTGAAATTCTAGCAGCCTCCAAAATATTTCAAGGCACTTAAGTTTCTATAATTTTGTAGGATCACTTAAAAGTGGAAAATAAAAATTAGTTTGAAGATAATAGCAATATTGAAGCCCTTAGTCAGAATCGTATAACTGATATAAGAAAAATACTAATCTAAAACGATGTTGGATTCTCTGATGAGGGCAATTTTGTTTGAGATTTTTCTTTTTTTTTACGATTTATAAATAGTGTGACCAACTGCATTTTGAACGAAATCGGGACATTTTCTGAAAAAAGTACTAAAACACGGAACATTGCTTCCAAGCGGCTCTCCAAAGAATTTGAAATTTGAAGAAATACTAATCAAATTGTCTTAAACACTTTTCAGTAGGAATATGTACATTTTGAGTTTATCTGAAGATCTTTTTCTTAAAGAAAAAATCTGGTCAAACTACGGGCCCAGCGGAATCCCTCCTCTCAACGGGCCTGACTATATCATTAATCTTCCATATATAAAAGAAAATTGTGTTCCTTAGCTTTTTGAGAGTATTGTGGAATTTACTTCGATTCAAAGGGCTTTCAAATTTATATTGCTTCTGCCGTTCCTGCTCAAAGTGTATTTCCTTTTTGTGAAAATGAAATCAGAAAACTATGAATTACTTAGTGTGACCGAAACCGTGACATTTTCTCAAAAAATTACTAAAGAACTCAAAATCGTGGCATTTTTTTATAGGAAAAAAAACTTTATTATTTAACCTCAATTTAATAGATAATGAAAGTGTTATAGATAATTTCAATCAATCTTTCTGTTGCTTTTTGTTTAAAATCGTCTTGTTATGAAATTTGCTTAAGCAATATTGGATGTTCTTTCAAAAACTTTTAAAATACAGCAGTCGTATTAAGGAAAATCGATAAATTCGGAGGTAGTCATTGGGACCCTGGTACGTTGCTTTCAAAACCGGGCTATAGCCAAGTTTTTCCAGGCCAGTTGGTCAGACTATCTTTGACTGTTCCGATGGCTTAGGCGATCATCCACACACAAGGACCTTCTCAGGGTAACCTGTCGCAATTATCTATGATAATCATAAACAGCAGGAGCTCCTTTTCAAATCCTCATAAATTTGAGTAAACAGCCCATCGGTTAGAGCATTCCCAAGTCGCGATTTGCCAACTGCAGGCAACCCACTAATTTTTGGAGTGCTTGCTTTGGTCTGGCTCACTTGCTGCTTTCCTCGCGAAAGTTTATCACCGCGGCAAGATTCTAACATTTTTGTATGCATTCCACTTTGGTGCGTTTTTTTTCGAATTTCTCAAGAGTTTTGCCTTTGCTTGCTCATAAAACGTACTCGAACTCATTAAAACGCGCACTCTGATAACTGATATTGCCCTGGCAACGACTTGGACGGGACTGAGTCCGGGACAGAGACGGTGAGTGGGACAGTGACACTAACTGTGTGACTGCGACTGCGGTTGTGACTGTGACTGCGACAGCGACGTGTTCGCGAATGAGTTTTGTTTGCTATATGTTGTGATTTATGTAATGACCAGCACATGGTTGTTGTTGTCGGAATGGCCGATGTTCTTGGTATGTTACATGGTAGGGTGCATTGAGCTCGGAAAGTGGGGCATATATTTTAGATGACAATATGGAAAATCGAACTAAGCTTAAATGAAAATGACTACAACTATTGATTGGAAATTATTGATTGTAACAGGTTTTTTTTAAAGTAATCTGTAAAATAGATTTTAATTAAAAGTGTCTAAAGATTTGAGTCAGGTAAGAAAAATATATTTTAGAAATTAGGTTAACTTTAATTGAAACAATAATATATATAGCTTATGCGCTGGCGCTTCGAGAGGGGTAAAGGGAGTATTCTCCCCGGCCCGGAGTTTTCTCAGGGGCCCGGCTTAATCACTGTCGTACTATCGTGTGTCAAGCTAAAGCTATATTTGAAGGACGATATATTTTCCCAACAGGCATGGATTTTTTCTCTACGGCGACGCTAATACGTAAGAATGAGCAGGTTTTAAAATTACAGATTGCAGAATCTTATCAGCTTTTTCAGGAAACCATCTGCGAATCAGAAAAATTTCAAGATTGTTATCAAAAGACTAGCTGTATTCGTGCCCAGGTCAGATCCAACCCGCTTCAGTTGTAAATTTTCGCATAATAACTAAAGTTCATTAACAATAATGTCACGTTTTTGACCAAGGATGTACCAACGATTATTTTTATATTAAAAAAATCTGGAGAAATATAGGTTTAATTTATTTGGAGGATCGTAAGTTTCTTATAGTTCTGCATCAAAAAAGATTCCTGAGTATTGCTGTTTTCTAAATAGTAGTTCCATTACTTCAAGCAATCAGAGTAATTCTTTAAAATTTCTTAAAAGCGTCAAATTTCTTTTTAAATATAGTTTTTTTTCGAATATTTATTATTGGGAATCAACCCAAGATTTTTAGGGTTATAATCCAACATTTATAATAAAAAAATAGAAGTCACTATACACTCAATATACGAGGGTGGGTTGATAAGTTTCCGGCCTGACCAAGAAAAACAACGTTTTTAAGAATAATTTTTTTTATTTCTCAACATAATCTCCTCCAAGGCTGATACATTTCTCATAGCGGTGTTCTAGTCTAGTAATGCCATCTCTATAGACTGATTCGTCAAGCCCCTCAAAATACCCATTTAGAGCTTCGATTACTTCTTCATTGTCCGCAAATCTCTTACCGCCAAGCCATTTTTTGAGGTTAGGAAACAGATAATAGTCACTCGGGGCTAGGTCTGGAGAGTAGGGAGGGTGCGGCATCAGTTCAAACTTCAGATCGTTGATTTTAGCCATCGCAACGATTGACTTGTGCGCTGGTGCGTTATCGTGATGAAACAAGATTCTTTTCTTCGCCAGATGAGGTCGTTTAATTTTCACCTCGTGGCTCAAACGTTGCAATAAGTCTGCGTAGGCCAGTGATTGTTTTACCCTTTTCAAGGTAATCAATGTATATAATACCTCTTGCATCCCAAAAAACAGTAGCCATAACCTTGTTCGCTGAAAAAATTGTTTTTGCCTTCTTTGGAGTTGGTTCCCCTTGTCCAATCCACTGTTTAGACTGTTCTTTGGTTTCAGGAGTGTAGTGGTGGACCCAAGTTTCGTCAGGTAGAAATGTTTTTTCGAATTTCGAATTTTCAAGAAAAACACAGAGGCGTCTTATTCAGTGTGCTCTCAAATCTAAACTAACATGGCGTTCGGGCTGAAACTATAGCTACAAGCTATCTAAGGATGGTACTATAGAACGCCACCTCAAGATAGGCCTAGTGGCGCCATCTCTTGGTCAGGCCGGAAACTTATCAATCCACCCTCGTAACTTTTAATATTATGTTCAATATTTTAAGAAATCAAGTAGATTCTATGATATGACACGCCTTCAGAGGTCGTTTGGGTGAAGTCGTTTTAGGCGTCTTCTTGTTCTATGACCGGCCAGGGTACATGCCAGCGACTTCGGATGGCTCCTTAAGCGATCAGCGTAATAGTCGATAAGGGTATTCAACACATCACCCACATAGGGAATGCCTAGATACTTGTGAAGGTTTCGATTTCGGATATACCACGGGGCATCGGCAATTTTGCGCAAAGTTTTATTTTGTAAAATTTGAATTTTTATAATATTTGACTTGGCAGCTGTTCCCCAGACTTGAATGCCATAATACCAAGCTGGCATTATTAAATTCTTATATAGAATACTTTTATTTTCCAAAGATATCTAGCTATTTCTACCAAGTAGCCACTCCATTTTGCCAGGTTTGGTTCTACACCTTGCTGTTATTATTTTAATGTGTTCTCTTCAGCACAATTTTTTGTCGAAGTGAATTGCGAGATACGGATGCGATGTTTTTATTTGAACGGAGAGTTCTTTATTTAAAGTGAGCGCAGGACTTGGGTCTTTCCTTAACAAAAAATCCCCTATAAAGTCCACTATACACATATTAAACTAGTTGCCTTTGTGGATTATAAAAGCAAACCTCCTCCAAATATTCCAATCTTGTGACGTTTAAAATTCACATACGTTAAGGCGCAACCCTCTATTCATTAGTCCATTAGTCGTAGGAAAATTTTTTTTACATTAAATCAACTCAGATTTTAGGCACAATTGAATAAAACCTAAAAACTAAATTATTTTTAATTAAAAATTAAACCATAATTCATTAAGTTTACAAATTTAGTTTTGACAATAGTTTATTTTTTACCTAAAAACCGATGTGCTTTATTAGTTTCTAAAAATTGTTGGTTGCAGTTTTTGACATATTTTTCCAACTAGCCCCTTTTAGACTAGTTAAGTATTTGACATAGCAATATTTTTTAAAGCAACATTTCCTAGCAATATTAATTAAAAATTGTACAATTTATCAGTTATAGATTAAAACATTTTTATTATTATTGCTTATACGATTGTATAACTGAAATAAAAGAAAATTTCACTAATTCGTGGCATACTTGATAATTTGTAATGTTTAATGCTTATAATTCATAAATCATTTAAGCGGTCGACGCCTTAAGTCGAAACAATTTCCAATTGATTTTTGTCTTATTTATTTTTTATTATAGTCTATTCATAATTTTGTAGTTATTGATTAAACGGAATATTAATTTGTTCAAACTATAGTTCAAGTTCCTCTATTATGCTCCATGGCAACGGTTCCTTGAACATAGCCGAAAAACGTATTTTTTTAGAGTGCAAGCATCCAGCACTTCCTCTACAATGGCCTTCTCGGACTTGCCAAGATGCATCTTAAGTAGGGAAAAATTATTCGACCAAGTAACGTTACGCACAATGGGTTTACTATGACCCCATTTGCCACGCTGGGCCTCACGAGCCTGTCGCTCCAGATACAACAGTTTTTGGCGCTCGCGAGTTGGAGGACCTTCACGGCGAACCATAACCAAACCATCGCGAACCTGTGCTTCGTTCATGTAAAATGTAAAGCTCCTTAGTGCAAAAGCTGGCATTGCACAGTGGGAGAAATGGCCAATCTAGCTCCGATTAATTAATAACTTCTGAAAAAATGTAGCTATTTTTGTACGGATAATTTTATTTGGTAGATCAATTGGTCCAAATCAAAATTAATATAAAATTAATTTTTTTTAATTTTATTAATATTTTTTTTTTGTTTTTTAATTTCTGTATAAAACTGCTTAACTCGATATATGCTCAGTTTTGCCCGAATCTATGAACTTTTTCCAACAAATTTAATAAAATTTATTCTTAAAATATGTTGAAAACATTCGTATGCACATTTTTACGAAATTTGGTATAAATCGGACAGATATATAACTTTAAAATAGACAATTGAAATCCATTTTGGCCGCGAATATAGTTTTTACAGAAATAGTCCATCTATCGGAAATTTATTTATTTATACTTTATAAATTTTTTTTAGAAAAAAAAATTAATTTTATACATTAATGTTGTTTAAATAAAGACTAATATAAAATTATTGTTCATTTTATTAACCATTTTATTTATGTAGTCTCAGCATTTTCATGTTTACTCAGTGTCTGATGAGGAATTGTCTGATAATGCTTGCTCCACATCTTTATTTAAAATAAGACTAATAACTTCTCTATCAAGCAGTTCGTCTTTTTGGGATGATAAAACTGAACCTTTTGATAGCATCGTTATTACAGGGTCCGATGAAATAAAAAGTGTATTGGCCAAATCTTCCATAGTATTTTTACGGGATAGTTTTTTCGCAGATCGAAGAACATCATATGTAGGAAATATATTTACATTCCGATTTTTGGCGCTACTCTGCAAGTCCATATAAACCCTTTTTGTATAGCCGCCATCAATATATAGAGCTAATGCTTCATCTGCTGTGTATTTGATGGGCTGTTTAAAATCGGAATCAATAGCTGATTTAAGTTTTTCGGGCAAGCTTTCGTCTGAGTTTAATAAAGCTACAATTTTTGATGCATTTCGCTTGCCGGACTTATACAAGCTGGTACTGGCCGCAGATACGAGCTCATCGCACGGAATTTCTTTAGCGAAGTCAGAATTATTTTTTTTTTTATTTTCCTGAGACATTGCAAAGTCAATGGCGGGTCGTCCAGCATTTGATGTTTGGTCCACCAATATAAGGTCACCATCTAACCAGTGCTTGTTTTTTTTTCGAGGCTCTTGCGATTTCGTCTCCATTTCAAATGCAATTTTTTGGTGAAATTCTTAATGCGCTCGTCAACGTATTCAATAATACTTTCAAATTGATTTTTATCAATAATATTTTCATATATATACTTCTGCACAGCAAAATGTTTTTTGGAAACGTCATTTTCCGCAACCCATACAGAAAAAAGTTCTCGTCTGGACGCTGACATTATAGTTAAAAAAAAATAATTTAAATAAGTTCGCAAACCTTCGCAGCTAATTTATAACATTTTCAAAGCGGAATACATTGAACTATTTTTTAAAAAAGGTTTGAACAGGAACCCGGGCGATCCGAAAAAGTTCAGCTCTACGAAAAATTAGTTTGTTAGTAAACATTCAACTTCTTACTAGCACTACAATTAACATCAAATTTTGGGACGAAACACAATCACAAACCACAAACACTTATTTTTTTTAATAAATACATACCTTTAACTTTATTTATAAGCAAAAAGTTGAATTGAAACGCAATATATTCACACAACTATAAGCAATTGCAGCAACTAGGCAAAATTGGCGGGAAAGCTGTGGGCAACACCTGGAGCAACATATGTTGTGTTTGAAGCTTTACAGCTGTGCGAATATTGAGAGAAAAGGAAAACAAAAATTGGATTTGGCCTATCTGATATATTAGTTATCAATTTCAAAACAATTTTGGAGCTAATTTTTATGTTTAAAATTGAATTAATCGGAGCTAGAGTGGCCATTTCTCCCACTGTGCATTGCTGGCTTTTGTCTCCGCATCAATTAGCCTCTTCTGCAGTGGTGAAAGATGGTCACGGCAGCGCGCATTATCAGGACATAAGGCCAGACCCTTGGACACCAAGACTTCTGTCACGTTCTCTCCATTTAAAAATACACTGCAATATTCCATCTTGATATGCTCTGGTGGCGTCTCACGGAAACAATACACTTTCTTAAGCTTCAGAATTTTACTCAGAAAACGGTCCGCATCCAACCAGAAATCAAAGGAAAAGCAGTATTTGCGTACTGGATGCAGTATAGTGCCCATATAATATGGTCCCTTGAACGTCTCTAGGCGAACTTCCACTTCACGTTGCAGCAGTCGCGACTCCAAATAGTTGCGAGCTTCAAGCGCAAATTTCGGCATTTTCTCAAAGCCATGCTTGCCTTTCGTATCGAGTTGTTGATATGAGAAATAAATCCCCGAAATCTTCACTTTTATAAGTTCAAAATTTGGTATGGTCAAGACGCGTAGAGTGCGAGCATCCAGCACTTCCTCTACAATGGCCTTCTCGGACTTGCCAAGATGCATTTAGTAGGGAAAAATTATTCGACCAAGTAACGTTACGCACAATGGGTTTACTAAGACCCCATTTGCCACGCTGGGCCTCACGAGCCTGTCGCTCCAGATACAACAGTTTTTGGCGCTCGCGAGTTGGAGGACCTTCACGGCGAACCGTAACCAAACCTTCGAGAACCAGTGCTTCGTTCATATTTTTGCCAATACAAAACATGGAGTTTGTGCCGATCCAAACGCTGCCATGCTGACATGTTCCAATTTTTTCGCAGGTGTAAGTGATATCAACGCCGATTAGCTTGGTGCGCAAAAATTTACGGGCTTCCCAGGCCCAAGGCTCATCTTGGTTAGCGTCGCCTCCTGCTGCAGAGCGGTGTGCCAATTTTAATGCACGTACGTGGGACAACTTTAACTTATTACTTAATGGCTCATTGTTGTTGGTGCCACTCAGAATTAAAGTTTCGCCGGATACGACTTTCAGAACTTTTCCGTAGAACATATTTGACGACATTTTTTGTAGTTCTGATAGGAAATTTTTTTATATGAGAAGGCAGCTTCAAGTGCAAATTTCGGCATTTTTCCTAAAGCCAGGCTGGCCTTTCGTATCGAGTTGTTGATATGAGAAATAAATCCCCGAAATCTTCACTTTTTTAAGTTCAAAATTTGGTATGGTCAAGACGCGTAGAGTGCAAGCATCCAGCACTTCCTCTACAATGGCCTTCTCGGACTTGCCAAGATGCACCTTAAGTAGGGACAGTTCCAGCCAATCCGTAATCCTGCCATATGCCTAGATTTTGTATTCTGGCAGTGTGCTCAGCCGCGCGTAGATTTTCGGCACCTGCTCCCAATAAGCGTAATGAATACTAATCGCATTTAGCAAATCCCTTGCGCAGCAGCGTCTCTGCCTTTTCTGTAGTGGCGAAAGATGATCACGGCAGCGCACATAATGCCAATCCCTTGGACACTAAAATTTCTGCCACGTTCTGTCCAACGTCCGCATAACCAAGCTAGCTTCACGCTCTTAATCTCTGCATTATCAAAACGTAAATAAGTACGCATTAGAAGGCTGCCTTGCTTAAGCTGCTTGTGAATTGTAAGAAATTAATTGACAAAAAATGTAGCATACTTTGTATCAGAATATTCTGATAGAAAAATTAAAACTCGTTTTTTGTTTACTTTTATTATATGTAGATATAGAATTCTTTATTCATATTGATCAATATTAAAATCACTCCAACGCTTTCGGATACACAATATTTCTTGTTATTCCATTTGGCGCATTAATGAACAAATCAGATGGCTTTCCTACTCGTGAACATGGTACATACAGTTGGCCATGGAAGAAGCAAGGATGGAATCATTGGGATTTTTGGTATTAGAACGTCTTCGCGTTCTTATTTTCCTTTCAAAATAGCTGCTTCGATGACGTTTTTCATTGATTTTTTCACAGCAAGACGTGAACCATTGCATAGTCGTGGTTGTTTTATGTTCCGAAGCATCATAATTACTGATATAACTTTCAATTGTAGATTGTGTGGTGGCATTCCTGGCAAATCAAGTGAATTTAAAAACTCGGTAGGATAATTTACAATTTCATCTTGATTGATAACAGTGTCCATTGATTTGTAGGTTATCAATTCGCCTGAAATATCATGTTGGATGGCTACGTTCAGTTCATTGAAGTCTTTCTTTTTTGCAGCTAAAATTGCACGTTCGCTCAACCAAACATGATTTTTATAACGTTGTGCTATATTTGGTAATACGCTTCGAATTAGCTCTTCTTTAGATTGCGTTACAGTGAAGAAGTTTGTTGGTAGTGTTATAAGGCCAGTTTCGTTATCCATTGGCACTTGGCTGAAGGAAGTCACCGGATAATAATATCAATAGACCACCAAATGGTTCTTGTTTACCTCATAGATTCTGTAATGGTTCTTGCTTACCTCGTAGATCCTGTTGTATGAGCAGAACGTGATCTTGCTTCTCTTAATCGATTCAACTCATTCCTTTGTGAACGTTGTTCCTCAGCTTCAGCTTTTCTTCGGAATGATTGCAATTGAGTTCTACGCGAACGTCTACCAATGTTACGTCTTTTTGGCGCCATTATGTGCAAAAAATGTATTGGAAAATCAAATTGTCCTTTTTCGTATTTTCGTTGCAATTTTTTTATATTTTCTCAACCTTAAACCTTTCCTGGACTTCCACGAACATTTCAAGACCAAAATTAGCCAAATCGGTTCAGCCGTTCGTGAGTCTACATTTTGGTTATTTTTGAAGATCGCCACCTATCGGACAATGTTCAAACTATGCTAAGAACCTTTCACACGGTGCGCGTAAACACACACGTAATATTTTATTAAAATAGGTCTGTAGCATTCTTACATATTTCTCTTTATTGGAACTTATCAAATTTTATATTTTTTTTTTAAATTTCCTATGGTACAAATAGGAAATTTATAATCCTAAGCTACAATGTCCACTTTCGTAAATTTTCTCAAAATAGGCAACATTTCGTGATATATTTTCCTATTTTATTGAAAACTAATTAATTTAAGAATACCTGCGTCGGTCCGTAGTTCAATGGAAATGAAAGGCAAGTGACGCAATGCTCTAACAACTTAATTTATTTTTGGCAAAACCAAAGGAATAAGCAACCAGTCGCGAACTGGTTCCCAAGTCGTGAAACTGTGTGTCCCAAACCTGGTATGCTCGCATACGAAATAACTAGTATGTTTAACATGGGGCTGTCATTGCAGGGAACCAGAATTTTCGGGTATGATGTTCAACTGGTTGCAAACTGGTTCGCCTGCATTTTGAACAAAACTAGTCCATCTGGTATAGAAAATTACTAGTTCTTTACATTTAGTTGTAGGTTGGTAAATATAGTCTTTAATGTTACTAGTATTTTTTGCTCCAGACTGGAATATATTGCCCAAAAATGAAACTACTTTAAATTTACAATTTGAACATTATTATTATTATTATTATAGAAGTTACATAAATAAAATTAATTACTAAACAAAAATAACAATTTACATTAAAAACATTAAAAATTATCTTAACATATAAACATACAATTTTACTTAAAACATTGAATACAATTAATTTTTAATACAAATTAAAAATATAAATTAATTAAATTACAAAACTAATACAATTATATAATCAAACAAAATATAACATAACAATTAATTTATAATACAATTTAAATAAGGAAATTATTATTATTACTTAAAACTACTGCAAGGTAGTTTTTGTTCATTAGTTGTGGAGCATGCCTTAATTGCCGTTCTGGGGAGCTGTTGTCCGAGGAATTAAATATTGCCGACTGAATTTGTATTGCTTCTGTAAAGAGAGTTTTAATTACTATTATTTATATTTTTAATTTCGTAATGTATAGTATGCTTACCTTATGAAATGCCACAAAAGTTTTCGAAATGGCTTAAAGACTTTTTTCATAAGTCCCAAATATGTAAAACTCCATTAAAACGTCTTTGTGCAAGATCTCAAACAAATATCGAAGCACGAAATGACGGACCTGATTCCTCATAGCCATCAACTTATAGATGCAAGAAATTTCTGTATAGAGCACAAAAAACAATTTTTGTGTAAATACGTACATATGTATTTATGTATATTTAAACAATAAAAAAACAAATTATTGTAATTTTAACTTACCTTACCTTACCGTTGATATGCGTCTGTGAGCAGAATTAGATACAATTTTTTTTTATAATTACATACATACATATGTATGTTTTTGCATAAACATAAAAATTAAATAACTCACTTTGTGTTTTGGCAACTTTTGCTTTTATTATATTTAAATAATTGTTTTTCAATTATCGCACTGATTTTCTTTCTTTAAATTATTACTTAAATTATTAAAACAATTGATTTTCAAACCGATCGCACTGATTTGCACTTTGTACTGACGCCTAATTTGCAGCAGCTTCTTTTGCCTTTTTTCCTTGGTTGTTTTTTGCATACTTAAAATTCGTTGATGAAAAAACAACAACAACCAAATAGTCACAACTCACCCTAAAAAAATGTGGTTTTTTTTTGTTGTTGTTGCGTTAAAAAAATACAAAAAACGAGAGAGCAACTCGCTCAATTGAGCGAACACAAATTTGAGAGCGTAAGCAGTGAGCGAAGCGCTCTCTCGTTTACCGCATTTTCCCATCCCACAGCAGTTCTTATTTGAACCATATAAGAACTAGTAACGTTTAGAGTAGTTGAGGCCTCTTTGTATGACACCGAATTCCTGCAGGGAAATTGCAAGCGGTCGCTGCAGCTAAACAAATCAATTTATTTTTAAATATATTGTAATAAAGCATATTGTAGCTTATATTCAAGACTAAAAGAAAGAAATAATTATCTAACATAAACATTATCTCAATCAAGAGTGCTGAGTGAGACAAATAAGCGTGGCGCAAATGCGGCGACATTCGAGTGGAAAGGGTTAATTTATATCTACGGCTTATTATTATTTTTTTTGTCCAGCCAGAAGGCAAACATTGCACTGGCTACAAACTTTTTTATAACTTAGAATTAACTTCTACATTATAATTATGTATATATATAATCTGTGACGGATTTAAATATTTGACGGCCCCAGGCAATCCTTTTTTCACAAAAAAAATGTTTTACAATACAGTTCGTTATTAATGAAATACATAACGGAAACTGAACTTCAGATTATTCACGTTTTGATACACTTATGAAGGACTGGTGGGCTTGGGATCAAGAATTTTCTCGAAAATCCACGCACGTTTTTCGACAGTGTTGTCAAGTGTGGTAATCTTTCAGATGATTCTCGTTCTCGGGGCAGCGTTTCGGCTGTTTCTTTGCGTCATCCGTCAGGTTATTAAGCCGCGTAAATGAAAGTTTAATGCAAATTTCAACGACTGCTATATTGAGGAAAAATTCACAGCGCTATTCTAATTTTGAATTGAATTAAAAGAGATGAATTATTAATAATATTTTACAGACACAAATACAATTTCAAGTGCTGCTGAATCCAAAAAAATTGTTTTTTTATTTAATTCATGTGACTCTAATTTTGCCGCCCCTTAATTCTGCCGCACTAGGCTTCAGCCTATGTTGCCTGTACGATAAATCCGCCACTGTATATAATACATATAAACAAATAATAAAAAATTCTTAGCTTACAATGTTAACAAAAAAAAGTTAGGCAAATATATTAACCCTTTGCACTCCAGCCTAAAAAGCAAAAGTAGCAACCAGCAACTCGAGAGCTATTTTTGTGAAAAGTGCATGCATTAATGTTTGAGAAATTATATATATTGTAATAAAGCATATTGTATCTTATATAAAAGACTAAAAGAAGAAACTTAAGGCTTAAAACTTCTCAAAGTGTAGTATTTTTCAAAGAAATCACCCATATGCATTCGAGGTTTGTCGGGACAAGTATTCTACAGTTTCCCGTCTCTGTCCTCGTTATTGCCTGTTGAAACAAACTATACAATCCCTTTTTGTCCTTCCGCAACATGAGAAGTCTTTTATCAAGCCTAGCTTTTTAATTTGAGGTGGATTGTCTTGATCGATCTTCTCGAAATTCGCCCACGGTTTGATCGACTAAGCGCTTGACAAACTTCAAATGGGACATGGGTTTTTTCATTTTTGTTCTTTTTTGTACATTTATATAAAATATATGAATTTATACAGAACATCTCAATTCCCCAAAAAAACATTTTTGAATCCTAGTTCTTATATCTCTTCTTTTCTGATCTACGGTTTTCAAATGCAGCATCCAGAACAATTGCTGTAATCTTTCTCTAGTGAACACACTAGTTGACCAGTAATCTTGCAAATTTGCCAAACCCAGGTACCCATATTCAAGATTACTCTGATAAAGCCCCGAAATTCCTCCTTGTTAGTGTCGCGCAATGAATGCCACATTGAATTTTGGCTCAGAGTTTTTGTTCGAAATTTGTTGGCGTATTTATTCGTCTCTAAAACAATTTCGCCCACCAACTCGTCTGTAAAATATAGCTTGAAAAATTTTACAATTACCAATTTGGAATATTTGTAGCCCTGCACCTTTATTTCCCGTCGAAATAACTATCTAACATAAATATTATCTAAGAATCAAGAGCGCTGAGTGAGATAAACAAGCGTGTCGCAAATGCGGCGACATTCGAGTTGAAAGGGTTAATAATGTATTTTCGACCACTGTGCGCACAGCTGTATTTGAGTTGCATAATAAATTTTGTAATATGTGTGTGCTATGTGAGCGTAACAAACGCAAGTTTATGTGTGTTGAGTAAATATTGCTCTCATTTCGTTTCTTTTTGATCCTATTCTTCAACAGCATTTTAGCAATCAGAATAAAAAGAATAACTTGACTGACGCGGTGCGCGGTTTTGCGCTGTTGTTAAATTATTAATAAATAAGTTTTAAAGTTGCCAAAAAGTATTTAAGTGTATTAAAATAGTTAGTGAAATTATGAGCCATAATTGGTAGTTGTTGGCAATTACGTAGTAAAAATAATTAAATAAAAAAAAGTCCACATAGAAGTTATAAAAAGTGTGAAACGAAATTGGTAATAAAGTGCGTGGGTGCGAAAAGGTACGAGAGCAGTTATATGCAAAGTGTAAATTTTAGTTTTTTTTTTGTGTGCAAGTGTGTATTAAAGTCAAGAAAAGAATCAAAAATAAATAAAAACTGTGACGCGTTCTAACGGTTAAGCGCTGCGGTTAATTAAAAGTTAAAAAAATATGCAACCATTTAGAGGAATTAATAGCCACGATTGGTAGTAGTTGGCAATATTGTCAAATTGTTTAAATATTAAATTAAAAAAATTCGTAAAGTGCGTCTTAAAGGCGTCTGTAAAAAGTGCAAAGAAAAAGTGAATCGAATTTGTTATGCATGCAAAATTTGAAATTTTGTTTTTTTTGTTTTTTTGTGCAAGAGTGTGTGTGATGAGAGAACAACTCTCTCTCTCTCTTTGCTTTATTTTTTATTCTATTCTTCAATTGTGTATTTGATGGCAATACGTATGAGTGAGAGTGGCGTAGCTAATACGCGTTTTTACTTTTGTGTTTTGTTTATTGTTTCTCGTTGCGAGTAAAGAGAGTTAGTAGAAAAATTAATCTAAAAAATAAATTATTTATTTGTGCAGGTAAGTCAACTCCTTTATGTACAAGTGTAGAGAAAAATTCTTAATACTTTTTATCAACATTTATTGCCCAATTCGTAGGCCTTAACTATTTTCGAAAAAAAAAAAATGTTCTGCCACTCCCGATCCCGACCAGAATTGTTTTTCCTAAATGAGTTACAAGGAGTAAACAAAACTTTTAGACTCAAAAATTACATTTACTTAAGATATACTTACTGACTCTAATTTTAAGGGATTGTTTGAATTTCTTATTCAAGTCTTAAACTTTATGGTATTTTTAGGAGATATTACAATACTTTTTAGTGCCGCTTTTATAAGGTATGCTTGACTGTTGGCAATAAAGTTAGCCACAAAATAAAGTTTAATCAACTATACTATACAGGGTCCGGCACTTGAAGTGTAACCAAATTCAGACCGCTCGCGCAGCTGACGCACGGGCATCAGCTGTCTGTAAGTTAGCTAAATGACAGTTTAGAGTATTGTTTACAAGCGCATGAAAGCATTTTGCCGTGAGTAAACGCGAAAAAAAATCAGTAATGGATTTCAAACGTAATAGTGTAGTTGCATTATATTTAGCTGGAAAATCACAACCAGCGATTGTTCGTGAGCTCGAACACCTTAAAGTAAATAAAGTTTTAGTTTACCGCACCATAACTCGTTACAATGATACTGGTAGCATCGCAAAACGTCATGGAGGTGGTCATCAAAAGACTGCAACGTCACGTGAGATGGTTCAAAAAGTGAAGAAGCGACTTGAGTGAAATCCCCGACGAAGTGCCAATCAAATGGCAAAAGAACTGAAAATATCTGACCGTAGCATCCGTCGCATACTGAAAAATGATCTCAAGGTCAAGCCTTTTTTTTCTGACGAGAAAATTTTTACAATTGAGCAATTCGTAAACTCTCAAAACGATAGGGTTTACTTGAGGGACCGTTCATAGGAGAATTTGAGTCATCGATTGGCCACCAGGAGGCAGCACCCGTCACAGATAATGGTTTGGGCCGCTGTAACCGCAGATAGGCGCTCTCCAATCGTTTTCATGGAGCCTGGCGTCAAGGTTAATGCGCAATATTATCGGGAAAGTATTCTGGAGGTTGCTTTGAAGCCGTGGGCAGACAAACATTTCGGTGGCAGACCATGGACGTTTCAACAGGACTGGGCACCGTCTCACAAAGCTCGAGTGAACCAAGAATGGCTGAAAAACAACGTTCCGAACTTCATAACGTCCACACAATGGCTCTCGAATTCACCAGACGCGAATCCGATGGATTATTCTCTTTGTGCCATTTTGGACAGCAAGGTCCGAACTAAAAGATACAACAGTCTCGAGGCGCTGAAAAAAGTCATTGTCCACGAGTGGGCCAAAATACCTGCAAGTCACATTCGGGCAGCTTGCGATTCATTTTTGGACCGTCTCAAGGCCATAGTGAAGGCAAAAGGTGGCCATATTGAGCGAAAGTAAATTGTTTCTAAATTTCGTATTTTTTACACATTTTGTACCTTGAATTGAGTAAAGGTAATTTTCCAAAATGAATTTATGGCCTTTTTAATTGGTTACACTTCGAGTGCCGGACCCTGTATTGCAATTGGTAAAGCAAATGTAATAATGATGCCAAAGAATTAGAATTAAGCCATAACTTCCATTATAATTCACAACAGATTAAATCAAGCTGTTGATGTAAGCGACAATTTGTAACGTTTCATGCTTATAATTCATAACTCATTTAAGCGGATTCTAATGGATTATTGTTTTTTTTTTTTAATTTTTAGTTACAAGAAATATTTTATTTTTTACAGTCTGTACTTCAAATTTTTTTATTGCTGCAGTTGTTATTGATTGGACTATCTATCACTATCACTGTCACTGTCATCAAAATTAGTGTCATTATTTAAAGATTGCTTCAATAATCTTTTTAAACATACGTTTAGTTTTTACATCTATGGTATATAATGAGTTAAGACATTTGTGCTTTGTGATACCGAAAATGGGAGGAAATAATAAAGTAGAACTGAATATAAACTCTAAAAATGTTAGTTATCGTCCTCCAAACAATAATTACGCAAGGTTCGAAAATAAAATATGGAAGAACCAGGAAGAAACTTTATATATGAGTAAAGAAAGAAAGATAGTTATACGAATATAATTAAATCGTTCTGTTTGAGATAGGTGAACACATTCGGCAAAAAGCGACAGTAGTAAAAGAAAAGGAAGATGTTTTGGGCGCCGGTTGAGTAGACTTCTACGCGAAACTTGCGGACCATGATAGTGAGGTCGACCAGGAAAGAGAGGTTGAAAAGTAAGATGGGCTTGACGATCTATCGACCTGTTTTCGAATAATGAAGATGAAAGACGTGATTTAAGTGCCAAGTCAGGGGTTGGAAGGATCGTTGTTTATCACGAAATGAGCTTTCGTGTTGTTGACCAGGTTCACAAACGAGTCGATGAGTAGGTTGTGTTCGGTGAAAGATGTGTTGTATCTCTCATTGACTCGAAAAAGTTCGGTCCCAAATTGAAGGTGCAAGTTCCGGAATATATGGTGGATGAATTAAAACTTCCCAGCCGTGCTCTCCGAATCATCAAAGATGGGTGTGGTCTGGCATTTGTCATGATGGAACACCACCTTTTTTGTTGATCAATTTATGTTGATCATGTTTTATGTTTGTTTCTGTTCTAGTAGTATACAGGATTAATAAAACGGCGTTAAATGTTTAGCTAGAATCTTTAATTGCGAAATTTGATTAGACTCTTTGAAAATAAGGTCATCTGGGACTAGAGAAACATCGAAATAGACTTAGAAACAATAAAGCAAAACATAATTTTCTATCTAAAATTTTTGTATTGCCTAAATCCTTTAAGGTATTATTCTTAATCATACTAAGTGCTTTCAAAGCCGTACTATGCAACAATTCGATATAGTAAAAGTTTTAGTAAATTTTTTTAGTAAACCAATTTGTTAACCATTTGTAGCCTGTAATAAAATATATCTAGACGCCCATTCTGCGTCTCTATCTTAAGTCTACTACATACACCCCATACTTATAAAAATTTAGTACCTTTTACCAACATTATGGGTAGTAATTGAAAGCTCTTACAAATTTTAATACTGAATGTAAGTTAAAACTCAAGGAGGAAGTTAAGCAATTATCGATTCGTAAGCTTTAAAAATATCGTTTAAACTTTAAAGCAATGCCTCTGGCAAATATTTTCGAAACTTCAGGTATTAAAATATATAATAGACTTTTATACTCATTCAAAATTATTCGTTTTTTTTAACGTATGTTTTGTGTTTATGACTTGTTGTTAAATAAAAATCATGTAATAATAAAAAGTGGTAAGGAATTTGCCACTTTTTCTTAATTTAATGGATCTTTTTTACATAATTTTTCGTCAATTTGTTAAAACATTGCCTATAACTTCTTTTAAAGGTATGCTAAACGGGAAAGTTGTTGTAATGACACACTAAAAGTATCGTTTATCGATATCAACAAAAAATTTTTATATTAAGCTTCATATATAAAATCTTGTGATGGTAGCTGCAAGGGTTTTACAACACTAAAACAAGATCTTTTAGTTTCAGTAATTAAAGTTTTGACATGTATTTTACTATTAGTACAAATATTATTGTACCAAAACAATTGCGATTTCTCTGTATAGAACTTCTGCCAAAACTTTAAAGAATTGCATGTATCTCAATTGGATATTTTTTGAGATGAAGAATTCAATTTTTTAGTTTAACAGATTTCATGCAGTTGTCTCTTGAAAACTTGTGTCTCGAAAAGGACTTCAGGCTCTGATAACTCTTAAGATGACAAGAGATTCAGCGCTGTATTTCGTTATAAGCAGCAGAAATGCTTCCTTCAAAATATGCGAGAGTGGAAAATGAGAGCGAAGAATTTGTTGCGATATAGTATCTATGAGAAATGCGTACTTAGTCCAAATAATGATATATAACAAAAATGTTTAACTAATTTCCTCACTTTCTTCCCTTAAAGTAATTGCATATTTCGTTAAATTTTTGATACTCGGCTGTGCCAAATTTGATCACAGTCTGCCCATGTCCGTGTAGACACTAGCCTCGATCTTCAAAAAATCGATTTTAGAACTAGAATTATTAAGTTTCGTATTATGATCCAGATATTCCATAGGACACAGAGTTATTTTATAGTTCTGAATCACTGTACTAAATTTAATCCAAATCGGTTGACTAGATCATATAGCTCCCATAGGACCGATTCGGATCAAAATTAACTTGTTTATGAAAATTCGTATATTTCAGTTTTTTATACAAAATCTGTACCAGATTTGTCGATTTGACAATTTTTTAGACCACTTAAGCAATGTGCAAGATTTGAACAAAATCGGTTGCCTATATCATATAGCTCCCATAGGTCGATCTTCAAGAAATCGATTTTTTAGCAAGATTTGTTGTGTTCGTTTGTGGTTAAGATATTGGACTAATTTGACATCGTGTATTTAAGTCTAACTGTACTAAATTTAATCGAAATCGGTTGACTATATCATATAGCTCCCATAGGACCGATCGGTCCAAAAAAACGTTTTTTATACAAAATTCGTCTGTATTTCGTTTGTTTGTAAGAAGGACTTTATTGCAACTAATGTTGCAGTTTGATTCTCTTCCTAAGATACACGTAAGTGCATCTTTTGAATTAGGTCCCCATCCTCATTCAACTGTAGCTGGCTTACTTAACTCCAGCATCTATTCCTAACTATCTCATCATGGCTAAAAAAGACACTCAAAGACTCACCTTACCGATAAGATGCACAGAACTAACCAAACTGTTTGTCAACCAGATCCGAACAGTCATATGTGAGAGATCAATTTCAATGCCTGTGTTGGTCTGTCCATGTCCATCCACATCATCTTTGGTCATCTTGTTGCCAAATAGTATATATTGGTTGTACGCACTTAGTTTGACTAATTATTTATACTACTACATATTCTGCCCTTGAACTTAATCATCTTTCTATATTGCAAGACTCAGATTATGTGCATCATCTTTGGTCATCTTGTTAAGATACAACTTAAAGCGTTGTTTTGGAATCAAATTAATAAGGTTGCTTAGATCGTCCGGCGTTATCTTTCGATCAGATTTTATCTTCGCACATAGAGAAGAAAAAGATTTCGCTTTGATCCTCTACATACATCTAAGTGCATCTTTTGAATTAGGTGCTCCACGAATCATCTCTAGCAGGCTTATTTAATTCCTACATCTATTTCTAACCATCTCATCATGACTAAAAAAGACCCTCAAAGACTCACCTTACCGATAAGATGCACAGAACCAACCAAACTGTTTATCAGCCAGATCCGAACAACCCGCTAAAGTTCAAGCATATGTAAAAGATCAATTTCAATGCCTGTCTTGTCCATGTCCATCCACATCATCTTTGGTCATATTATTGCGAAATAGCATCTATTGCATATACGCACTTAGTTTAATGAATTATTTATACTACTCCTTGAGAGAAACAACTCCAAAAATATTTTCAATTAATTTCGTCACTTTCTTCACTTGAACTTAATCATCTTTCTAAAAGTTAGGCCAGACTCAGATTATATGCATCATCTTTGGTCATCTTGTTAAGATACAACTTAAAGCGTTGTTTTGGAATTAAATTAGTAAGGTTGCTTAGGTTTTCTGGCGTTCTATTTCTCAGATTTTACTTTGATCCTCTTACTAAGATACATCTAAGTGCACGCATCTTTTATATTAGGTTCTCCTCCAATCATCTCTAGCTGGCTTACTTAATCCCAACATCTACTCGTAACTATCTCATCATGACCAAGAAGCACTCAAAGACTCACCTTACCGATAACATGCACGGAACCAACCGAACTGTTTATCAGCCAGATCCGAACAACCCACTAAAGTTCAAGCATATGTGAGAGATCAATTTCAATGCCTGGTTGGCCTGTCCATGTCCATTGTTAGGTCATGTAGGAGTTGCTTGAAAATTTGCATTAGTTGGGTTCACTGCTGCGATCATTTCTCTCTCATTCTATACGCTATCCTGTCTACCATTTGGAAATTTGGCTTTTCTTTATGACCCTGCAAGCCAAAAGAGACACACCATACAAAAAGGAAGAGAAATGGAAAACTTTTTGGCGCTGCAGCTTTTGGCCTTAAGTTTATTTTATTCTATTTTTATGTTATACGTATTGTGGTTGGCTTTTATGGTTTTTGGCTAAAACCTGGCTGAGATTTGTTTGTGAAAGTTACAATGGGAATGACGACGACGACGGCGACGACGACTTCTTCTTCTGCTGCTGCTACCTTGATGGCGACGTTATCGATGGGGTCTGCGGTTGTTGCTGCTGCTGTTGGGCTTTTTGTGGTGATTGTAAAACAATAAAAGCAACACCTGACTGCAACAATTGCAATTGCCACAGTGCCTCACAATGGCGTTGATGCCACAGCTGCCGTTTCCTTGCCACATTGTTGGTGGGCTCTCTGGCAAGTGATACCATCTACATAGACTGGCCAAAAATGGCCAAAACAAAACATGCTTATTGTTTGTAGATTTCCACCAAGTCAACGCTCTTGACTAAACATTTCAATTGCCTAAGAAATTGTTATTGTTGTTGCTGTACTTATAGTTATCGATATATTCTGTGCGTTTCCTCTGAAGGTGTCAAAGAAACACTAACAAAAAAAAATCTGTACAAATTGCCAGCTGATTGTCCAAAATGAAAGCAAAACATTTGCAAAGAAAATTAAATCTAAATCTAAATAAATAAAAATCGTGAGCTCTTTTTTTTCTGTTGTTTTTGTTTTGTTTGTTGTATCTTAAGTGAAAGGCATCGTATTACAGTGAGAGAGATCGCTGTCGTTCGATCGGGGAATCGTTATATTGGTGGATCGGTTGGCGGGCAGGACAAGTATCTCACTGACTGCAAAATGTAATCAATTGATGAGGCAACCTGCAGTTGCTTTTATTGTTGTTGTCAATGCTTTTAGATACACTGTAACAATCGAATATATAAAGAATATTCGATTTTGTTAAGGCTTAGAAGAAGTAGACTCTAAACTTTAGAAAAGATTTCATAGATCGGCTTAAGAGCATTTTATTGGCTATTGCTTGGAATCAAAAAGCTGAATCTGCGCTGATTTTTGTTCTCTGCTTAAAGTATAAATTGTAAGATGATGGGGAAGAATGGTAAAAATGTTAATATTCGCGAAGATGATTACCAAAATACGAAAAATTTATTTATATGGAAATTAGAAAAGTTTCTATTAGATTTTTTTTTTAATTTTCGCAAGAAGATGTTAGTAATGAAAGATTAAAGAAATCGACTATAAACTTAGTTGTATAATTGAAATCAATTTGTGGTATGAGCTACCCATTAATTACCAAATTTGACAATCTCATTATTATAAGCAATTCATTTCTGGGAGTTCATCAAAATTGCTTAACTATTTTATATAGACTACCTAGAATCGAGATAAAGATGAGATTTTTATTTGATTATAAAGAGTCACAAAATGTTGTTTCATATAAAATAACTTCTAAATCATCTTTACTTTTTTCCCAAATTAATAGTGTTTTTAGATATTCGTCATCATCATATAGATGGCCAAAAACTTAATTTAGCTTAAAATAAAACTTTGCAGAGAGACTTTGAAGACGGGAGAGTAAAAAGTAAGTTAGATGAAGACGTAAAACTCGTAGTATTTTAAAATAAAATTTAAACAGCTAAACAAATAATTTTTTAAAAATTTTCCTTCAGAAAAAAATGAGGTAAAAATGGTGCTTAAAACTTTTATGGATAATTAGATAAATTTATGAAAAAACAAATTTTTTAAGTTAGATTCTAACAAAAAAATTATGTGAAAAATCAGCTCCAAAAGTGAACATCAACTATAAAGGAATTAAGTCAATAAAGAAATTAATTCCTATGACATAAGAACATGCTTGGTAAAGAAGTAATTGATGAGGTGAAGTTAGGTTATGTAGGCAGTTTAGATAGTGACTGGGATCACTCAGACCATGAGGTCCATTGTGTACCTAATTAAAGGAAGGGGACGAAGGGAATTAAAGAAAGGAAGGGATAGTGGAGGAGGATCAAAAATTGTACATCCCTTATCGCGTAAGTCTCTCATATTGCAGAACCATTTGACGAAAGCAGTATGGGAACACACGCTATACTACCCATATCGTCAAAGAATGCGACAAAACAAGGTTCGTCTTCTTAGAAGCTGCCGGGCAGTCGCATAGCAGGTGTTGAATGCTTTCTGTCTTTCCCTCATCTCTGCGGCAGAAATCGTGATGGGTAACACGCAACCTTTTAGCCACATTGTTTATGTGGCACTCGGCCAGAATGCTCGACAAGCCGCGACAAGCGGATTCCGTGTCCCATTCTTTTTCGCCAGAGCTCCAGCCGTCTCCTTGATTTTTCGATACGAAGTCCTGTAATGGTCTTACTATGTCCGTAATAGCAAGGTTAGCGCTAAGCCGTTCCTGGCGCACTCGTCCGCCGCCTCGTTACCAGGGACACCTGAGTGACCCAGAACTCGGCAGAGGGTTATTGAGTGGTTATGGATACTGTTGAGGGCTAGCAACGTGTGACGTATAGTTTACTCTTTATCGTGTGCGATGACAGAGCTTTAATAGCAGCATGACTATCGACAAGAATTACAAAGTTCCTTGGACTTCCGTCCTAGGTGTCAATAAGTCTAGTCGCTTCTTCACGCTTCTTCCTTTGCAAGACTGCGTATATCTCTGCTTGAAAAACGTTACACCAGTCGGGGAGACGGAATAAAAGCTTCATTGGAAGCTCTTCAGAGAAGGTGCCATTCCTCAGTTCTTATATTCTTTTTCTGCTATCTTTGACTCTCAGTGGAGCATGGGACTCGGTTCCTATATCGTTTCAAAAATATTCCAATTGAGCCAGAACTGCCTTAGGATGCTAGTGCTTAACTGTCGAACCTGAAAATACCAAATATTATTATCGAAATTTCGAATATATGTGGTTATGCGAAATTAAACAGAAAACCTCTAAGACATAATTACCGAGTGTTTTACTCTAGCCAGAAGACGGATATCCCTCTTAGGAGACAGACAGACAATAAATAATAAAGTTTGTTTAGAGGACTTGGTCTTGTTTCTAAATTTTAGAAAATTCAGAACAATTTTAGAAGTGTTCTCAAAGTGCAAGCAAATGTTAGTCTAAATACTGATATTTTCTTGATTGAAGTGAAATTTCAACGAACACTTTTTATATATTCTATAGAAAATATTGTCATTCGAGACATTTAAAACCCAAATTAGAATCGGCTCTTTCAGAGCTGTTCGCTACAGCTTCTTCAAAGCGACATTAAAAAAGTTTAGTACAATCACGTAGATTTTAAGAAAATACCGTCATTGACACTCACAATAGGATTTCCTTCGCTCATAATTGATGTAGCTGAATAGTTGAGTACCCAGTAATTATCAGTAAAAAATGTCGTTCCAAGATCGTAAATTCTGCTAAAAACTTTGAAATTTGGCGAAAATGCTTTTTTAATGATAGTCATTTGTCGATAAGTCAATAACATACGAGTTTTTCTTAGATTATTTTTATTGGAAAAAAATGGCGGACGTAAAGTCGGGCGCGGCTTGACTTAGGATACCCTGTACCACTAGCTTGTAATAAAGTCCGATTTCTTCACAAAAACCCAAAAACAGAAGAATTTTTAAGCAAAAATTTTTTTTTTGACCGATCGGTCCTATGGGCTATATGATATAGTCAACCGATTTCAATAAAATTTGACACAGTGCTTAAATACCTTAAAAAAGATCTGAATGCCAAATTTATTTCAAATATCTTTACAAACAAACAAAGCACATTGAATTTTGTATAAAAATCGTGTTTGGACCGATTGGTCTATGGGAGTATGATCTAGTCAAACGATTTGGATTAAATTTAGTACAGTACTTAGGAACTATAAAATATTCACGAATGTCAAATGTGGTCCCAATATCTTAACAAACAAACGAAACACAACAAATTTGGTTAAAAAAATCGATTTTTTGGAAGATCGGACCTATGGGAGCTATATGATATAGTCAACCGATTTTGTTCAAATTTGGCACATTGCTTAAGTGGTCTAAAAATTTCCAAACGCCAAATCTGGTTACGATATCTTTATTAAAAAACGAAATATAGCGAACTTTTCTTTAAAAAAAGTTATTTTGGCCGATCGGTCCTATGAGCTATATGATATAGTAACGATTTCGATATAGTGGTACAGTGGAGTTAGGGATAAAAAACTTTAGAATACCAAATTTGGTTACGATATCTTCATAAACAAACGAATTATTCATCTAAAACGCTTTTTTTGTCGAGGTCGTCTCAAACACTCCCATGGGAGCTATATAATTATCCCGATATCAAAAAAATAAAATAAACTTGCCTCCTATGGAATAATATGGGATCTAATGTGAAAGTTTGGTAACTCTAGCTCTTACCATCTCTGAGATCTAGGCGTTCACACGGACGGACGGACAGACGGACAGACGGACATGGGTATATCGACTTCTCTATTATCATGATCCTTTAGGTAACTTTGGGGTGTCTCCGACGTCTCCTTCTATATGTTACATACATTTTCGGCTTTCACAAACAAATATACCCTTGGTACCATACGGTACAGGGTATAATAGCTTAAGGGAGCTTGAGTGAAATTATGGAATAACCGTCTCGTAACGAAATAATGTGGCAAGAAATATTTTCTCTAACCATTCCTTGAACTTTTAGTGGTCGTTTAGGTTTTAAGTGGCTTTTGTTTAAAATGTACAATCATAATTTTTACTTGCCGGGTTAAGATCTTAAAATCATATTCTTCAGCTTAGATTGAACCTTGAGGGTATAATTTGGATGCTCGCTTGTCAGTTATCGTTGATCATTTAAAGCGTTATAAAATTATGAACTGTTGAAAAGGAGGAAGCTGGAAATACTTTGTTGCTGACGTGAGTCCCCCGATCACATTCATTATTTTTTCTATGTGTTCCATTGTTATATCTTATATGATTTCTATGAAGGTTTTCTTGGTGTTCAATCTCTAAAAATTATTCTCTGGTTTTTGATTTAGTTTATGATTAAGGTATGCAAATTCTTTGTAATACTTTACAGAGTATCTCATAGTCGGTATGTCATATATTTCTTGTTGTTGTTGTTGCGATGAGGCAGGCGTCTGACTTCGAAACAATTTGAATTTTTTTATTTTTTTTTGGTTTTTTGTGCACTGACCAGAAAAACATTTACATTCTACTGTTTGTTCGTATTGTTGTTGTTGTTGCATTGAACAAGTGTTGCTCGGCAGCAGCAACAACAACTAAAATAACAACAACATGGCACATGCAACAAGCACTAACAACAACAAACAACTACAACAACAAAGAGCACACTTTACACGCTAGAAACCGTGACTTTAATTTTCTTTTGCCAACTGCCATTTGAATTGTCTGTGGCAACCCCTCTTCCCCCTGCCCCTTGCCACCTTCATGCCTCCACAGCCAGCCACCCCCACCATGCCACTTGTCCACTAATGCTCTATGGTATTGTTATTGTTGTTGTAGTTGTCGCAGTTTTGATTTGTTTTGTGTTGTTGTCGTTTTTATATAATTTCAAATTTATTTCCATTGCAAATGGCTGCGCTTTTCATTAAATCGCCGCTGTCTTTGTCGCCAATAGTTAATGGTAAGTAGTGTACATAATATGGACACTATATATATGTATTTATAAATGGGTAGTAATAAATGAAGATGATGATTTTTTAAGCGTCTTCTGTGATTTTGATAATTCTTCTAAAAGAGATTGCTGTACTAGTTCACTTAACATCTCGAGTTATCGATAAGTTTGTATCAGATAAGATTTTCACATACTGTACCCCTAGGATGCTTAAAGGCAATTGGCGGGATAGACTGTAAGTTGTTCATACCAAAATAACTATCATAATTTGTCCTTTCGTCTTTAAGTTACCCAAGTTATGAGCAATAATCATACATAGCTTAGGTTGTTAATTCCTTCTAATACCTTGCCGCTTCCCACTGAGGGATTATTTCGTGGCTTGGACGGTATAAAATCTTGAACTGCTTTTTATGTTAATTAATTTTATTTTCCAGGACGATCTTTTTTGGTATTTTAGTTCTAGATTTTCTTCTTGTCATTTGTTTCAATTCTATTTTCCATGATTATCTTTTTTCGTATTTTAATCCTAGATTTTCATCTTACGAACCTTTGAAAACCTGAACAACAAAATTTGCTCACCAGACTTATGTGAGTCTAATTCCCATTGTAATGTTGACTTCCTTAAAAAATACCTTAACAATAGGATAAAAAAAGAACACAAATTAAGCTCTACGATTTTTAATGATGATCAATTCATAGTAAAAATACTTCACAAAATATCGGTTAAAAAAATTGTGCTCTTTACTTTTTATTTAATTTTCATTAGACAAATTTTTAAAAAATTTAAATTTGAATTATTTGTTAACCTAAGATGACGCTTTTTAAATTAAAATTTTGTTTTTTAATATTTTCTTTAACAAACAAATCTTTCTGCGATCCAACATCCTTTTATATCGAAGTAAGAAATAATTTGCTGCAACAATTAAAAAAAAAACAGAATTTTTTAAATTATTTTGTTTTTTAATTAAACGAAATTTAAAGGAATTAAAAAAAATTTGTTTAATTGTTTTAATACGTAATTAGATACTTTATAAAATATTTAAAAGAATTTATATTTAGTTTATATATGTTATATAAAAAAATATGATAAAAAAGAAACTTAATGTTAAAGTACCTAAGAATCTATTAATAATTCTAAAAAAATACGTCGCGTTGGGGGACACGCGAGGGCAGACGTCGTTGACGGTCGTATCTTACATGCAAATTTTTTGAAGTAATTCTATGAAAGTTTTTGAAGTATTTTCTTAATTTTGTTTTTAAGTTAATCTTTGTTGCTTAATTAGACTATTTGTATTTAAATTGTTAGTTTAGGAGCGGTCCCCCAACGCGACGTATTTTTTTAGAATTATTAATAGATTCTTAGGTACTTTAACATTAAGTTTCTTTTATTATTTTTCACTTTTTAAATGAAAATTACTTAAGTTCGGGGGTTTTTTAAATTTTAAATTTAATTTTTTATTTCATACTTTTTATAGGTAGGTTAGGTTAAGTTAGACTTTAGTATATTATAATATACTTACTATAATTTAGATTCTTGTTAAGGTATAGATTACATTTAAGGTCAAGCTCGTTTGCTTTTTTTTTACGCATTCTCCCCACTTTCACTCCCCACAACTTTTAAACGGCTCGACCGATTTTCATCATGTCTAGGAACACTCGCACATAAGTCACCTTTAATACAAAAAAAAAAATAAATTGAAATCACTGCATGCGTTCGGGAGTTACGATGCCACAGACAGACAGACAGTCAGACAGACAAATTTTAAGCCAATCGGACAAAGTTGATGTTTTTAACTTCAAATGACCATAACTTCTAAACGAGAAGAGATAGAGCAAAAATAGCCTCAGATTCGAATCAGTGGCGTCGTCAGCTTCAATAGGACCAAATTTTAAGCCAATCGGACAAAGTTGATGCTTTTAACTTCAAATGGCCATAACTTCTACACGAGAAGAGATAGAGCAAAAACAACCTCAGATTCGAATCAGTGGCGTCGTCAGCAACAATAGGACCAAATTTTAAGCCAATCGGACAAAGTTTATGTTTTTAACTTCAAATGGCCATTACTTCTAAGAGCAAAAATAACCTCAGATTCGAATAAGTGGCGTCGTCAGCTTCAATAGGACTAAATTTTAAGCCAATCGGACAAAGTTTATGTTTTTAACTTCAAATAGCCATAACTTCTAAACGCGAAGAGATAGAGCAAAAACGCGAAGAGATAGAGAAAAAATAACCTCAGATTCGAATCAGTGGCGTCGTCAGCTTTAATAGGACCAAATTTTAAGCCAATCGGGCAAAGTTTATGTTTTTAACTTCAAATGGCCATTACTTCTAAACGAGAAGAGATAGAGCAAAAATAACCTCAGATTCGAATCAGTGACGTCGTCAGCTACAATAGGACCAAATTTTAAGCCAATCGGACAAAGTTGATGTTTTTCTCCCCACTTTTACTCCCCACAACTTTTAAACGGCTCAACCGATGTTCACCAAACATGTCTAACAACACTCGCACATAAGTCACCTTTAATACAAAAAAAAACTAAATTGAAATCACTGCATGCGTTCGGGAGCTACGATGCCATAGACAGACAGACAAACAGACAGACAAACAGACAGACAAACAGACACGTCAAACTTATAACACCCCTCTTTTTGCGTCGGGGGTTAATGAACGTATTTAATTTTCGATTCGTCTTATATTAACCATAAAAATGCAGAAAAAATGAATTCTAAATTTGTTTTATTTTCGAAATTTAGAAACATTTTCTTAAATTTTTTTTAATATATAATAACACACTTAATAGAAATACTTGGAAAGGAATAAATAAATCAATATTAATTTCTAAAATTGTAAATTATCCTACCGAGTTTTTAAATTCACTTGATTTGCCAGGAATGTTAGGAGTGGCAACCCTTATCTCCTAGGGGTATGGAAAATAGATGTTGGCCGATTGTCAGACCTGCCCAATAAGCACACAAAATTTCATGAGAATCAATCTAGCCGTTTCGGAGGAGTATGTTCACACAAAAGTCAATATTCACAAAAATGCGTATATCTCACGAACCAATTCACACAAACACATCGCAATAGGCTTAAAACCTCCGCATTGACCTCTAACACACGCAAAAATCAGATTTGAAATTCATCGACTCGTTCATGAGAACACCGATAGCACGTTAAACATAAGTTTCTTTTTATATATAAAATTCTAGTTTCACAATGTTAGTTACCATACTCCTCCGAAACGGCTGGACCGATTTTCATGAAATTTTGTGTGCTTCAATGAAATAAAATTTATAACGTTTATAATTTTTGTGATTCCTTTCGACAAAAACAATTAACTAAAAAAGTATTAGTTAATCTGACAATGTACACAATGCCAACCTAAATTAAAAAAAAAACTTGTATTGGAAAATCAAATTGACATTTTTAGTATTTTCGTCGCAATTTTGTTATATTTTCTCAACCTTAAACAATCCTTGGACTTCCACGAACATTTCAAGACCAAAATTAGCCAAATCGGTTCAGCCGATCGTGAGTCCATAAGCTTAGAAGGAACATAACATTGTGACACGAGAATTTTATATATAAGATTTAAAAGAATAAATATTTATTTTATATATTAAAAAAAAAACTGAATTTCATCAAAGGATTTCTTAATTTTGTGTATTAAATGATGTGATTTTAATAAATATGTTGGGAATACCTTGAATAAAAAAATTAAGCAAAGATTCCAGCAGCAAAACTTTGCTTTGATATTTTTTTTTAAATGACATAAAAAGTTTTAATACAGTTTTTTAATATTATATATTTATTTCTTTACATATATCTTGATTCTGGCGCAAAAAAGTCGTTATTTTGTGCCTAAATATTAAAAAATTAACATAACGCTTAAAAAAGATTTTTTTTTGTTTAAATTATAATTTTTTAATATAAATTAAAACCAATTGATTTACCTGTAACATATAGAAAAAAATAGAAGGAATAGCAGCATTGTATGAAATTCTGATTATTTTATTTTTCACTTTGATTTAGTCAATATAAAATAAAAATTTTCCTGATTTATCTCAAATTCTAAACATTAATTATCTTCTTTTACAATTCTCCTACAATTTTTTTGTTGTATATCATTATTATTGTAAATCAAAAATTCGATAATATTTAGTTTTACACATTAATTCAGTTAAATTTATTATAAATATAACATGCATTTTGAAAAAATAGAATAGAAAGTTCCATTTAGTCAATGAAAATGAATTATAAAAATTAAAAGAAAATTATCCGTATTTTTTTAATGACTTAAAAAATTATACAGTTCATAGACATTTAATTAAAAATGACTTGATTCTTATTTATCGTGAAAAGATTCATTTATTTTATAGGTGAACACTAAATAAACTAACTTTACTTAAAAAATATTGTTTATTTGCTTTAAGTGATGATTTTTTGGAAAAAATGAGTAATTTTGAAAAATTACGCAATGCATATAAACATATTAAAATTAATTTTATTTTGCTTAGTAATTCAGTAATTAAATTTTATTTTTCCATTGTGTCAAAATCTTAAATATCGAGCTAGAATAAAAATAATATAATAATTTTTTGTTGATCGTCTATTACTGTAATTCAGTAATTCACTTATACTTAATATACGAGGTGTGCTCGAAAAGTAAGGCGACTTTTAAAATATTCGCGGGCAATGTATTTTCGAACATCTGTACCAAATTCCAAGTGAATGGCATTTTTTGTTATGGTTGTGAGATTGGCGTAATAGGTTATAAGTGTATATTTTTTTCATATTAATTCTGTTAAATATTTTAAAGATAATCAAATTTTTAGAAATGAATGGATAGTTCCATTTAAAATTTAAAAAACGTTCATAGCTGGCTGGTAATGTGAAAATAAAACTGTCTATTCTTAGCTTGGAGTTATTTTTATTAGATGAGTGAAGGAGTCCTCAAAGATTCAAATTGGATTCATTGGAACTAATATATATATTTTAAATGTACGTCTAGGTTAAGCTGCCAATATAGGTAATAGGAAACTAGTTTATAAACATTATATTTATACAATCTTAAAAAAATTGCTTTCAAGCGATAGTGAAAATTATATTATTATGCTACACAATACTTGTTTTTTATTTTACGCATTGAAACATGACGTCACAATTGCACAGTCAGCAACTTTATATTATACCTATCAATATTTATTATTTTTTAACAAAACAAATTAAAAATATTGTATTCCAAGCTTAATGCGCACTAAGACTATTCAAAGTCATAAACAATATTCATTTATTGATAAATCGATAACTATTCGACATTTTTCAAAAACCCAATTTTTTCATGTTCATTGTTATTATTACTATTCATTATTAACATCAAAGCAACCGATTTAAAAAACTCTCCAGCTTCTCATATTTTTACCCATATATTTTGTATTATGATACTATAATATTTTTTTTATAGTTTTTTTGCGACCGCATTCAATGTAATTTGTAATTAGATTTTCGCTTTTTGCTGTAGTTTTTACTTTTTTTTTTCTTCTTTAACTTTCATTTCATTTGGCATTTTTTGTGTTGATTTATGGGCCAAGTGGCAAAGTGGTCGAAAATGAAAATCGTGCGGAAATTGCAGCAAATTTTTAAATTAAAAATTCAAACTATACCGAATAAGAAATTTATACATTTAAAATGCATAGATGAAGAGTGTTTTGTATAAATTACATAAGTTTTTAGTTGCTCCAATATATTTCTCATTTTATCTCCTTTTGTAGCCATTTCTCACGTTGTCTCTGTTATTGCCTCTGTTTCTTTGTATCTGTATCTATTTCGCTTTTGGCCAATTACAAGTTGCTAATAAATAAGCTCATTAACTGCATATTGCAACTTGGCCGTCGCTGCACTTGACACTTGTTGCCTTTGGTGCTGCTTGTTGCAGTTGCAGTTGCGTTGTTGTTGTTGTTGCGTGTTGCATGAGGCACAAACAACAACACAACACCCACTCGCACTTTAATGCGCCTTGACTTGACAGACCGAAATGTGCAACAATTTCAAATCGTTTCTATTAACGACAAAAGTTGCAGAGCGAAAAACAACAACAACGGAAAAGTTAAGATGGCTAATTTTAAAATGACGAAACTTGGATACCCTTGTTGCAGGTTATAGATGTATTTAATTATATAAAATTTGAATCATATAAGTATAAGCTTTAATCAGAATTAGTAATAGTTATAAGTATAAAATTTTTGCATTATGCCATTTAGGGTATTCACTTAGGTCTGGCAATAATGGCAAAATGGGTAAAGTGCAAAGTGTAAAACAATAATTTTCACCAAAAAAAAAAAATATGGCAGTTAAGCACGACTCCAGTCCCTTGAGTACAAAAAGTCTGACATCCTTGCCCAACAAGTATTTTATAAAAGTTCAATATTTGCCTAGGGCCAGTCCCGACGAGAAAGGAAAAAAGGTGCTGGTTTCCCCCTAGGCCCGGAGCTTTCTCATGGGATCGGTGCAATTACTGTCGTACTTATAGAGTAATAGAGCAGCAGGTACATTTCTCACCCACTGCCCGCATTTTCTCTCTACGGCCCTGCCTAGTTTGATTTTTAAACTTAACTAGATGTGTACGGCAGATAATATTACGAAGTTCTCAACTTAGTACTAGAGGGAACCGCCTGCTGCTTCCATCAACTTGCCTACTTGGCGTCCCGTTTCTGCTTATGTAAATCAAAATGCCCCGACTGAAAAATATCTCAATCTTTCGTTTTTTTAGTTCTCAAAACGTTTCATTCTTAATTTTTATGGTGACTATTGGACGAGTCGCAAATTGAATTCATTCAAGCTCATTATTATCATATCAGTAGTTTTAGTAATAAGAGCTGACTCAGCTTTGAACTTAACTTTCGGAATTAGTCCGCTTGAACATAAAGCCTGTGATTTGGTTTATATCATTAAATGCTTAAAGATCCTTTGTGGCGTCTCGGCTAGTTCAGAGTACGAAGCATAATAAATGCCGAGTCCACCAAATCATCATCATCATCCTTGGCGCTACAGTCTATAACTCAGCCTTGGCCATTCGAACAATATTTCTCCAATAATCTCTATCCATTGCAGGCTTTCTCACAGCCTAGGACGTTTCATTTTTCGAAATCATCGTTCACTCCATCTATCCAACGCACTCGATGTCTCCTAACTACTCTGCTTCCACCTTGATTGATTGAAGAAGGTTTTTTTTTTAATTGGGTAGATCTTTGTTGTCGCGTAACACGGTAATATATCTAGCCGATCTAGTCTTTGTGATCGGACACAACCGGCTAGATTCTTTGTCACTAAATATTTGACATAGCTCTGTCCTCTGCTGAGGAATGCTGTATTTCCTCAGGATATATCCTTATCGGACTCCAATTCATATGTTAGTCCATTTATTGTCTTTATATCATTCCCTATGGTATAGATAGTTAGTTGTTTCGTATTCTTTAGGTACATAGTCGAAGTCAGGTTTAAATTTTTAGAAAAATTTAAAATGCTACACAGCGACTCCTTTTGTGCTTTGTTCTTATCTAAGAGTTACACAACAAGCCCAGTATCCGAAACAAACTTAGTTCTTGGAGCTGGGTCTAGTCGGATGACATCGTGCATCGATAATCTATTGAGCTCTAAAGAGGGATATTGTTCTTTTCGAGCTGGAGCAAGTCATTCTACTGTAAGGATTACTCCGTAGTCTCAGGAGGTTTATGTCAACATAGTGCTCGAATATCCAATACCAAGTGATACTCAGGTGTTTCCCTTAAGTCTGTAGTGACCCGTCCCAGGGAAATCCTTGTCAATTGGGATAATTTCTTGAACCGTAGGTCAGTCGTGCCGATCTAATCTCATTTTAATCTCGTCCTCGTTCCTTGGAAACTGCTACTGCCTAATTAGAGTTTGGGCCATATTAATGGCTTTGCTTTTCTAGCTAGTTTAGAATGTGTTCGTAACCAAGACTTATTTAACTCGCTAGTTTAGGTAAGGAAATTCTTGCCGTATGGGATGGATTCTTGAATGCCATAGATCAGTTTAGGCTCTACCAGTTCTGAACCCTTTATCCGTTTCATCGTTCCCGAGAATAGTTTTGTATGTTCCGGGATCCATCTAAGGGTTAGCTTGGTTTCTTTGCCCTAGATGGTCTGGGTTTGAGCCATAGGTTAATCTTCAAGCCGGGAACCGACTTTATCATAGTTCTGTTGTATGTCTGTACCACTTCTTATGTGCCCCTTGGCTCGTTATCCTCGGTGCAAACTCTTCACCAGTAGTTATTTTACTCGGAGTCTATTTAATATCTATGGAGTAGTTGATTAATTCTATAAGGATTTCTGTAGCGCAGATGCGTATAGCATCTGTTATTCATATTACTAAGAGCTTTTTTGATGACAGATGTTTTCTGACAAAAATTATGGTTCAATTTAGAAGACTTATTCACCATTCTGGTAATGCTCCTAAACCACTTTTATATAGTCTCAAATCTCATTGTTCATAAATTTCAGACAACGTGCAAAAATAACAAAAGGCATTAGAAAACCAACATGACGCTAATTGGTTGGATGAACTGTAGTCCGCAACGTTATAGGCTTTGACAAATGAAGTAAGTCTGATTTAGCCTGTAATCCGTTCATCCAATTACTTTTGTGATGGACTTCAGCGTTGCTGAAGATAATTTTATTCGGGTTCATAGGTTTCTATAAGCAAAAGTTTATTGATGCTGTCTTTTCATATGAAGCTTTCACTATACGGAAGAACCTTGTACACTCAATTCTTCAAGTGATGGACTTTAAAAGAACCTATTACTTACTATGTCATTGGCGCATAGATATCAAAATTAACCGATTCGTAAAAAAGAGTTACAGCTCCTAGAGAATTTTGAGGTCGAGAAACACGAAAATTACCAATTTTCGTGAATTTTTCGAAGAAAGTGTGTTTGGGCACTTTTTTTTGGTTATTCGTTGATATCTCTATAACAAAATTTTGTAACGACATGAATGATAATTAGATAGAATGGTATTAATGTAATATATATTTACTGTGATATATGATATGTACAGAAAAGTGAAAATTTTTCTAGTTACCAAAGACGAAAAATTTTTAATTTTCGACATTTTTCAAAATTATAGATATTCTCTTTGATTTTTTAAAGATTTTCGAAATTACATACATAATGCATCTGGTTATACAACATTGTTGTTCATCGAAAAATTGAATCATTTTGAATTGTCATAAAACTATAAAAAATTCTACAATGCCTTCATATACATTGCAGTATATTGTACAACCAGCTCGATAAACAGCTGAGTTTTACAATTAGAAGGTAGTTAATATGAATTCTAGACTTCCTTTCTTTCTATACCATTTCCATATTTTAAAAATGTCCTCATCTTCCTCTAGTAAAACCTATTGCCTAGCTTAATACAAGAAAATCGCCTCCAACTTTAGCTTCTTACACAAACTATAGTGTACCCTTCATTAGAGTATAACAACAACAAGAACAACATAAACCTACAACAGTTGCAGTTGCAATTGCAGCTTGGAGGAAATCGACACAGACCCAGACGCGGACCCATTGATTAGGTGACCCTTGTAGCGGTCCGCTTCCAGCTGCTGAGGCAATTGCTGTCAGTTCCTCGAGCTTGTTTTTCCTACTTCTTTTTTTTTTTCTTCTCGATCTTTTTGGGTAGTCCGACTCTTTTTGGTGTTGTTGCTGTTGCTTTGGTTGTTTGTGGCATTCTGTTGGCCCCAATTGCCATTGACTTTTGTAGAAGTTGGTGTTCACTCTTGACTGTTGACTGTTGGTTGTTGTCTGTTGCAGTTGTTGCTTTGGACGTTGTTGTTGGCGGAGCAACTCAGGCGTTCAATTGATTGACTTACATATATGCTCGTTCCCTTTTGGCTTGACTTGGCTCTAACTTGGCCTACACCCCCACATTTGTTCATCTGGTCGGGCCATGTACTCGACTGAATCTCAGACAGAGAGTCAGTTAGTTAGTCAGTTGGTTACTAGTCAGTTAGCCATTTAATTAGCAGCTTTGCTGACTTCTGCCCGTCCTTGTGCCACTTTGCATTGCATTTGGATTTTGATTTGTGTTGCACTTAACAACAACAACAAAGTTAGTTCAAGGTGGTTTGAACAACAACAATGTTGGTAACAACATTGGAATCAAGTAATTACAGTCCCTTAGCCTGAAGCCCTTTTCGGTGGTTCATGTTCTTTTTGTTGCAATCACTTTGTGTCGTATTTCTCAGGCCTTCTATTTACTTATTTTTAGTCTTTTAATAAAAAGCATTATACGAGGTGTGTTCAAAAAGTAAGGTGACTTTTCAAATTTTGTTCGGGAAGAGTGTACCAACACAACAAAACAAAAAAAATCGGTAATCGAAAATACGTTGCCCGCGAAATTGGAAAAGTCGCCTTACTTTTTGAACACACCTTGTAGTCCAATTGAAGCATTTCTGAGGGACCCAGAGTGCTTAAATTTACATGTTTCTATTCTGTAAGGATTTCTAGTTTTTTGTTTTCAAGGTATTTATTAAGTAAGGGAACATTAATTACTCAAGATGATATAAAAAATGAATGAATTTAAGACCTGTTATATTAGCATGGAACACTAAAAAGCATTGTTTTACGAAGTTTCACTCAATGCACCTTAATTTTTAAACTAATGTAATGTATTTTTATTTCAATTAGATTTTAGTGAAGTAACGGCCTATAATTTTGTATTCTTAATAAATCATTCAAAATTATATAAAGTTATATATTTAAAAAATCCAGAATAATGTGTGAGAATGACTTTTTTTTAGCTTATAATAATAAACTGACCTTGGAGAATTGTACTTACGAAAAGATGACACATAAAAAAAAATTTATTTGGTTAAAGTTGTCAAAGTTCTTATAAAAATGTTATTAAATTTTTTTAAATATGACAAGCCCTACATTTACAAGGCCCAAAAGCGTATACTGCCTCTAGCACAATGTGTATTTGGCGAATTTCGGGGTCAAGTCATTCGTTTTCGACATCTGTTTTAATTTTGAGTGCCACTAGAGGGCGCTTTTGAGTTGTTTTTTGATTATTCTCTATTTTTTTAAATTTACATTTACTTGTGGAAATCGAGGAATATTTCACTTTATCATAGTTCCAAGCACTGTAAACAACTTCGTAAATGTTCTCTATATTTTGTCAATTTAAAAAAAAAAACGAAAAATAATATCAAAAATATACCCGGAAGCGTCCTCTGGTATTGTATAAAATAGATATAAGAACGCGTGGCAGACGCCAAGTGCTTTATACCAAAATACGTACAATAACCTCAGGCAGCGATTGAGCCATATATGTAGGTCTGTGTAGATTTCGGAGACTATACGAGCTAGTGACAAACCTTGCCAGCTAACGCGCATAGTTCCACAGAGGATAAAGTTTGCTGAATTATATCAATATCTTACTTCTAATAATATGGATGTTAGCCATCTGGAAGGAATTCATATTTTGGAACTTCCAGATCGCTTTGTATCATATTAATCTTTAGCATATAGTATTGTTGTATAGTGATTGGACTCACACTGGAGCACAATAAATCCTCACAATTTTTTAACTTATAAAATCTGCTGATTGTTTTCAGGCAGATAAACAATAAAAATACATTAATAATGCAAAATAAAAACGAATAATTCTGCAGTTAAATTCAATGTTTCAATGTTTAAAATGTTCTCAGAACGAATATGCAGAAATATTGATTTTCTAAGAAAAAGGGTACAGGATATCACACTGATGGCCATCGCCTGCAGATATCGTTTTCTGATCTGGGGTATCGCTTCTAAATTAAACACATATACCAGATTTGAAATCATACGAGTAATATATCCACCTTATTTTCGGATACGAATGATACGCCGTAATTTTACTTTGCTTCGATAATTCAGTCTGTGTACTGAGTAGAGGACCAGGTCTCCCTTTTCTATCTAGGAGCTACAATGATAGGCTACTTGCCGTTAGAGCTTCGCAAGGCGATTTTTAGGAACGGTCCCAATAAGTAGACTGATATACATCACCTGGCAGGGTTTACTCGAAGACTGACATCTATAATAATATCCTTTGGAAATGATGAACTTATTTATTGAACTTCGAAGAGTACTTTACAAAAACTGTGTTGATTTTCTACAAGACTTTAATACAGTATTTAAAGTCTACAGATTTTAAAGTTTGTTATACCGATCCGTGAAGTCGATTACATTTTGTTCCTTATCAGATACGGCGGACCATTTTAATGTCTCCATGATTGGCTTGAGTAAACGAATTTTCAGAGAAACAGACTAATAGCGATATAATAAGTCAACTAGAAAGAAAAGCTCGTTTCGTTATAATAAAATAAATTTTTTTGTCAAAACTCTCTTTGATTATTTAATATAGTTGCTAATCGAGAGCGAAACATAGATTATAGTATCTAACTTGTTGAAACCATTTTTGTAGTCCGATTTGCTTTAGCAGTTCGAATACCCAATTCATACAATTATAGACTTTGTTTTTATTAATTTTTGAAACGATGTTTGTGGTACGATTGTGAGCTCCCCCGGTACTCATTTAAGGCAGCGCTTTTGGTCATACCCAAATATTCATGAACTATAGGCCCTACACGTTTATTTGGAATTATCTTTCGAGCGTCACATATCGTCGATCAACATAACTTATACGGTCATCTGGAATCATTATTAATTGGATTTTATTGATGTTTTCGCCCAGTTAACAGCCATTTTTGGACGGCGACTGCATTTATCGTACTCGGTGCTCATATGCGCCTGATACGGCAATTTAGAAAACTACTATGCTACATTGTTTTTTCACCTGACATAGAGTCCAGACTAACTCTCATCGAGCAACTTTTCGATTATTTACTTTGTTCATCAAAACCTTTATTTGCACACAAAATTTCTTATTATCCATATCTTTCAAAGTAACAAAAGTTGCTTTATTCAAAATACTATATCTCAAATTGGTCATAGCCCGACAGCTTTCAATATTTTTATGACGCATCCTTTAGAGGTTAGTGCTAACTAAAAATGATTAAGGATTAAATTCAAGTGGAGGCCTCAGATAGAATCGGTACGAACGTTTCAGTCGATATTTTGTGGACTCGGTCTATTTATGCTAATCAAGATATGTCGGAGATTTCTCCCTCTGTCCTTTATTTTATCATAAGCTCGTTAAATCACCCTAAAGGTGCATCCAAGCAGAATCATTTAGAAACATTCAATAACAGTACAGTTATATTTTTATCATCTTATCATCTTTTGCAGTGAATTTACTCGCAGATGATTCAAATACCCAAAGAATAATTACCAATTATAGAGATATCATATGAAAAAAAAAAGAATTCCAACAATAACCTGGTTAAATTTCAATGGATCAAGCGGTACATCTCGAAAGTAGCAACAGAATATACATATGACATTCCACATTATCTTCATCCCCTATAAATCAATTTTTATGTACCCTATCACCTAATTTACCTTTTATTTTGACAGTTTTTGTGTCAAATTTTGCTTAATTGGAACCTATTTAAGCCCTTATAGTAAACATTTAATTATCAAAAATTCCATTTCGTTGTTCAAAAGGGTTACAAATTGGCACTTAAAGTGCAAGCAGACTTCCTTCCGCTAACTATTTTAATTTGTTGCATGCAACACCAGCTGCAACAAATTTACAGCAACAACGAAAAACCACAGCCACAGCTCTGAAAACAAAGTATCTCAACGAACTTGTCCTTAAAATGTCAACTAAAGTGTTTATTAATTTGTGTCTATGTCGGTATCTCTTGTGCCCCCCCTCCAACATTCCCCCTTGGTAGTACACAATGTTGCTGTCTCTTGCCCTGTCATGCTGTTTATTGTTGTTGCCCCATTAACTATTGGTCTCATTTTGTTGTCGTTGTTGTTGTGGCGTGCGCATAGTCATTGATCATGAATTCCGTTGGCACTCGCCTCGCACATGCGTCATGTAGCAACATGGCAACCACAACAACAACAACAACAACACCAACACTAACAACAACAACAAGAGCAACCTCGGTGACGGCGACATAATTTGCCCGCCTTGTGGCATGTGGCACATTGCCTACGCAAAGCAGCAGCAGCAGCAGCAACAACAACAACTGCAACTACAAAAATCAAGGCAAATAACAAAACTTTGCAACAGCGGCAAATCTGTTGCCAGTAGTTTGTAATTTTCATGTAAAAGTCGGCTACAAAAATTATGCCCTGCCCTCCTCCCACAGGCAGAGAGGCAGGCGGCACTCATCCAGGCAGGCAGTCAGCCCTCTGCTGGATATGCAACTCGAACTGGAAGGCTGTGCAGCCTTCTTGCAACATGCAACCATCAATCTCAATTGCTTCGCATTTTCGCATTCAGCTCTTCGATCATTTTGCGCTTGACAAGCAACAACAACAACAACGAGAAGTTCCAAACAGTAAATAAAAAATAAATGGCTAAAAGAACAAACAACAATTGTAATAAAAATTGCAGATTTGTCACAGCAATTGTTGTTGGCCTGATTCTTGACTGATTTTTTTGTTGTTTTGTTTTGTTTTGGCCTGGCCTACACACACAAGAGACGTACTGTAATTAGCTTTTTTTTATTTATTTATTATGTTTTTATTATACACTGTATCTGGGGGAATAAGGGTATCTTGGATTTGTGCAGCAGGCAAGAGAAGGAATGGTAGATTGAGAAGTTGTTAATTCCGGAATAAAAAGCATCATAATTACAAGATCTGCATACACAAGATTTTCCCAAATGATAAGATGATGAGATTTCGTGTTTTATACTGTAAAATTAAGCCGAAAAATTAAGCCTCCGTGAGCACAAAATCTACAAGCCCAACATTTTTCCAAATTATAAGATGACAATGAGATTCCGTGAGAAAGATCTCTTACGTAGAATTTCGCCGAAATAATAAATGATGCTTATTTTTTTGTGAGCACAACATCCATATACACAAAACTTTTGCAAATGTTTAGATGATAATGAGATTTCATGTTATCTTCTGCAGAATTTCGCCAAAATAGTAAGCTTCATCTCGGTGAGCACAAGATCAACATGCATAAAATTTTTCCAAAAAATAAGATGATAATGAGATTCCATTTTTTCATGTGTAGGATTTCTCGGTTTTTAATCGCCTTCTAAGTTTATCTAGCTCTGAAGCTGGGCAGTGCTAAAAACGGTCGAAAATAATCAAAATGGATTTAATAAAATTCTATACTCAAAAACTGTTCTCTCTACCGACTTACGTACTCTCATGTAAGCCCCATTAACAATACTACATTGACTTTTTTGTTAATTGATGATTGATCGATGATGATGACTACTCGACTCCTACATCGTGTTTAAGCCTTCCTTTCACGTTTAAGTTTTAAACCATTTCAAAATTAATTAAAATTTAATCTATTATAGTTTCTTTTCAATAAAATGGATGGATCTATAGAGTAAGACCAATATAAATAAACAATGTTTTTAAAACAAGTTCGAAAGACACATGCGCACTCTTCACGAAAGTTCTCAAAATATTCTTCAGGGAATAACCTTTAGGGTGTTTTAATGAGCTTGTGCAAAAATATGTAAGGGGAAGAGAAAGGAACCTCCAAGATATGTCGATTAGCCTATTACTATATGTCCCTGTTCTGAAAATTCGTTTACTCGAACCAATCATGGAGACCTGTAGTCATCGTCTTCTATAAGTTTTCCAAAGAAATTATTTGCTGATAGATCGGATTAGGAGGAAAATAAAAAGATTATATTGTATCAAAATTTCAGATCGATTCAAAAATTTGTTTGTTGCCAGGTAGCTAAAAATGTAAAATTTGCGAGTTTTGTTTATTTCGGAAGAGCTTGTTGGAGTAGCAAAAAAATTGTTTTCTCAAAATTAGAAATTGTGCCAAAATTTCAGATCGATTCGAACATTTTTTGGCAGGAAGATTGGTCTTGGAGCTAAAAATGCAAAATTTATTTTTTTATTATTTATTTATTTATTATTGACTATCGATTTTTCTTGGCGTGTATCCGGAAGTGAAAAAACGCCTTAAAAATTCATAATTTAATTTAATTTATTTTTTTATTATCTATTAAAAATAAATAACTTGAATGAATGTGTAGTACAAATAATTGTTGCCTGGTAAAATGGCATGAAAAATGTTTTTTATTTTTTTATTTAGGAAATCCTTTGAAAGGGTGCTCCTTTTGTCATTTTTTGATGCCCTCAGCATTTTCAACAAATTATCAGGACTTGGAAACGGTTTGCGCAATTTTGTTTCGCTTTTTTTTAAATTTCTCAGCATTTTGACACAAAAAACTATATTCTAAATAATAATTTGTCTTTTTACGACACTTTTGAGTGAATCCGGTCACCTCAAATCAACTTTTTTGAAACGGAGTAGCATCATTCTGATTGCTTAGCAAAAATCGAATCAAACCCTTTAGCATTTTTTAAGTATAGAGTCGAAATAATGCTATAGATATATTTTCATTTCATTTTATTCGATACAATTTTAACGGCACTAAAATTTAAAATAAAACTTTGAAGGTAGCAAGTTCTTTTTTTAGAAAAATTGTATTGAAAAGAAAAACATTTGTACTTTAGTTGGAGTATTATCAAAAACTATCGTCAATCTTGACGATTATATGAAATTTGGTGTCATATTCAACTGCCAATTTAGATATCTGTAAGGGCTCCTTTCCGGATTTATCTCACTATCCTCTACTTATTGTTGCTTAGAGATGTAAACCTATGGGGGCTGATCTAAGAGAAAAAAGGTCTGTCCTCTACACGGGACCTCAATATAGATTTTGAGCCAGTGAATTTAGCACAGAACTAAAACACTCAAGGTTTCGGAGATAGCTTTCGGAATTTCTCGTTTTTAAGATTATGTCTGAACTCTGACTTGCTGATATTTTTGATAACTCTGATTTGGATTCAACGACCCTAAAAACAAACTAAATATTGTCTGACAACTAAGCCCGATAAATCGATATTTTGTTGTGTGGATCTACTACCTTGATCAAAAATTTCCTAGAATTTATTACAAAATACCATATTATTCATCAAAATCGATATTCATCCCTTTCAAAGTAATCCCCATCGTCTGCAACGCACATATGCCAGTGCTATTGTAAATCCAATTCTCGAAACATATTATATTATTATCGGTTTGCGGTTTGGCCATAAAAATCATCTTCAATTTTTCCATGACCTTATCTCGGGTGCTATAATGCCTTCCACGGAGTGGTGTTTTGAGTCGACCGAATAGGAGAATTGCAGCGAAGCAAAATCAGGTGACTTCGGTTGTTGTTTTTACCATGGGATCATTCCTTCTATGCTTTGCCTGAAATCGAATCTTAAGAAAGGAGTATGTCTTAATAGCCTAAAGTATGTTTTGGTTAACAAAACTGGAAATGGGTGAAGGGTATACCACTGTCGTATAGACCGTCAACTGGTAAAAATTCTGCTGTTTTTGTATCTTTAATTTGCTTGTGCCAGTTTGAGCACAAGAATAAGTGTCTGCTTCTCTTTTTTGTTTAGTATTTTCTGGATTTATCTTAAGCAAATGTCTCCACATGATTAAACGTTTAAATGGTCGATATGATACGTTGGAGCCTGTCAGTTGTTCTTGATTTTTTTCTTGTTGTTTTTGTTGTCTTCTGGTTTTGAAAGTCTGCGACTGACTGTCTGTCGTTTTTTTTTTTTGGTATTTTTTTGTAGCTTTTCCATGTTGTTCTATAAATCGCTCAAGCGACAGCAAACGTGTGACAATCTAATATGCATACGGGCTTCCAGTGAGTACAGTGAAACCTTGATATGTTGATTGCAAATTTATTTTATATTGATGGCATTAAAGTTTGCTGTGATAATAAATTATTGGGGTATTTTAAAATAGAAATTAATGCAATAGATTTTAATGACAGATTTGCATACTATTACTATGATTCTCTCACAAATCCTTTATTCCCATTGGAGCATACAAAACGTTTCCATCGGCTATGATCCTTCGCGGTTAAATTTAACTTCATAAAAGATTTCCGTTTAAACCTAAGTTCCTTTTCGAGTATCCGATTCCAAGTGCATCAAGGGCGTCCTTTCTTTCTGCTACCTTGCGGGTTTTATTCGAGCGCTTGTTCACAGAGTTCTATGGGATCCTGACGAAGGAATAGCCCTTCTATCTCCACTTTCTCTGATTTATATCGATATTATATTATCACCCACAATGATTTCCCAAACTGCGTCATTAACAAATATGAACCTTTCTCTAAGCTACCCCAAATGCATATTGAATTTATAATCTAGTCTTTGTAAATATATAGAAAATATATTTTTCTCAGCTGCTCAAAAATATTTCACACGCTTGAAAGCGATTAAGAAATCAACAATTTACCATATGCTATATATGCAAATGTGTAATCTAGTATATAGGTTTATGTACACTTCGCCTACCTAATATGACTTTAGGCCATAGTATTTAAGTCCAACTTCATGCTTAATTAAGCGCATTTTCAAATAACTCTATCGTTTAGGCCAACGGCCAACAGCTCGGTTTCAGGTGCTTCAGACCAAAGTGGCCGAACCAACGAACGAACCAACGAACAGTAGTCGCTCGAAGACAAGTTTGTCAAACCAAAAATGGTCAAAACATGAAATCCTATTAGACAAATTGAAATTACAAATGAGACAACGCCGAAAATTAATTTATTAATTAGTCACACTCCATTATGGTCAGACAAAAGTGAGACTAAAACAGTAGCACCTCCAGAGACACAACAACAACAACGCGAACAATACCAAAATGGTCTGCCCACATGCAGTGCGAATGTTGTTTCTTGGTTCGGCCATTGTTGTCAGAGAGTTGTCTGGATTGTCAGGGTTGTCAGGGTCTCTGCTGCTGCAGCAGCGAAGGTGAGAAAAGTAAAAAAGAAAATCCAATTAGAAAATTTAACACGCAATGCATTTTTTTTTTTGTCTATAAAATGCGTGGGCAGGCATTAGAGATGTGCGTGAGTCGTGAGCCGTGACTTTATTGCGCACAATAGAGTGCATTTTTTCTAAGGGAATTCATAAAGTATAGAGGCATATTTTTTTAAACATCTGTTTTAACACAACAGAGATGTGCGTGAGACGTGAGTCGTGACTTTATATGCGCACAGTATTCTTAGTCAGTGAATTTTTTCCAAGCGAATTAGCAGTAAAGTAGTAGACGTATATTGATTTTTAAACATACTGTTTTGTCTCTATGATTTATAGGCAATTTGTGCATGCCTTAGGCGCAGGTGTTTAAATATTATATTTTAGATATCCTTGGCCAAGTTCTGTTAGTTATTGTCGCCAGATCGTTCTTAGTCATGTAATATTTCTGTCGGATACATTGGTTGTTTCACGCCTTTATCTTATTGATAGGTGACATTATTATGCATACTAAAATTGCATTGCTCTGTGAAAAGTTATACGTATACATTCGAAAATTGCTGAAGGATATCAAATATTTTCGTAATATATATCATTTTAAATATGAAAACGGTATAGGGCATGTGTCCTGACAGATGGCATACTCTGTCGTTTTAAAGTGTCTTTTTTCTGGTATTTCTGGGTTGAAAAACACAAAAATAAATACATTCTTATTTCTTCAGCAACGGTTTTTGAGAATTTGCCCAAAAAACATGTTTGTGGAACATTTTTTAAAGTTATTCTCGTGATCAATATCTCGTATCAATATGAAAGACGATTATATCGAAAGGTGTTGATGTGCTCTTTACATTGATATGTACAAATTAAATTGAAATTATGAAGTTAGAAATTCTAAGGCAAAAAAATATGTAATTTTCAAAAAAAAAATGTGTAATTGAAATCGAATTATTTTCAAAAATTAAAAATTTTGGCCTTGCTTTTTATTATATAAAAGTCCTTCAGACTTTTTGAAAATTAAGGTCACTTTTAGGCTGAAAGAGGACGCTTTTACGAATAAGCTTAAAATCTTCGCAATCGGATAGGAACCTTTGGATGCTTTAAAACCACGAACAAAAAATCCCGTACGAATTCGTGACTGAATGCAAACAAATAGGGTGAAATTTTTGTTCATACATTTTTGTAATTGGGTGAAGATTGGAACTTCTTTCTGTACGTGGTCTTTTCATATAATTAGTAGTTGTCGCAATACTAACCTAGTCAATCGTAAAACATAATTCCCATTCGACGTATGCCTCCTGGCATTTACTTTCTGTGATCCTTCATAGACATCTTGATCAGAGATAGATTGGTTTCCCTTGAGTTTTTGCTAGAGTCGAGAAAAAAAGAAGAAGTCTGGCGATGCCAGATCTGGGCTGTGAATAGGTTAGGCCACATGGCAACTCTTTGCTTGGGGAGAAACTCCTTCACCAGCATGCTCGGCTTGGCTCACACTTTTCGGATGGCAAAATCTTCAGCTATCATTTTTTGGATACTACTTACTGCTAAATTATCATTAAAAAACCAAACGAATGGAAAGGCGTATTCCCTTTGGCCACATTTTCATGCAATCCATAATGTTCAGGGCTAGGCGACTAGAACGATGAATGTCTTCGAAGATCTCCCGTATCCTTCGTAGCTGCCTATGCTATTCATATGCTGATTGAGTGAATAATTGCATGGGGTCCGTAATCATTTCAATGGGCTACGTCAGTGGTTTTCCTCAGTTTGACTGCTGTTTGAAATTTTGCTTCATCTTGGAACAAGAAGTCATAATTATTTTTAAAGAGTCTTGCGGAAATCCACGTACTAACTCTCCGATTTTTCGTAGGCGACGGCGAAAGAATATCAATCGTCTTGGAACCAAGTTGTTCTTACAAAATCAGTCACACTATCTTTTTGATCGTACTCTTTAAATCGCACAGGTATTTATATTTCCCAAGATGTTAAAAAATTTCCAAAAAATTTGTTTACTCAAGGCTGCATTCTCGAACTTTCTCTATAATGACCTATGTGTTATCTCTATGAGACTTGTTTTGACGACTCGGCCGTTGTATAGAAAATAGCTTTAAACAAGATTTTCTGAGGAGACAATGAGAAACCTTGAGCATTGAGAACAAAAAACACTCCCAAAAAGTGAATTGTAGGCTGGCATGCCGGGAAGAATTTAAGGAAAAAACGATTTTTTGTGACATTTGACATAAAATATCTGGAGACGGTGTCATGGTATTCATTGTTACTTTGAAATTTGCTCTTAAAATGTGAAAACGATTATTCATGTCATATTTGAACTTATTATTTTTCAATTCCGAGAAGTTATGCTTATTTCTAATTTTTCGAGGTGCTGGCTAATTGGTGAGGATGCTATGTGCCATCACAAGAATAAGCATAACTCCTTAAATTCTTGGAGTTACAAAATGTTTATTCTTTGGTTTTCTTTTTAGTGAATTTACTAGAATAAAATGACTTTAACATTATTTTGGGAAAAAGTGACAGCAATTCTAACTTTTCAAGCTGAAACTTAATTTTACAGAGCACCTTTCAACTTAATCTTGATTAATAAATTTTTGACCATTATGAGTTTGATTATGTCTCACTTCGTGCTATAGCGTGCACTTTGTTACTATTTCATGCTCATCTCTAGCTGAACTGCCGTCATCTCTTATGATATAGAACCACTAGCGCTATCTCACTCCTTCATATTGTTGGATATTTCATTCTGCTGACATAATCTACGATAAGTAATCGCTAATTAAAATTAATTAAAATCTATGCCCAACATTTGTAGAACCCAAAACAAGACAATGTTTTGTTGCCATTCTGTCGCATATCGCGCGATCAGCTCCAGTCAGCAGCTAATGTCTGGCCGGCTATTGCTCATTTTGGCCAGGCCAACAACAACAGCAGGCCCAAGCCGACAGCAGGTTGCAGCAGTTACAGCTACGAGCGTACAGGTTGTTGGTAACTGCTTGGCAAACGGCAAATTGGCAAGACAATTGCGAGCTTACAGTTATCATGGGAAACTGTCGCTGTCTATGCGGGCGGCGTCCACCTCCCACTCTGCCTCAATTTTTATACGCCGCGAATTTATAAATGCTTAAGCATTTATTTATATGGCCAACAGGCCGTCATCATTATCAACAAAGCGCCTGCGCCTGCGCCTAGAGCAACTGTTCCTCTGTCCCAGGCTGGGACTGCGTCTGTTTTGTCCCATTTCATTCAAGACCAAAACAAAGTTAACCAAGCAGAGATAGCCTTATAAGGCCAAACCAAAGTGAATGTTTGAATGTTGCTTGGGTTTTGGACTCAAAAGAGTTCGCTGCAGCCCGCCATAAAGGGGTCTAATTAAGACCTTATAGTGTCAACTGTACCAAAGACGCCTAACGCATAATTCATAAGTCTATAGATCATATAGGCATAATATTATTACCAACTGCATTATATAATGGTATAATAGATGGGGAAAGTTTTTTGGTCATAGAAGCCTCTAGAGCGCTAGTTCCCACTGTTTCTCATTTTTATTTTTGGCGCCATAAATAAGCCTTTTATTAATAGCTGCTCATTAACCTCAACTAATTAATTAAAAACTTAAAAATAAACAAAGAAAACAAATAGTAAAATAATATAAAGAAAAAAGAAACAATAAAGCTTAAGATCTTACAACGTTTAAAAACCGCTGCTGCAGTAACAGCTTGAAAGATTGAGAGATTGAAGAATTGATGCGGGGCTGCTGTAACAGTTTTTTTTGGTGATGAGTTTTCAAATGATGCGTATCAATTTTATTTCAGTTTTTGGAGATTTTTTTTTTGTGTGTGAGATATTTATGGGAGCTCGTTAGATCATTCATATTGGGTTGAGGTTGAAGTTTAACTTGGAGGTAAGGTTTGTAGAAGAATTGGTTAAAACAGTTTGAATGAAGAGCAAGAGACCCAACAGCTTTCATTTCAAGAAGATATCGAGCAAAGTAGAACGCGAAAAGCTTCTATGGCGAGATGAAGAGGCAATAGCAAGATGATTGAAGAATTGATGTGGGGCTGCTGTAATTGTCTTTTGGTGATGAGTTTTCAAATGTTTCGTTTCAACTTTATTTCGTTACATCTATTGGGTTGACGTTGAAGTTTAGTTGAAGTTACTTTTTGAGATGAGTTTTCAAATAATGCGTATCAATTTAATTTCAGTTGTTGGGAGCTCGTTAGATCATATATATTGGGTTGGCGTTGAAATTTAACTAGGAATTAAGGTTTCTTGAAAAATTGCTTAAATGAGTGGGAATGTAAGAGAGTAGTGGGCCCAGCAACTATTATTTAAACAAAATCGAACAAAGTAGAATGAGATAGTCTTCTACAGCGAATATTGGCGAAAAATTTAGAGATGAAGAAGCAGTGAGCAAGATGACTGAAGAATTGATATGGAGCTGCTGTAAAAGTCTTTTGGAGATGAGTTTCCAAATGATGCGTATCAATTTAATTTCAGTTTTTGAAGATTTTATTTTCGTGTGTGAGATATTTATGAGAGCTCGTTAGATCATTCATATAGAGTTGGCGTTGAAGCTTAACGAGGAAGTAAGGATTGTAGAAGCACCAACAACTGTTAACTAAAGAAGATATTGACGAAGAATTTCAAGATGAAGTTTGTAGAAGAATGGCTTAAATTAGTGTGAATGTAAGACAATAGTGGTAAGTGTCAGAAATCTATTTTGATCGAACTTAGGCTCAACAGCTGTCAATTGAAGACGATATTGCCGTCGATTTTGTAGATGAAGTTTCTAGAAGAATTGCTTAAATTAGAGTGAATGTAAGAAAGTAGCAGTCATTGCTAGAATTCTAGTTTCATCGAACTAAGGTCTAACAGTTGTCAATTTAAGTAGATATAGTCGTGGAATTTGTAGGTGAAGTTTGCAGAAGAATTGTTTAAATTAGTATGAACGCAAGACAGTATTAGTAAGTAGAAGAAATCTATTTTGATCTAACTAAGGCTCAACAGCTGTTAATTGAAGAATATATTATTTTGGAATTTATAGATGAAGTTTGTAGAAGATTTGCTTAAATAAGGCGAAATTTAAGAAAGTAGTAGTAAGGGCCAGAAATCTCTTGTTTTATCTAACTTAGGTGCATAAGCTGTCTATTGAAGAAGATATTGTTGTGACATTTGTAGATGAAGTTTGCAGAAGAATGGCTTAAATTAGAGTGAAAGTAAGACAGTAGTGGTAAGTACTAGAAATCTATTTTTATTGAACTTAGGCTTAACTGCTGCTCATTGAATCAGATATCTAAGAAAGTAGAACGAGAAAGTCTTCTACAGCGCATATGGGTGAAGAAATTGAAGATGACTTAACCAAATGCACTAGAAATCTATTTTAAGCAAATGAAGGTCCAAAAGCTTTCATTTGAGGAAGACATCGATCAAAGTAGAACGAGATAGTCTTCTACAGTGCATATTGGTAAATAATTTGCAGATGATGGAGCAAGATGACAGCTAGAATTCCCTTAGACATTTTGCCCTAGAAATCTATTTTGCGCGAACTAAGGTCTAAAAGCTTTCATTTGCAGAAGATATCGACCAAAGTAGAACGAGAGAGTCTTCTACAGTGCATATTTGCAAATAATTTGCAGATGATGGAGCAAGATGACAGCTAGAATTCCCTAAGACATTTTTTACTAGAAATCTATTTTCAGCGAACTAAGGTCCAAAAGCTTTCATTTGAAGAAGAGAGAGTCTTCTACAGCGTATGTTAGCGAAGAATTTTCAGATAATTAAGCAAGATGACAGTCAGAACTCTCTTTGACAAAATGCACTAGAAGTCTATTTTGGGCGAACTTAGGCCCAACAGCTGTTAATTAAAGAAGATATCGAACAAAAAGGAACGATAGACGAAGAAATTTTAGATGAAAAAGGCGTTCGCAAGATGACGGCCTTTCTTTGTCTTCTTGCTCACAGCTTTTTCATCTTTAAATTTTCAGTATGGGTTAAATAAAGACAGCAGTAGAAAGTAATAGAAATATGATTCGATCGAACAAAGTATTACGGGAAAGTCTTCTTAAGCGCATATTTGCGAAGAAAATAAAGATGAAGAAGCAGCGATCAAGATGACAGCCTTTCTTTGTCTTCTTGCTTTTTATCTTCAAATTTTCATTATGAATGATAACCCAAACACATCTAGCAAGTTTTTTTTTTTCGTTGTCTCATATGCGTTTCTTTCATCTTTTATTTGTTTGGTATCTTAGTTTTTCATCTTCAAATTTTCATTATGAATGATAACCCAAACACATCTAGCTAAGTTATTTTTGTTCGTTGTCTCACATGCGTTTCTTTCATCTTTTATTTTTTTGGTATCTTTAGTTTTTAACACAAATCGATAAACGCCCACACATTTTTATTGTTTAACTTGTGTATTAATGTTTGTCTACGTTTTGCTTAATTTTAAACGTGGAATTTCCCTTTATCTGGGACTTTGATGCTTTTATCTGTGAGACGCACTTTTCAACAGAGACAACAGCAACAACAGCAACAACAGCAACAACAACAATAACAACACTAAAAGCGCTTAATCAAATGCAATGGTTGCCAGATGAAACAATGGGCCACATTTTATAGACACCAAACAACAACAACAACAACAACAACAATATAGTATATGTATATATTTACTTGAGGCTTATTTTAGCGGATTATAAAAAATTCATTGAGGCAATTGTCTGCCTAGAAGATTATCTGCAATATGTTCACTCCCACAGGTCAAGTGTGCACATCAATTACTTTGGCACAGGCTCACACTCATAGACATACTGTACAAACAGGAAACTATATATAGTATATACTATATGGGGATACCATGGAGTAGTATCTCGAGCTTAGGAGCTATGCGGCAGGCTGAGTTGACCTCTCAATTTAAAGCGCATAAAGCCAGGAAATGCCACAATCTTTATTATATGGTTGTTGCTGTTGTCTATAAAGTCACTTGATTCAAGCGAAGATTGTGCGTTGATTGTTTCATTATAAAGACGTTTAAAGATGTCCGCTAGATGGCGACAGTGCGAAAGGCAGTTGTGTGTGTGTGAGTGTTTGAGGGTAGTTGTAGCATAACAAATAGTGATGGGATTGGGAAGGGAAATGGTTTTAAGCTAAGAAGGTTAGGTGGATATTTCATGAAGCCGAAATTTCTGCGTCTGTCGTAAATAATGACAGATCTCAAATTCAATTTATTGAAATCTTTATAGGTGGTTAACTTTTTGGATATTTTTTTGAAGAATATCTCAGATTTTTTATAAACACTTGTCAAATAAAGCTCTAAAAATTTAAAAATTACAATACTCAGTTATCGATAGCGCATTATATATATGAACTAAAAAAAAATCGAAAAATTGCAGTTCTGTAAACGATTTAATAAGTCTCTCACAATTTTGAAAGAAATTTTTTAGTACTCTCAGCAGATAAAAAGTTTATAATTTTCATTTTGATGTTCCGGGAGGAATGTTTGGAATTCAAATTATTACCTTAAAAAAAAATTGCAGTCCTGTAAACTCAATAGTTTCTCAAAATTTACAAAATTAGCTTTAAAAATATTTTTTTAAAGATTCTAAAACTTATTCTTGGTTATGTTGACTACAAATTCGTTAATTAAAAAGTTTCTCAAATAAAAAAAAAACATTTACTACAAATTTTGATTTTTGTATATCCCCGTCATTGAAATTTTTTTTTTAGTAATGTAACCGCCAGTTGGTGTAAGTAAGATGTTGTCGCTAGATGGCGCCACCAAGTTGTTGATTATTCGGTGACAAAATGGCTTTAATTTAATATTACCTGAAATGTCAGGCGGTCGGAGTCTCAGTCAGGTAGGAGGTGGGGCACTGCGACCATTTTATATATGGTCTATATTGTACCATCACCCTAAGCGTTGACAAATATTTAAAGTTACTTTCCGCTTTCCTCATGACATTGCAGTAGGTCTTTTGTTGGTGTTAGATCTGAGTTGGAAGGGACTAATCCGTTCAGGCTCTGTCCCATGCCAACGCTGGTCAGTCACAGAGACATATGCCTGGTGGATACATCGTCTTTTCGACAGAACCTGCACTCTGAAAAGTCCGATAGGCCAATTTTCTATAGATGATATCTAACAGTGTGGTGGCCAGATAGATAAGCTACAAGAAGCTTTCGGTCCGCTCTGCCAAGACATTGTGTCTTGATAGCATCCAGAGGTTTAACAAGCACCTTTGCTTGACGAAGCCCCGGAAGGGAGAACCAGTATCTCATATGTTCTCCTGCGGCCCATTTGTTTATCATGGTTTTGATCGTGGACCAATCAATACCTCAAAACGGCGCAGGAGATGTAGTCTAGGTGGAGGCACCCTGTTATGCTAGATCGTCAGCGATCGTGTTACCATCCACTTCCGAGTGTCCAGGCACCCAACATATCACGACTTTGTTCCGGGCGGACAGGGCTTTGAGGTAGTTATAGCATTCTTTTACCATCCGGGAGGAGATGCTCCAAGAAGACAATGCCCTAATGGCAGCTTGGCTATCTGAAAAATGCATATGTTTGCGCCCCTAGTACCCTTGAGAAGGATATTAAGGACGCAGATCTCTATGGCATGAAACTCCGCTTGAAAGACGCTGGGCCAGATGCCCATTGCGGTAGAGATTCTGGTGTTGGGTCCAACGATTCCAACACCTACACCCTGCTCAGTTTTGGACCCATTCGTGAACCATTGTTGCCATCGGGGATTTCCACAGAGGCTACCATCATCCCAAGTCTCCCGACAAAATGGTTTTAATTTAATTTAAAATTAACTGGGGTGTCAGGCCGTCGGTGATACAGTCGGGAAGGAAGCGGGATGGAGCTATTATTTTATACATATCTCTTTATACCTCAGAATGGGCCATGCCGAACACAAATCTAGTTTTAAAAATTTGAAATAAATACTAACGTAGGGAAAAAAATTTTATTTTGAGCTGGATTGATATATTTAAAAACATTATTTTATATATGTTTTAAAATTCCATCCTGTTATTTAAATTATTTATTTCAAATCATTTATTTGTGATACAAGGATAGATTGTAAATTCAATAATTCAGAACAATTGCGGATGGGATACAATTTTAATTCAACTAGATCGCAGTTATAGAGTGTCTGCTTTGGGACGTTACGCACAAGATGGAATTTACTTTCCCATTTCTATCTCCAGTTTCAAGGTTCAGATAACTGCATTATAATGAGCTATGACAACTTGTACAAGTTCTAGTAATTAGTGCGGCCATTAAGTTGAAAGTTATATTGGAAACGCCTGATTCTTTGACACCAATGCAAAAGCGATCATTAAGCGACTGCCAATACTTTGATTATGACTTTTTATAATTCTTGTTGCATTTTTATTTTCAATTGCTGTTGTTATTATTATTGTTGCTGTTTTTGTTGTTGTTGTTGTCGCGGCATAACATTTCATTAATCGAGTCACGACATTAGCCATTCAACAGCCAAAGAGCCAGCCAGCCAGCCAGTCAGACAGACCGTCAGCTGGTAAGTCTTATAGCCAGGCCAACACCAAGCAGGCAACAAGCAGGCAACCAGCCAGCCAGCCCGTTAAACCAACTCTTAGCCAGGTTACCAGCCAAGGCGTACATATACAATTTTTTTACTAGTCGAAAAAAAAAATTGCTTTGACAACTTTATCGTAGTGCTGCATCAAGACAGTGAGGCAGTCAAGCAGACAGTCTTACCAAGAAAGCGCTTGGAAGAAAAAGAGAGAAAAAAAAACATTTTCCAAGCGTTTTCACTGCTGATAATTTCAACAAAACTCTTAACTAAACTGTCAATAAAGTTACGGGCCACATCGCATTGAAAAAATCTAAATTAAATCAAAATAATAATGAAGCATTGAATGCATAAACGATCGGAATCGATCGAACGTTCTCTTTATGTGTGTGGCCAAAAAAACAAAAGACTTAGGCAACGAACTTGCGCGTTCCGAAAATCGAAACAAATTGCAGCCAAAGCAAATTCAGACAAAATGCCTCGGATACAGATGTTTTTGGTGGCATGTGGCAAGTTTTGTTGTTGCATATTAATTTGATTACAATAGTGTTGAAAATCAATGTGGTAATAATGTGACCCGCATAAGCTGTAGTTGTTGTTTTAGCTTCTATTTGGTACAACGTTTGGACAGCATAAGAGAGACATTTTTAACTACTTAGTCACTAGTCTTGTCCTAGTTTAAAAATGAAACTTTATATATTCCCATTTAAATGACTGAAACTAATTGAACTCATTAAACGATTGTCATTGAATTAATAGTTTTAAAAAAAAATTAAATTAAGTTTTAATTACGTATTTTATTTAAAAAATTATCCGCATGAGTAAAAATATTTCAACTAAATAATCGATTTGGCAATGAGTTAATTGCATTCATTAGAAATCAGCAATACGAAAAACCTTGTCCAGAAAAATGCATAGTCTCAAATCAAGAAAATAAGCTTAAAGTTTTTTTTGTAAAAGGAAAATTATTCAAATGAGAAATCTATTAAGCAAATAATAAACAAGACTTTAACTTTTAAACTTATGATTTCATTTCAGGGAACTTTACGAATTTATCGAGAACAAAAAGGTAAGTTTTTCATACAAAAATCTGTTGTCTGGAGCAAGCAAAAACAATTCCGATTTAAATTGTTCAGTTTAGTTTATCGTTTTTCGAAGTACTTTTTTTATTACAAACTACATAAGAATATTTTTGTATATAATCTTAAATAGTAAAAAATCCTTAGCTGTGATGGTTAATTTAAATTTAAGATTTACGTATTATTTTATTATTATTTTATCAAAAAAATTCGAAAGTGATAAGCATGGAATTTCAACATAATGTTGTATATAATGTAGATACTAAGAACCATATTTTCACTTTACACTTTGGGGAGGATTGCAAGTCCCATCACCAGAAAAAGCATTATTTTTGAAAATACTGGATTTAAATTTTTTTTCAAGTGAAATTAAGGATTTTTAATCATTCTTATTTTTGACTGAAGTTCAGGTCAGTTTGGTTTTAATTTAATTCAGAAACTAAACAAAAATGTCGATTACTTCTTCATTGTCCGCAAGTCTCTTACCGCCAAGCCATTTTTTGAGGTTAGGAAACAGATAATAGTCACTCGGGGCTAGGTCTGGAGAGTAAGGAGGGTGCGGCATCAATTCAAACTTCAGATCGTTGATTTTAGCCATCGCAACGATTGACTTGTGCACTGGTGCGTTATCGTGATGAAACAAGATTCTTTTCTTCGCCAGATGAGGTCGTTTAATTTTCACCTCGTGGCTCAAACGTTGCAATAAGTCTGCGTAGTATTGACCAGTGATAGTTTTACCCTTTTCAAGGTAATCAATGTATATAATACCTCTTGCGTCCCAAAAAACAGTTGCCATAACCTTGTTCGCTGAAAAAATACTTTTTGCCTTTTTTGGAGTTGGTTCCTCTGGTCCAATCCACTGTTTAGACTGTTCTTTGGTTTCAGGAGTATAGTGGTGTACCCAAGTTTCGTCAACGGTTATGAATCGACGCAAAAATTCGCTTGGATTACGCTTATACAACGTCAAATTGGCGGTAGAAATGTTTTTTCGAATAAATTTTTTTTTCCCATTTTGAAGAAAAACACAGATTTTTGATTTTTTTTTTCACTGTTGTGCGTACAAAAAATTTGAATGTTTGTTTTCAAAGATAATAAGAATAGATTTTTTTTTGTAAAGCCTGCGATAAATTCTTTAATCTCATTGAATTGACGGTTAGAGATTTAAAACAAAGTTCTTTCACGGAGCTTGGAGTGAAATTATAAAAAATTATTTATAGAAAAAAAGAATTATAAAAGAATTTTTCGAATTTTGGATTTAATTTTTTATTTATTACTAGCCGGCCTCCGCTGAGCTCCGGCACGCTCGCTTCGCTCGCTCGTCTAGATCTGGAATCTTTCCGATTGGACAACATCGTACGATTGATCGATGAGTGGATTAATTTCATCATAAAATTTTCAACCACTCGCCATCTTTACATTTTAACCAAGTTTGATGGAGATTTGGTAGTTTTCTTCTCGGCATTGTAAGCAGTATCTGATATTAATGTTTTAGTGTACTAATAATGTTAACCTGTAATGGCGACAGGATGTATTTTTTTTTATTTTTTCACGTTCAGTCAAGACAAACCACAGATTGAAAAATATTGCGTAACGCGCCGTCCGCGAAAGCCGCGAAACAGGAGTGTGGAAGGATTCGCGGCTAACTTCGCGGCGTTCGCGCCCGTGAACACACCATGAAGGTATAGTCGATAAATGAAAAAAAAAATGTTAGGAGTGGCAACCCTTATCTCTTAGGGGTATGAAAAATAGATGTTGGCCGATTCTCAGACCTGCCCAATAAGCACACAAAATTTCATGAGAATCTGTCTAGCCGTTTCGGAGGAGTATGTTCACACAAAAACCAATATTCACAATCCCACGAACCAATTCACACAAACTCATCGCAATAGGCTTAAAACTTCCGCATTGACCTCTAACACACGCAAAAATCAGATTCATCGACTCGTTCATGAGAACACCGATAGCACGTAAAACATAAGTTTCTTCTTATATATAAAATTCTAGTTTCACAATGTTAGTTACCATACTACTCCGAAACGGCTGTACCGATTCTCATGAAATTTTGTGTGCCTCAATAAAATAAAATTTATAACGTTTATAATTTTTGTGTTTCCTTTCGACAAAAACAATTAACTAAAAAATATTAGTTAATGTATTGCAAAATCAAATTGTCCTTTTTAGTATTTTCGTCGCAATAATGTAATATTTTCACATAGCCTATTCTCGTCCCAGGAAGCTTCTGAACATTTTAAAAAAAGTCCCATTAAAATCGGACAAAGGGTTTGGCGTCCAACCTCATACAAACAGACATACACTTTTTTTTATATATTAGATATCATTGCTTTGTTTACAATTAAAAAAAATTGTATTTCGTTCATAAAATATTATTATTTTTTTTAATATTTATAAAACTAGGAGTCTATGCCCCTAATCGTTGCGCTTGCTAACCACCGCCCATCCCCTATATTCTTATATATAAATGTCAATGACGAAAAACTTTTTTATATAATAAACATAATTTTGTTAGTTATTCCCTTAACATAAAAATTTTCTTAGGTGGGTATATAGAGATATAAAGCTTGCTAAGATATTTCACGTAGTGTTGTCTTATATTGTAAGTTTCAGTGTTGTACAAATGTTAATTACTTTTTATGTATAATTTTTAATTGGGAAGTAGTATTTTTCAAAATTATTAAATTATAACTTCCTGTCCAATTACTTTTTGGCTAAGATCAGCTGCTGTTACTGCTGGCGCCATCTATCCATATACTTTACAGCTGACAAAAGAAAATTGGCAGTACTGTTTGCTCCCAAAGCGTTTTATAGTGTTTTTATTTTCTATTTGAAGCTTTATTTTATCTTGAAGCGTTTTTAATGCTGAGGACTGGCCTTTGAAAAATAAATTTAAACTTTATTATTTATATTGAAAAAGGATATGCCTGTCTGAAATTCTATTAGTTAAAAAACCGAACACAGGCTTTTATGCACACAAAGCCATGGCTCTTACTGCAGAAATATTTCTTAAAGCCGTTTTTCTCCGAGTGGAACACCTTGACATGGACTTTTTCAATATGATGCATTTTTTTAACTCTATCTATGACCGCCAAAAAAATAAAAGTAATCTTTTCAACAAATTAAAATACAAATAGTTTTAAATCATCTACTATGAGAAAGTAGTATTCCAAAAATTTTGACATGGCAGGAACTGCTTGAGATAAGGCAACTGAAGCTTTTTACTAACACCACAATTTTCTGAAAGAGTTTTTCGATCTTTAAACTACTTTTTAGAAACTTCAGTGTATCATAACTTTAACACTTAAAACTTATCTCTAAATACTCTGCTTTTGTTTGCTTGTTGTTGTAGTTATTTTTTGGTTGTAGTTGTTGCAATTACAACGCCATTGTTGCATGCAGTCAAAATTATGCGGCTCGTTAGTGCAACTGTGCCACACATCCAAACTATACACACAAAGCGCGATATGAACAATAGAATTGTATCGCCAATTCAGTTTAAGCCACCGAATATGCCGCAGCTACCATGTGGGCGTTGCATGTGGCAACAAATGAACTTTCCCACACACACACACACATTCAATTAACTTGTGTGTGTGAGTATCTGTGTCTATAAGCGTACTTCATTGCATGTTAGCTGGCATTTAGTACAACTTTTGGCTTCCTGTTGCATTGTATAATGAGCTCTCTCTCTCTCTCTCTCTTTCACGTTAACTGGCTGTCTCTGTCGCTCTATATAATGTAACCATTTTATTATTATTACAATTTTCACACTATAATTTATGCACCTGCAGCTCATTCGCCAGATACAGATACATTGTAAGCACCACAATAACAACAACAAGTATTTATAGTGTCGGCTTCTATGCTTTACATTGGTATTTACTTTGGTATTTTTTTTTATTTGTGGTATTTGCATGCTGGCCGCCTTTGACCACACCTACTTTACAACTAATCGATTTATTTAACTATTTATGACCAATAAATTTCACTCTCAGTTGCATTGTGCCAACAATTTGTGGGCAACAAGTGGCAAGTGGCGCTTGGATCTTGTCTAGACAGCATTTTAATATTTTTTATATACACTATTGTAGTATTATTAATTTTTTTTTTTTTTATGACGAGTTAACTGGTTCTACGTAGTACATATTATTTTTTATTAATACATATATAAATAATTATGCTATAATAAAAGCAACTTAATTGATATTAAAACTTTATTACAATAAAGCGGATCCTAAAACTTGTTGAGAATTTAATGTTAATTTTGATTAATTATTTTTAAATTGCTGCTAAAATTAATACTAACATGGGAAAACGTTGTCTAGTAATAAAAGCAATACTTGGAAAAATGTTGGTTTATTAAAATTTTTTTTATTAAAGTGTCAATGCTTCAAAACTAAAAATAAAAAATTTTTAAGGTGGCAACACTGTTGACATTGCAACTTTCAAAGCAAGGGCTTGGTTGTTTTGAATTCATTTAGGTAAATGGAAATAAGTGAACATTTTATAGATAAGTGAAAGGATTAAAACTGTCAAAATGTCAATTAAGTTTGAAGATGAAAAAAAAGGAGAAAAAATAATATAAAATTAATTAACTTAAAGAGATATAGTTAGAGAAGAAATGCTGGAAAACTAATAGTTGGGCTTGGCCTACTTTTACAAAGACTTTACCATTACATTTTCAGGCAACTTAATATAATTAAAAAAAATTTTTAATTAGCGAAAACCAAAAAAAAAAAAACAATTTTCTTTTGGGAATAGGTGCATTAGCTTATAAAGTTTTGTGTCTCTAGCTCCTTTAGTCTCCGCAATATAGACATAATATATATTCATACAGACGGAAGCAGGTACAGACGCACATGGCTCAATCGGTACCCGAGGTTATGATAGGAATTTCGGTATAAATGATTTGGGGTGTGCTACGCCTGCTTCTGTACGTTACATATTTTGTTTTTTCCATTTAGTACTCCTCCAGTGAGCTTAGGGCTTCAACAAGAACTTTCCACCGGACTCTGATGTTGTGTAGGGACAATTCGTTTAGTATGGTACGACGCCAGGGTGCCTTTGGCGTTCCTTGGGGGTTCCATTTCAAAGACATCCTGACGATGCTGCTTCGGTCTTTTCTAAGTATTGCACGTAAAATGCAATAATCGGCGTTCCCCGAAAACGAAAAAATTAAAACGAAAAATTGTATTTGGATTCGTCTTTGCGTGGCTCCCAAATGCAAATTTTTAGCTGTTGCCATCTAGTCATTTTTCCCTATCTCATTGTTAGCATAACTAACAAAATTCGAGGGAAATTATTCACGTCTATGCTATTCCTATTGCTAGGGACTTCTTTTTATATAAGATATGAATACTTTTTTAAGCAAGATATTTATTTCAAATTAGCACTTATAAGAATATAAAAGAAGATCCACAAATTTATTTCAGTTTAAAATACTTTCACTTTTTAATCTATTTTGACAATTCGTTTAAATACCTCTTGGAAAAAATACATTCAGTTTGAAACCACATAAAATATTCGTTTAGGTGATATTGAGAGAACCAAACATTCGGTTTCAAAATGAATCCGCATAAAATGTTTGGATTCCCTTACCGGAGGATTCCCTTAAGGCTCAAGGATTATCTTAAAAAGATGGCAAGCTTGAACTTTCCTCACTCTTTCGAAGGGTATGTGAAGTTTTTCCATTTGTCTGCTTTGCCTTACATTAGTGAGATACTAACCGAGTTGGTCACGGATCTCTGCGGTCGAACTTATACCATAAAAGCATTATCGAAGCGATGTCAGGCGTTTGTGGCGACCAATCCATGGCCAAAAGTACGCCAAGATCTTCCTTCTGCTTCAAAAAGCACTTATACAACTCCTAATCTTGTTGGAAAATTAAGCTGTAAACCAATAAATTAGTTCCAGAGGTAATAGAATTTGTTCTCAAAAAACAAAGGACTCTTTTTTTAATTTTTAAGCTGCTCTGTTATCAAAATATCAATCTGGCGGAAAAAGCAGACTTTAGTGACTTGAACTTCACTACCCTGCTTGTCATGGACCGTGCGCGACGTATCCGGCACGTCTTGCCACCATAATATTATATTGTGACCAGCTCCGAGATTTTTCCGATTATAATAGTTGGTATTAATCCAAAATAAATTTCATATTTTTTTAGCGTTATAAGGGGAAAAATCAACTTGATCTGGCTTCTGCAGTCCATACGTAAAGTTCGAATATCGTGGCTCTCATATGCTTGAAGATCAAGGCTTTTAGACTAACAAGCAGAAATGTATACGGATATATCCCGATCTCTTTATTTTGTCCTCCTGAGCATTCAAGCGGCATTTCCTTCTTAAACCTAAAAACACGAACATAATGTAACCGTCAGATTAAGATACAAGGTATCGAAATGTAAAATTTTTAGAGCTGGAGCGGATTACTTTGAGATAACCTTTACCCTGTACACCGATTTTGATGAAGGGTAACGATACCTTTATAAGCCAAAAAAAAAATAAATTAATTTTTCTCGGGAGCGGATAACTTTAAAGTACCGATTTGTACTAATTTTGAAATTGGTAAAAGTGCATAAATTTAGTTGAGATTTCTTTATCATACATATATCATATGGCAAGCCGAGTTTGATGAATGACAACGATACTTTTGTAAATCAACGAAAAATTAATAAGCTCTCCTTTGAAAATGTGATTTTAAACGCGGATTGATACTCCATCTGATACTCCAAATCGATTTTGATCAAATTTGGCAACTTGCTTGAAAACTCCTAAAGAAACCGGAGTCGAGTACATGAATTATGTCCTTAAAAAAGGTGCGGTTAGAGGATTTGGTCTTGCGAGGGATTTTTTACTTCGAAGTAGGTCTGGACCTGAAAATACCACCGTATATCCGCCCCTGCCTTTTAACACATATTTTCTGTTTTTAGTTGTATGATACGCTAATCTTTATCTTTAATATCTAAATAGATATTAACGATAACGATATTGAAAAATTAAATGATCTTGCTTCCCATGTTAAAGTATGTGATCTTTATCGAAAGGTTCTCATCTTTAGCTCATATTATCTCTGAGATTTGAGCATCCATCAGACGGATTTTTGTAATATGGACTACACTGGTCGCCTTAGCTTTGCTTTTTTTAATTTTGGATCGTTAACTCCTTTTCTTGAAAATGCGTTAATATAACTTTTGTTGCCCCTCAGTACCTTCGTACAGTGTATCCCGACTGATGGCGTTCATTTTAATTATTTCCGTACAGTTTTATATGAAATTTTTTTTTAAATTTTATTTTCCGCAGTATAAAAATAAGCAGAAAAATTTTTTAAATTTTGATGTACAGTGTGTAAAAAATAAGTGGGCCACTCTTTTTCAGGGTTTACAACTTTTTTCACAAAATGAAAGCAAAAGGAATTTTTTGCGATTATTTATGTCCAATAAATACGACATGCTGAAAAATATAAAAAAATTAATAAATAAAATGATTTAAAATTAATTTGGGACACATTGCTATGGAAATAATTCATGCAACAAAAAGTATTTCATGATTCGATGAAGGTTCTAATAAAATGATATGCTCCTTTTGGTGTTAAAAGTCAAAGAGAATTGTAGACGAAAGCAGGTTTCTAGAGCTCGCAATAAAAAAAAATTAAAGAATAAGCTTCATTTTGTTTTAATAAAAATTCAACACATTTAAATATTGTCGAAGTGGCTCCACTTTGGTACCTAATCAAAATTGGATTCGCACTAAGCTTGCTTCGGCAAAGGATTGGCGACTGGCGACCGTTTCCCTTATAAACCAATAAACCTAAACCCTTCAATGTAATGCTAGCTTGGCCTAGCTCGCCAAGCTATGGCCAACAATCTCTGGGTCACCCGCAGCTTTTCCGATGACAGCCGCAATATTCTCTGTTCATATTTGGCTATCAGACAGCTAAAAAAACAGGAAAAAAACCAATTCAAACACAATGTAAAACGCTTGGCCAAAAGAGCTGTAAAAGGTCATAAAATGTGTTTTATGCTCGTGCAAATTTTTACACATTTTCGATTGGGTTGCTTTTTGGTTTTCCGGAGATTTTTCATTGCATGCGCGAAAATGCCGATGTCGTTGTCGTCGACGATGCCGATGCCGACAATTGTAAACCACCATTGACATGCAACTTTGGGCGCGCATTCAACTGTCAACAGTTACTACTACCGAAAAAAACGTCTGGAACTCTTAAATGCCGCCAAAAAAAAAAATTGGAAATAAAAAAAACCAAGTACTTCTTTAGCTTGGTCTACGATTTGAGCTAACTACAAATCACTTTTACTTGCCAACTGCCAACATTCGGCAACCAACTGCCAATTGGCAATTGAAGCGGCTCTGAGCAGTGAGCAGTGAGTCAGTTGGCCAGACCATTTAGTCTGCTGGGTTATTTGGCTGCTGTCAAGCAAATGCCAAGCTAGAGGCAATGCCGTGTCACGATACCAACGACGATACCTTAGCCAAAGAGCGGGACACGAAGCCTGGGCAAAAATTATTTAAAGTATAAATAAAATTCTCTAAATATTTGCGCATTTATTGCGCTCAACGATTTTCCATCCATTTAGTGTTTAGTTCGGTTCGGGCAGTAAGGCAGGCAATTAAGGTGCAATAATTTCGGATCATTAGGTTAAATTTGTCACGACCTGCTGCACGATCCAGTCGGAGCAGTCAACCAGCCAGCTAGCCAGCCAGTCAGCCAGTTGGCCAAGTGCTCCAACTGTCTGTCCAGCTGTACGTCTGTCTGCCTCAAGGCAAAGTGTCCAAAATGTAAAAGCAATGAGCACGCTTGGACATTTCGGCTGCCCATTTTGGCTGACCGTTTTTTTTTTTTTCTGTCCGAGTCTGGGGACAGTTGGCGGTGGCTTTTGGTGTTGGTTTTTTTTTTTTCTGTTGAAGTGAAGTTTTTAGTGTGGCCCAAACGACTGGCAGGCATAATTTGGTTGATGCTGCAGCCGCTAGGTGGCGTTGCCTACAAATTATGACACAATTCACCAACCAAATTTGGTTGCACAAACGTTTCCCTGCGCTGCCCCACAGACACTAAAAGACACCCAAAAGAGTTGACATTTTCGTGTCGTGTTGCTGTCTGACGATGTCAACAACCCATTGCTATCATTAAACACACGCGGCCAAAACTGCGCTGCTATCAACATGCCATGTTGACAACGACGCGACGCGACGCGACGCAACGCCTCGTGCAACATGTTGCATATACATATAATATACTTACTATGAACTGTACTATGTACATGTGTATGATGTTTGTGAAAGCCCAGGCCGACGTGGGTGTTGCTACGCTTGCCATTTTTTTATATAACTGCCCGCTATTAGTGTCTACTTAAGGCAACACTCTTACATACATTCCACAATATTAAACGTACACTTAGCTACACTGCACAAAAAAACTAGAGTAGTTTCATAAAGAATTGTATTGATAAATTGGTTCGATAGGTTGATGACTAAAAATTTTCTCAACGAGCAGTGTGACCAGATTTCAAGCACAATACGGCAAAAACTTTTTGAGAAATTCGGTTGTTAGGTTCTAGCTCCCATGTCGATGAATCAGGTATTCAAAGATTTAACAACATTTTAATTTCATCGAACTAAAGAGAAGAGGGGAAACTACTATTAAAATAACGCACCGAATGGGAAGAGAAGCACACAGATGATGGAGCTCTCTCGTAATTATTCAAAATTAATTAATGACTTATCAATGAAGTAACAGCCATATTACAATAATGTTATTTTTCACACATGATACCTTGATCAAAAAGTTCCCGGAATCATCACAGATTATTATTTTTAACAATTTTATAAATGGAACTGAACTTGCATCAACGTGTTTGTATTAAATGTTGCTTTAAAAATGGTGCGACGTTATTGGAAATGTTACAAAAGTGTTTCGTCAAAGATACTTTGTAGGAACACTTCCTGAGTCCTTCAACGATGATAAACGCACAATCAAAGAATGAACGGACGTAAACCGCAAATTGACCATTAAATAGTTGGCTGAGGAGTTGGGCATTGCTTTTGGATCCTTTTAAAACATTTTGATTAAAGAATTGGGTCTCAGACGTGTCGCCGCACCATTTGCGAAAAAGCGGAATGAATATCATCCAACAACCCCCGAACCCATCAGATTTTTCTTCCTGTTGGCTTTTTTCTATTCGGTCGGAACGCTTTACAGCGACCGAGATGAGGTCATGGAAAAATCGAAGATGGCTCTGATGGCCATAACTCAAAACGATTATAAAAAATTTTTCGAAGATTTCATTAAGCGCTGGCATAAGTACTTTGCATAAATGGAGAATATTCCGAAAGGAACAATATCGATTTCAATCTTGTTTTTTGGATTTTCTGAATGAATTCGGGGAACTTTTTGATGAAGGTGGTATGACTGTTTAGAATCAAGGAAAGTTTTACACCTTCCCTTTTTTTAAATTATTTATTACTGTTTGTGCGCCAAATGTCAAGATTTTAACTGCATTGAAGAATTAGTCTTTGAACATCCTCTTGCTTTGCGGCCTTTCATTTTCAGCCAAATTTAATGAAAACAAATTATTTTCATTCGTTCTCCGTCCATTATTTATTTTTATGATGGTTTGACTCTCAATTTTATGTAGCCCCCATCCAATGGCGGATTAAAGGAAAAAGGCCAAGGGGGCAAAATTTCTTCAGGGCCTTCACGGGAGGGGTCAAGAATAAATGCAATAAACTGCAGCACTCCGGGAATCTGCTGATCAATTTTTGTTCAACGTTGAAGTTTAAATATTGCAATGGACTATGCTTGGTAGAATCTTGTTCTTGTGAGAAATATATATACGCAAAACTGATTAATTCATACTTCAGAGCAGTTGTAAAAAAAGTTGGATATTTCTCCATCAAATTGCACACATTTTCTTCAAATTCCGTCTCTTCCATGTTTTTGAAGGATTCAGGTTTGAGAAATCCGAAAAGTTAGTTTATCTCATCAAAACCATTGTCCATTTCTTGTAACTCACTGCACATTCTGTCCAGAACTTCAAAGTACCCAATGCGATGTTTCGTTGCCATATCCAGAGAACGATCCTCTGCTTTCTAGCGTGGCATTTTTTTCGTTCGTCTGTCTAATGACCGGAGAATCCGGATTTTTCCATCCCATCCCAATAAGATTTAGCTTTCGAAAAGAAAGTATCATACTTGCTCTTCTCACGCAAATTTTGCAAGTTCTTCATTACATTTTGGAGACAATTTTGGGCCATCAAAAGATCAATCCATTATATCTTCTCCAGTAGCCTTTTCTCTTGATGTTTCTCGTTCTAAACAGTTGACAACACAGTCAAGATTTTGGATAATTGATTCTACTGCTTTCAGCCGTGCAGATCAACCAGTATCGCTCAAGCCTTTGATGTGGAGTCTTCGTTTTTGTGACAGCACTTCGCTTTCGATATCTTCCACAAATCTCTCTTCGACAGTCAGAGTTGGTCTCAAAAAGTTCAAGTTTCAATTCTTTCACAAGTTAGATGCCGCAAGATTTTGTATTTTAAGACAGATTTTTGCTTTCTTCCAAAAGGTTTTCACATCGCCGATGAGATTGCGAGAAGTAGTTGAAAATTCGCTGAAATGTTACGAAAAAGAGTTTGATTGAAGAGCTGGCGAATTTTTCAGTGAGCCCCCATCTGGCGGATAATTTAAGCACTTTTCCTGTCAACCAATTACTTGTATTTTTCAATTGATGAGCCTGGATTGGCGGTTGAAGTGAGCATTGGCCGAGCCCCTTAGCTATAGAGTAGGATCACACAGTAGTAGGACTGCATTAATTATTTTTATTCACAATTCATGAAATGGGTTAGTAATCCTTTAAACAACAGTATTATGATCCAGCATAAATCGTATAATCTAATATTCACTACGCGTACGCCTTCTGGAACTTGCTTTCCTGGATACCCTTTAGAGATAGATTCAAGACCCCTTGGATGTCGTCTGCGAACTGTATAAATTTTCCTAGAGCTCCCTATTGTACAAAAGAAAGGGGAAGAAGTTCGGAGCTGCCAAAACTGGACTGTAGGGTGGTTGTGCCACGAGGCACGCCTTTTGCAAGGCAAAACCTTCGGTAATAAAATCATAGTTCTATAAATACCAGGATTATATAATATGTTGGAAAGCTAGTAATCAATTCCGAAGAAATTTGCCGTGTAGAATTTGAGTACGGGGAATCGGCCCATCACGTTAGGATTTTGAGATATTTGAGGTTATGTACTGGCCGTTGGCCATGTTGACATGTGTATTTTGGATGCAAACGAACGATGTCCCTAAATCGTCAACAAAAAAACGAATGCTTTTAAGTCCAGGAGTGCCTAGACTTGTGCTTAATTTTTATGGGCGCTGATTATCATTGACGAACGCTCTTATACCTCTAGCAATATTGAGCGGCCCATAGAAGCATCCCCGTAGGATAATCATTCCGGGATTTGTCTTTATCTTTCAATGCGACACTGCTTAAAATAGGTTCACGTAAATTGACTCTCTGCATGCTGGGACGAGATTGGAAATAATATCTGTCTCTTCAGAAGACTCCTCAGTAGCCAGGCAGTCCAACCAACCTCCACCGCTTCAGAGTTTCGATGCTGCAATGAAATCACTATCATATTTTTCTCAGTGTACTGATACCAAATCGATTTTTTTGCGCACACACGCACTGACCGCAATCTTGTGGTCTCAGCAAGTCGCGTGTTGCGGCCTATGAATCACAAAAAAATCCTCTAAAACCGCAAAACTGTCCAACCAAGTAGATCTCTGTCTATGTGTGCATATATGTGTACATATATGAGTATATGAGAGTGTGTGTGTGGCATTTCTGTCACTTGACGCTGAATTATTTTCACGCCTTTTTACAAATGTTTGACTTCAAATATCGACCGTAGCGGGGGCGACATGCCGCCTGTTCCACTTATGAACCAGGCATAAAACCTCTTTGACTTCCATACCACAAAAAGATCTCCGCTCCACCCCCCGTCCCCACTAACTATGCTATGCTCAGCTTGGCTTGCATGCAGATTTGCTCATAAATCTGACAAACTCAACGCTAATATTTGCGGACTTCGTTAGACACAGTCAAATGAATTTGATATGCCTTAAACGGAATGACTTTTGTACAGCAAAACCATTGGACTGACTAGCCAATGTTCGGATCTAGTCCAGCCAGTGCTGTAGGTGATGGCAATGCGAATGTTGGCTATGTGGCTGGGTCTGGCCAAACGATGCCAACGTTCCATGTCCCATGGCTTACACTCTGCTTGACAAGTGTAAAAGTTGACAAGCAATGGCCAAAATGTGAAACAAAACTTTATCAGATTATAGCAGGAAAGACTGACTGACTAACTGACTGACTGACTGACTAGCCATATGGCCAAAAAGTTGACACTAGGCCAGAGTGTTGTCAGTTCACAGCTTTTCCGATGTCTACTCAGCTGTCATGTGCAGAAAAAAAGTCAAGCAACTGCTACGTGCGAGTATTTGGGAAATGGTGAAAATTATAAAAAATGTTTAAAGAAACTAGTGGAAAATTACCGCAATGGCCAGATGAGCTGGGAATCATGCGAACGAGCATGGGGATTTGGCTTAAAGTTGAGCAGATGAAATGATGATGCACTTATCTGAGATTATAAGTATGCTTACTAAAGTGTCAGAGAAATTGCAGAACATCAAAGAGGAAGCAACATTTGGAGCTGAAAATTAGAAATATGTAGGAGTACTCCACTAGGAGTTAATGGAACAAAGAAGAAGATATATTCGGCACTGGCAATGCGGCTTAACCTTATTCATGAGAGAAGAGATTAGGTTAGGTAACACCGGCTGACCACTGGAGGGGGGACACATAGACTGCATAGTCCTTAGTGCAAGAGAAGAGGTAGCTTTAAGAGCTTTTTCGCGACTGGCTTTGGAGTATGAAATAAATTTCTAAAACAGCAATAATACGGATGTCGGTCGAAAATACGTTGCCCCCGACATTTCTGGCGCTTCATAAGACTTCATAAGAAGTTCGATTATTTTTCTGAAAACATCATTAATCGATTGGGGCTGGAAATTAGCAGGCAGATCGGCCGATAAGAACAGTTTCTGTAGCTGGTATATTAGGCTTAAAAGATTCAACAATCTTAGACTTAAGAATTATAACAATCTTAAGCCTAATGCAGAAGCTACAGATACTTTTTCTTCTCGGCCGATCAGCCGCTTCATTTATTTTGAATGTTTTCAAAGATCGCTCTTGGATAGAAGTCTGGCTGTAGTAGGCATATCAACAATCCTTCTAAATCAATTGCTTAGTTGCCGACATAGACACACTTTTGTTGAAGTTGTGGCGATGAAAAGGGGCTAGAGAGGTGGAATGCTTCTTCTGTCACTGACCCGGGCTGTGTAAGACAAGGCTCCGACTCCTTACATCATTCTTCCTTAATGACCTATCCCAGCTTTCAGAAGAGAGTCACAAATGCCTTTCAAGGTTTATTCAGGCCACCGAGTGGTTGTGACTTGGTACAAGCTTTTGACCGAATTTGAACCAAAGGGTTTCCTTGATTCTCAGATCGTTATTGACAACTGCGCTCTACAAGTTGTAACTGAAGGGTTTCCAATAAGAGGTGTTATTTTGGTATTCAAAGAAAAATTTCATTTTTTGAGATAAATGATCGGATGTTTATTTAATGATAAAGAGAAAGGTATGCCGTTAATAACGAACAACATCAGCCAAATAGCCACCACAACCACGCTTACAGGACCATATCCTTTTCATGTAATTTTCCATAACCAAATCGCAAAGTGGCTGCCCTATGTCCTCGATAGCCTCACGAATTTTCTATCTTTGAGGTCTTGAATCAATCCTGGGCTGTTGGCGTAGAACTTATCTATCACGTGGCCCCAAAGGAATGAGTCGCAAGGTGTTAAATCACAAGATCTCGGTGACCAATTGTGATAACCTCTTTAAGAGATAACATGGTCCAGAAACTTTTCCCGAAAAAGAGCAATGGTTTCGTTGCTTGTCCAGATCAATACCAACTGTTGATCCAACCTCATTTTCGAAAAAGTAATGTCCAATGACCCCACCGGACCATAAACCGCAACAAACAATCACACGTTGAGAATGGAGAGGCTTCTCAACAATAACTCTTGGGTTTTCCGAGCGATAATTTTGCTTGTTGACGTAGCCACCGAGGTGGAAATGGGCCTCATCAGTCAAGATGATTTCTCGATGGAATTCCGGATAATTTTCATGCATTTCAAGAACCCAATCAGCTAAGACACGACGTTGTTGATGATCAGCCGGCTTGAGTTCTTGTGATAACTGAGCTTTATAAGCCTTAAGACCCAAGTCTTTATGCAAAATTCGGCGTAATGACGTTTGTGGAATGCCCAATTCCAAAGAACGATGAGGTATGGACAAACCTGGGTTTTCTTCAACACTTTGGCCTACAGCAGCAATATTCTCAGTTGTTCTTGAGCGACGTGCACGGGTTTTATTCTGCACATCACTAACTTGTCCCAACATCCGGTCCGACCCAAAAATGCTTTAGTTTTGCGAACTGTAACTGCAAGATTTTCACCATTTTTGTAGTGAATTTTAATAATTTCAATGCGTTGTTGAAGCGTATATGGTTCCATTTTTAGAATAAAAGTTTCAAAAGGGACAGCTACTGAAATACCGGGTGATTCAAAATAACACCTCTTGTTGGAAAGCCCTGTACAACATTACATTAACTAATGGCAATATATCCGAAAATATTGATATCGGTTTGAGTTTCTCAAGGCAGTGTCTTTGCGCCTTATCTTTATACCATTTTTATTACTAAGATACACTTCACGGGACCAGAGCTAAGAATTTGGCTCTTCAATCTATAGATTATTGTCATTAAGAAGCTTCTGTCGATCTTCTGTCGGTGTTTGACGTTGTTGGATCATGTCCCTGACGATGGAAGATTTGTAATATGGGAATGAATTACGTTTTTTATTAAAAGTTCCCTATCTGGTCTACACTTAGATGGCATGTCGGAAAAATCATATCCATCCAGATTGTATGTAATGTTTTGATCTCACTTGATGGATTTAGTGACATATAAAAACCATAAATCAAAAGTAAATTGTTACTGAGCTTTTGGAGTTTATCTCAGAACGCTTTTGTGTTTGATATTTTTGGACCTAGGATTTCTGGTAGTTCTGATAATCAATTTGAATGACCATCTCCAAGCGCTGTTGTCAGACCAATCCGCCTTGGTCTTTTTTGCAAACGACTTCTTATTGCCACTGGCTCAAAGTTTAATTGAGAAATCCTTCACTAAAACCAATCTGACATAATTATAACCAAAAAACCCGTAGACTCTATATTTAAGACATCCAAAAAATTGCAAAACAGTAATGGACCTGCGTATATATAACATATGCATAAATATACTCCATATCTATTATATCTTAATTACGCTCAGATTGATTATCTTGCAGTTTTTGCGTATGATTTCATATAATCTTGGTTGGATCGTGTGGCCTTAAGATATGAATGAACTGGCCACTCACTAGCAAGTCATTTGCCATTTACTCAAAATACAAGCAACTAATTTAATTTTCATTTATCATAACAACTAATTAATTTCCCGCTGCGATTTTCCGTGCCACAATCAAAAGCTTATGCTTGCCTCAGCCTGCTCTGGCCTGCTCTTTCAATTAGCCGGTATCTAAGTACACACACAGATACATAGAGTGTATCTGAAAGATACATTAGGTGTATGTCTGTGTGCTGTGCTGTTTGTGGAGACTGCGTCCAACTGCGTCCAAGTTCGACGTTTTAATTATTTAAATGCAGCCGAAGGCTAAAGTTCCACATAAACAACAAACAACGTACAACCATGCAGCCTGTAGCATATTGTTTTGGCCGGGCTTAGACTCACTTTGGCCAACTGAAATCAAAGCTCATAAATCCATCAAAAGCGGCTAACAAAAAGGCTACAACAAAAAGGCAACTCCAAGCAGGCTAAAATAGACGAAAAGGCCAGCTCCAAAGTGCCATGCAAATGTTGTACAACATTAAAATGTACAAGAACAATCCAAACATGTTGCTGCTGTTGTTGTTGTTGTTACTGTCGTTGTTGTTGTTGTTGTTGTAGTTATTGTTATATGTCGATTCTAAAAAAAAAGAACAATTGTTTTAGTAGCAATTGTTGTAGTTGTTTGTTGGCCATGCAGCTGCCGTGGCTACCAGAACTCACGATCTCTCTCTTCGGTCTCAATCTTAAGTCTCTATTGTGGTCCAAATGCCGACCGTGAATTCTTGTTAACAATAATTTGCAATAATATATTTATGATTTATTTAAACGCATTTACTTGCCAACTCGCAGTTCTTGGTTAAATATGTATTGCACTTAAATGGCAATTGAATTGTTAGTTTATATAAATAGTTTACTCTGGCTAGCTAGCCTTTTATTTGTTTACTTATAATTAAATAAGTAAATAACAATAAATCGTAATTTATTAAATAATTCATAAATTATTTTGCTATCAAAAGACTTATATAACAAAGTTGCAATATTGGCAGTGGAGTTTGACACGTTTAGGGTTTACTGGGAATTGCTAGGAAGAAGTATTCTTGGAATACTTGTCAACATTCCCGAAGTCTTCTCCGCTTATTAACATCTGATTGAAGCTGTTTGGGGGAAGTCAGCTGAGCACACATTAAATCATATTGGGAGGTATTTTTGCACCACATTCTTTAACCGGTTTGATCTGCTTCAAAAACCCGTCTGAAAAGTGCTCTAAATTGTGGTAGGCTAATTATAGTGTTTGCTCAAGGTGCGCATCCATTCTAGTCATCCAGCTGGTTTTCATGAATGCCAACACCAATGAATGGATCGTTTAATTCTACTACTTAAAGTACGAGCTTGTTATAAGTTTCAACGCTTCTCCACATGATGGTCAATCCATTCAATCAGAATATCTTTATAGGATATGGCCAGCGGCAAGTAACAGAGCTAGTTTAATTTGAGACAGTTAGGCGTGGATACTGAAGGTTCATATGGGGAACATGTAAATCTTAGCTCCTTGGCAACAAGTATATCTCCTAAATCGCCATAAGGGAAATTTAGACAAGCTTCGATTTTCAAGTAGTGAAACATAACTTGGCATAGAATTTATATCTCAGAATTTAAAATCCTTTTTATATTAAAAGTTGAATTCGAATCAAAGGTCCAATAGACGCCAACACTAAAGGTTCTTTAATAACCTCAATCATTATCATTAGCGAGACAACCCTGGTCTTTACCTGTTGCAGTTTTCGCCTCCATTCGTCAAAATCTAGGACTTGTGTTCTCCAACATCTCAGTCCTAATTCCTCTGTATCTTGATCGACACTATCCAACCATCTCAACTTCGGTCGACCTATTCTTTGGTAATAACAATAAGTAACACCATAAAAGATGGTAATTTAGAAGTAGTCAACACGTGCTCCGGCTTTCGAGCGCGGGGCTCAGCCCATGTACGTGGGTTTATGTGCATATGGATTTCAAGTTGCACGATCTGAATCCGAGTTCCAAGGACGCCAACACTCAAAAAAACCTAAAAACTCTAAGTGTCTTGGAGACAATATAAGAAACCAGACGTGCTGATGTTTTCTAGCTCGAACATGAGTCCATACTCACCATACATCATGCCAAACCCTTTACACATCAGGAATGTGAGATATCATTAAAAACTTATTTATAAGATTTTGCCCGAGCCTTGATGAGCTGTAGTTTCTTTAGCTTTGGAATTATATCTAGTCAGATCTAATCAAACAAATTTTCAAGGGGATCTTTGAATATTGTCGCAGTGCAGTGTGCCAGTTTCTGGTCGTGGGGGATGGAGAATTAGAATAGAGAAGATAACGTTTCGTTTTTTGTTTGGCTCACATGGTTGAAGGAAAAATAGGTAGGTTTGTAGTATGTATTCAGCCCAAAATACTTATGCCCATAAGACGTCTTCTACGCGGGTAGCGGTTTCTTCTAAGCTCCGGCTGGAGCCAAGGAAAGAGGAAAAAGTAGAGCGTGACAACATATGGTCTGTAGGGGCACGCTATCAACTCTGTGCTTTTTCTTTATCACTTAGAGGCTTAGGTTTAGGGCGGTAGTTGGGACTAACATCCTCACTTAGGCCAAGATTAGGCCCATTGTGATACCGCGACGGTGGACCATTCACCAATCAAGAAGTCTCCTATATGAGGTGATTCAGCCATCCTGAATGAACCTTAATCACTTTGAACTCTTAACACATACTTGGCGTATACCATCCGCATTGCCAAATCTCCAGTTATAAAATTTTGGATATACTAGTAGTACTACCGAAGTGCCTTCCTAGACAATATTGTCATCAAACCTTGAAGTAAATTGAAGACCGGTACACTGCACGTCCTTGGGGAGCAATCGCCGCTTCTGAGACTCATGGCAGCATTCCAATAGACGCTCTTAATCGCAGACCTGTCCTTGAGGATGAGTTTTAAATTAAATTATTTTTTTATTTTTTCTATACAAAATATACTAAGGAGTACTGAGTGTCCCAACGACGAGTAAGATAATGTATAGATCTAGGGTTAATCTTTTCGAGGGTCTCTGCGAGTGGCGTAGCGCTGTTTCTAGTTTTTTCCCATCTTCGATTGGAATCTTCTTAATAGTGGTTCCCAAAAACGGACGCCCTTACTTTCTTCGGTTCTTTCGGAAGGCTTTCCACATCCTAAAGGTTCTATTGCCCCCACCGCGCTGTTCACGCTGCAGAAATTCAGAGCTCCTGCATTTTGATTGTACCCTAAAACAGAGCCGAACATTTTTGCAATTTGTGTGAAATAGTTTCCCTTTGAAATACAATTTTTTCTTACCTTTGTAACCTATTGTAATTTTTTGTAATAGGTTTCAGCAAGCAACGAATTCCATTTCCACCAATTTAGTAGACCTTATGGTCTCGGAGACTTACTTACTCATAAAGAAGGACACATGGACAGGCGAGCGATCGCGATAGTACGAACTATATGCGACCTGCTGGTCGGCTACATTAATTGCTCAAATTTAGTACAGTAGTAGTGGGATCTCGATTGATTTGTAGTAATGGGATCTCGATAAATTTTAATAACTCTATTTTTATTCTAGTTTGTTTTTGGACCCTCAAAAGCTCTTTTAGTAAAGGACTTTTAGGTAGCGTTGCTGATTTGCAGATATGAAGAATAAACTTTGCTGCTTTGATGACGTAATACACCTTCATTGTGACGCCATAAACTCCATAAGAAAAACTTTTTTCATTAAAGACGCGTGAATAAGGCGCAAAATTCTGCTGCAGGATTATTTTTGCTTCTGGAGTTTAAGAAATCGCAATGAAGATCTTCTACGTCATCAGAGCTGCAGAGTTCAAGTGTTCAGAGAGTTCTTCTCCTTAGTGCTTTGATAAAGGTTTCTATAAAATCGAATCCTGCGATGTAAACTGTTCTGGGCAGAATCCGCTCTTTAAGAGATAAAAATAGATTCTTAGTTTATTTTATTAGATGAAGTGAGCTCATAAAGTCAGAATAAAAAACTTTATATCAGCTTAATTTCCAAATAAAAAGCCACTTCCATGCACACCATAATTTATAGTCTCTCACTAATATTATGATCACGTTTCAAGCTCCAATTGTAATATAATACATTCATTGAACCATTAAATCCAATTGAGATTAAGTAGTTTGGTCGAGGCCGAACAAAAGACTTGGGCAACAAACCTTATGCGACATGTGCTCATAAAAATTGATAGTAAAATTGAGTAATTGACCAAACAGGAAGTCAAATGCTATATTTTAGACGAAGAACAGTTTGCTGACAGCTCTGGGAGTGGCTGGAGGGACATTAAACAAAGCAAGCAGTAGCCACAGTAGCTGCAACTCCTTTTTGCCAATTTGGCAACACTTGCAACTCTATTGCGCCAAGAGTTTTGCCCATATTCCGGGCAATTAGTTTAGACGTCAGTTGGGCTTTAGCTGCGCCGGGTAACTAATTGAAAAAGTGTCATCCAAGTGCTGGACTGACCAGCAATTTTGTGGACATGGCCGCCACTTGCATGTCAAAGGCAACATAAAATTGTGCGCTTTATTGTGATTTTTTTTTTTTGTCTTAGCCGCTTTTTACGAGTCACAGCGTGGCCAAATGGGTGGCCAATGAGCCCAAAACGCGACACATTTTAAAGCAAAAAAATAAATAAATAAAAAACTTTAAGTAAACACATGTTGTTGCTGTTGGTATGCAAAAATATTCCCATGAACATGAAAACCACTTGCTACAAATTGTCTTACATGGCTCTTAAGTTGGCCAACTACTACTAGCCAGCTTTAGTACGCCGTGCAACATTTTTAAACGGATGCAGATAACGATCGCCGAACACAAATGGTGCAGAAATAAACACGAGTCTAGATGCAAATGATATGATAAGCTATAAAGCGAGTCGCCAATACAAATACATGGATACTTTGCAACTAATACATAGTTACCCCGCATTATATAGATAGAGCACGCAGTCTGGACTATCAGTTGCCAACGTTGTATACATTATGTAGTATTAAATACACTGTACTCATTAAATCTAGGGTATAGTTGATTTAGGCAGATTGTAAGTCTGGACGGGATCGCTATTGAGCACTAACCCTCAGGGACCATAAGAGTTGGAGGCATCAAATTGCTGATAAATTTTTATACTTTTCCGAGTTCTTCCGCAGATTCATACTACCTGAGCCAGCCACCAAAGTCTCTTTTCTAACCTAATGTGAGCCTAATAAAAGAAAAAAGCTTGACATTGTCACGAAAAAGCTTTTTTAGTCCTTATCACTAAAATTTTTTATTCCTCCCATGGGTTTGCCACAAAGTGTAGGTAGAACTAGAAGATCTTTTGTACTATACCCATAAATTTTTGCGAGGGACTTTCCGTACGAATAGTATTTCTTCGAACGTCTTTCGTTGGTATTGACCTAAGATGGAAGGGACTAATCCGCTCCTTTCCCATGCGACAGGTTCTGTCCCACATCAGCGCTGGGCAGTCACAGAGAATATGTTTTGTGGTTTCATCGTCCTCGAGACTGAGTCTGTACTCTGAAGAGTCCGGTTTTCTGTAGATACTATTTAACAGTGTGGTAGCCAAATAGGTATTCTACCAGGAGTTTTAAGTCCGCTCTGCCAAGACGTTCTGTCTTGATCATATCTATAGGTTTGCCAAGCGCTTTTGCTTGTCGCAGCCCCGCTAAGGAGAACCAGTATCTCCTATATTTTCCTGCAGTCCATGGTCTTAATTGTGGACCAACCAATATAACAGAAAAGCGCAGGAGAGGTAGTCAGGGCGGAAGCACCCTGTCGAGCTAGATCGTCTGTGTTCGTGTTACCATCCACTCTTAAATATCCAGGTACCCAACATAGCACGACTCTGTTCTGGGGAAGGACAGGAGTTGGAGGTAATTAACCCATCCCTTTCTCATCCTGGAGGAGATGCTTCCCGATGACAATTCCCCGATTGCTTCTTGGCTATCTGAATAAATGCAGATGATTACTCCCCTAGTTCCCTTGTGAAGGATAATGTGGGCGCAGCTCTTTAGGTAGGGAGGGGCAGTATCTCCTATGTTTTCCCATACCCCAATTGTTAACCATGGTCATAATAGTGGACAAACCAATACCACAGAAAGGTGCAGGAAATGTAGTCAAAGCGAAAGCACCCTGTCGTGTTAGATCACCAGCGATCTCTGGTTACCATCCACTCCTGAATGTCCAGGTATCCAACGTAGCACGACTCTGTTCCGGAAGGAAAGGAGTTGGAGGTAATTAAGACATCCCTTAACTATCCTGGAGGAGATGCTTCCCGATGGCAATTCCCCGATTGCAACTTGGCTTTCTGAATATATCCAGATGATTACTCCCCCAGTTCCCTTGTGAAGGATACTGTGGGCGCAGTTCTCTAGGAAGGGAGAGGCAGTATCTCCTATGTTTTCCTGCAGCCCATTTGTTAACCATGGCCTTAATTGTGGACCATTTAGTCAGAGTGGAGGCACCCTGCCGAGTTAGATCGTCAGCGATCGTGTTACCATCCACTCCTAAATGTCCAGATACTCAATATAGTACGACTCTGTTCTGGGAAGACAGAAGTTGGAGGTAATTATTACATTCTTTAACCATCCTTACGTGATACTTCACAATGTAATGCCCTGATTGCAGCTTGCCTTTCTGAACAATTCCATATGTTTGCTCCTCTAATACCCTTGTGAAAGATACTGTGAGCGCAGATCGCCATGGCATGAATCTCTGCTTAAAAGACGCTGGACCAGATGCCCATTGCAGTCGAGGTTGCAGGGTATTCCACAGTCGACCAACCCCGGACTATTGCTTTTTTTTGTTGTTGCTTTGGCAACTCAGCTGCTGTCCGTTGTCCATCAAGTCAGTCAGCGCACTTAGCATAAATTGGCACTATGCAAATTAAATTATCAAATGCAACTTGAAACGAGTTTCCAAACAAATTACTGTCAACAACTGCGCCGGCAGTTGCAACTTGGCCTTAACGTAGCGGCAACGGGCTGCTACGTGCAACCAGGCAACACTCTGGGGCACTCTGGGGATCTGCCAATTATGTGTAAGCCGGGTAGCTTTGCTCACTTATGCCCCAGCCAGCTGCACTGCATCATCATGGTCATTCAGCCAACCAGTCGATTAGTCGTCGGTATGTCCCACCGTCCGTCTGTGCGTCCCTCTACGTCTGCAGTCTCATCATTATAATCACGTGTTGATTGCTTTTTAAACTTTAGCCAACAAATGATTACTTGGCCGAACTGGTTACAGCTTTCCAGCTCCAGCCTGCTACTCTCTTACACCCTGGACATCTTTTGTTCTGTTACTAGTTTAACATAATATATTATAATAACCCTGCGAACAAGCGCCAGTCGGGCTTGTGTTCGGTCTTGTTAACAAACTTGCACAATTAGAAGATAGTCTAAACGATCTTATGCTAAGTTAAGAGTTTGCCCTCTTGCTGTTAGAGTGGCCAGAGTATCTAGAAACTGAGTTTTGCGCAAATTTCAAAACTCCTTTCACTGTCGCCGTAGCAAATCGCCAAATGTCTTCATTTTCAAGCTCAGCTTAGGTCAAAATTGTTGCATATTTAATAATAAAAATGCCAGGTACATAGTATGAGATTTATATAAACCTGCCAGTTGTGGGACTAGCCGACAAAGTCATGATAACCGCCCTCTATAAAATATATAAAAAATGACTGCCCTTTTCTCTTTGTGAATGTTATTTTGGGCGCAACTAATTTTGCGCCTAGAAAAACCTAAACGACAAATGGAAGAGACTTTTTCTTCAGGCCAAAGTTTAGTTACCCTAAAGCTTTGGTCAGATTGATTAAAAAATTTTGTCGTATGGGAATACTTTACAGCTCGATATAACATATTGTAGTATAGTTAAATTTAAAATTTCTGAGTTTAGATAAGAATTCAAATTTTTTAAGAAGCAATATAGGTATAGTTTTTTTTAGTTGGATAAAATTGTTTTTAATCACGATATTGAGAAAGCAAACTTGGTGGTGTCATTTATCTCATCCCATACCTAGACATTTTATATATATTTCGATTGCACTCGAAAAGTTTATAAGGACGATTTAAAAATAATTTCTCAAAGTGAAAAGTGCAATTTTTTCTTTGCCAAAAAAAGATTTTAAAAGCATTAATTTAAATTACTAAAGACTTTAGTAATACTTAGTGTGGAAAAGTTCAGAAAAAAGACTAAAATCCGGAACACGAACTCAAACCGGGCCTTTGTTTTTATAAAAAATACTTTTTTATTCAACTTATATTTGTTAGCCGATTTCAGTGTTATAGATAATTTATCCGGGCAGGAGGTAATTATTGGGACACTGGGTCATTGCTTCTTCGTTTTTTTGGTCCAGCTGGTCACATTAGTAATACTAGAAGCTTAAAAATTTGTTTAAAAAAAGTATAACAAAAATATTTCGGTATCCAGCAGAAGTTTTAGGATAAGTAAAATTTTTGAATATTTGAAATATTTATATACATAATTAAAAAATACTTCCCGAAATTATGCAAAAAATTATCGTGTTTTATAAAATTTTTATGAAGAACTCTTTAAAATTTCAAAATTAGTAAAAAAAATATTCTTAAAAAATACTTGCTTATATAGTTTGAATTAAGAAATAAAATTAAAATTTACAAACATGTTGATACGACGGTAATCTCTTGTTGATTAACATAAAAAAAAACTGTTGCCTGTAAAGTCGGTTTTACGGGCGAAGATTTTACGTGACAACGTCTTTTTCTCGGTAGAATATTTATTGATATGAATATTATTAAATTGCACAATAATAATTCCTATTTGAGTGATTTTGTTGAGGATAGGACGATGATAGGAGAAATAGGAAATGAAAGGAAGTGTTTCTGCTGTAATGTGTCTTGCGAAAGTCAAGTCGATGGTTGTTTCTTTTAACGTAGTTGACTTAGAAACGTTTGATACGCAATCAAGATTATACGTATATTTCATGAAATTATGAAACGAGTTGTCAGACTTTACGTTTTCGTATCTCTTAATAAAATAAAATTTTCTCGGCAGTAGATAATAAATAAAAAGGTATAAACGAATGGTTTGACAGAAGAAAGGCCGAACTATGCTTGTTAGCATGCAAACAAAATAACAAAATTTTGTGTTGCTAAGGTAGCGCAGTGCGAGTTTCTATTTGTGCATTACTTTTTCCGCAGTTGTAATGCAGATTTTCGGCAGATCACTGCTTTTCTATTTGCCTCCGCTTACAATCCCTCAAACGAAACGCAGCGCTTGTAATCAATTACGTTTTCTGCGGAGGTAATGCAGTATTTCGGCAGACCGCAGAGGCTATGCGCCGCTGGGGTTAATCAGTTGCGCTCACTCAAACCTAAAAATAGCCACCGCTTTGAGCAGTGCCAGTTTGGTGCTGAGCGCTAAGCGGTGCGGCTGACGCTGTGCGTTGCTTGTTGCTGCGATTCACAAAAAGTCGCTGGTTCGTTTATAGATAAGAGCAGAGCACAAACCAAAAATAAAATAGTTATTCAGTTGCGCTCACTCAAAACTAAAAATAGCCACCGCTTTGAGCAGTGCCAGTTTGGTGCTGCCAACTTATGCCACTTAATGCCACTTATCGTTACGATTATTTATCGCTAGACTTATCGTTACGGTTATCGTTAGACTTTTTCAATGGTGCCTCCCATACAAACCTAATTTAAGACGTTGTCACGTCAAAATTTTTACACAATTAGAACCTTAAATTAAATTCTTAAAACATTCTTTTTGCACTCGTCGATAATTTAATGATTTGGGGAATCTCTAATTTCAAAAAAGTTAAAAATATAAAAAAATAAAATATACAAAATATTTAAGAAAAAAATATACAAAATATTTCACTAAAATATATACCAAATTTTTTCAATATTAAAAAATGTGTAAAAACTGTTTAGAAAATTTTTAAGTTTGTTTTTAAAACTTGAACCCTAGTACTTCTTGTATTAAAATACTAATATCTACGAATCAACAAATTTTGTTTTTTGCGATATCCCTAATTTTATAAATGATTACAAAAATACTAAACAAATTCTTTAACAATATGACAAACAGCTTATAATTTCCTTCGAAAAATTTTAGAATATTAATCTAAATAGTTATTTCAGGACTCGTGGAGATTATGATATATGAATTGTATTACCATAACCATAGCAAGTAATATTAAAAAAAAATTAATATATTTAAAAAATTATTGAAAAATGTTTCAGTATTTAATTTTCACATTTTCTAGACTTTTTAAGAATTACGTACCATTTTTTGGGGGGTATTTAAAATAGTACTTACTTTACCGAATTACTTAAAAACTTCTTCAAGCATATTCAAAATAATAAATTGCTCAAAATCCTGAATTAATGCTAAATAAAAAAAATTTGATTACAGAAATTTTTTACTACGTTTTACCAATACAAAAAAAATATTTTTAGAAAATTTAAAATTTCTAATACAAAAAGTAGCCGAGACCGGGACCATTTTTAAAGAGATAACTTATAAATAGCTTACATAAGATAAAAAAAATCACCCCCCATTGAAATAGATTTACCAACAGAGTCGATGGTGTTTCATATTTATTTCGAAATAATTGTAGATTGGCAAAAAATTTGGATTCTACAAAAATATTTTTTTTCATTAATATGGGTGTATTCTACATTCTCCGGTAAGTTCGCGTTTTTTTAGCGTATGAAAAGAAAAGTTTCTTTACTTTCGATTCATATTTAAGGTCCGAAATTTTTGGTCCATTTCGCTGATAATTTTTCTTTTTTTTCGTATATACCCAAAAACAATAAAAAATAGTTTCAGTGAAATATCTCAAATCAAAAAACAGATGATAAATTTGATAGAAAAAAGCCTTCTCAAAAACTCAAAAAATATTCCTTTATGGGTTACGAAAAATTCGAATATCGAAACACCCGTTTCGACTTATCCAAGTAAAATTCAAAAATTATTTCCCAGAAACAGAAAAAGAAACAGAATCTTCTCCCTTTCCATTTCTGAACTCTGACATTAAACAGATGTGCATCGATGACCAGCACACATTATTACTAACCAGTAATTGTATTCACAAAAACAAATGCCTAACCTTAGAAATCTTCAGCATGGAAATTTGCCAACTTAATCATAAAGTTAATAAGCTTCATAAAGAGTTCCAAATTGGCAACCCACGCAGCTATGCGAAATGCTGGCCAGTGAAATTATTTCATAAAATGAAGCCTAAAAGCCAGGCCAGGAAGATATGTAAACTCGTGTATACATATGTATGTACATGCTCCTATATATAGACAGACACATGTGTGAGTTAATGTATGGGCTGCATATATAAAATTTATAATGAAGACATCAACAACCGTGCACAACAACAGCAACAACAACAACAACAACGGCAACAAAAACAAATCGCCAGCCAGCCCACTTTGATTTTCATAAGCCAGACCATTTGTGGGTGGAGCGGTGTAGGGAGGTGAGACGGGGTATTGGGGGATCTACTGGAGTAGTAGGTGGTGCCAAAACAAATTGCAGGCAATCGCAAAGTCATAAGTATGCTAAATTATCAGCATCTTGGTTTTTGTAGCCCTCGAACATGGCTGGGGCATCATCTTCCATGTTGTTGTTGCAGTTGTTATTGTTGTGCTGCGGTACTTTCCATAAGACCCCAAAAAAGTAAACATTTGACTGTTATTATCCATTATTGAGTTTGTGTTTTTGGCGATTTTTGACAATTTCGGGCAAAAGTCACAAATTGCTGCTAATAATGATGCTGGCCAAGTTTGTTGCCTAAGTCTTTTGTTTTGGTTTCGACCACTCCAGCTACCAGCATCGAGGCATATAGCGCTATCCCGCTCGCTCACTGTGTGTGCCAATTTTTTTTTTCTACTTCATGTTAGTGTTGTTTTTGTGTTTGTTATTATTTAACATATTTTTATTTTTTATGTTAGTTTCATGCTTGTCATGTTCTTTGGCCAATTGGCCAGGCCCGAACTAAGGCCAGCTCTACACTGCGAGATATTGAGGAGCAGGTAGTTAGGGGTTACAGTGGTTCAGCCAAGTGTTTTAGCTGAGAGTTAAGACTATCTGGGACTTATCTTAAATTGTTGTTCCTAGTTAGCGGCTGCACGGCTTCTACTTGTCTCGCTCTCAGTTCGGGATGTTAAGGCGTTTCGAAAGAAAGCTCGAAGTTCCTAAAAATATGTTAATTAATAGGTTTGGTTAGGTAAGTTTGATAGGCTGCTAATCTAAAAATACTAAGATCACTCGGAGATCATGTGGTCCGTTGTGTTGCCAACTTAAGGAAAGGATTAGGGAAGGGAAAAGGGGTAGAAGTCGATTAAAAACTGATGGCATTATAAGTATTCAAAAAGAGTAGGCAGATCCGCTATAGGCACATTAGCCAGATTGCCCAGATCTTCAAAGAATGGCTTACCCAGAAACTGGTTTTGTCTTTTTAGAAGAGCCTGGTAGTTCCATAGCAGGTGTTGGATGCTTTCTGTCGTCTCGTCATCTACGCAGCTACTGCAGAAGTCGTGATGGGGAGCGTGCAACCTCTGAGCCATTAAGTCTATGGTGTAGTGCCCCCTTTTCACTGCTACCTTGTTCTGTTTTTGTGAAAACACAGGAGCTCAGACGTTCGCTGTGGATTCTAACGTGGCGAGAGTGCTCGGTAGATACGACAACCGATCAACCGGACACAGAGTCCCATTCTCTTTACGTATGAGCTCTAGCTGTAACACGACGTCAAGTATGGGTCTTCCTATATCAGTAAACGCAAGTTTGCTTTGCAATGCTAAGCCATTTCTGGCACACACATCCGTCTCACGTTACCAGGGACGCCTAAGAGTCCCATTTATTTATAAAAAATTTTAATTACAGTGTTACTTTTTTAGTTTAGCTAGATAAAAGAAGGACAAGATCATCCGTAGACCTGCTCCGAAGATAAGATTAGTAAAAAGAATCGTGGACAGAAGTATTTTGGAGTTGGTTGGGGTAAATGTAAGAGTTCTTATAGAGAGCTTTCCTATTTTAATCATTTTGAAGACGCGACAAAAAGAGCAATATCTGCTTCAGACACATTTGCCAGAGAGCCCTTGTCTTCGAAGACAAATCTTTACAGGTGCTGGATGTCTAATAATTGCAGGACAGTCACATAAAATATGTTATAAGATAAACATCTTATCACCTCCAGTTAGTAGAAGGAATTTGACAAGTATAGTAATATAATGTATAAATATATTGATAATCGCTTGCAAAATTTATAAAAAGCATTAGGTTTATATTAGAGATTTATAAAAAGACAAAGGAATCAGACCTTGTAGATGTCTACGACCCTCTAAATTTGTTGTTTTATTAGATTCAGTCTTTATTTCCGATATTCGTATTAAATATGAGAATTGGTTCTTGGTTCATATGGGTATTTTTATACAGTTGCTATTCTGAATTGAGGATATAATATAGGTATTCCATTTTGGCTTTGAATTAACCATCTACTATCTAAAACAATTAACGCCTCAGGGGAGGGAAAACCATTTATAGAGTTCTCAAAAGATAGTTCTCATTATTTATGGCGCTTTTATGAGATTTTTTTCTTGTTCAGATGTGCATAAGTTGTCTAATAAGTTCAAGAACTTGCGTTCTGTACCCGTTTATTTTTGTATTTTACATTAGGTATCTTGATTAAAATAACTTTTTGTTTGCAAAAAGCTTTTTTGGATTTTGACGAGTTGGGTATATGCTCATTAAAATACAAGAAGTTATCCAAGTATATAATCAGATACTTAGTTGAAACTGGCTCTCGTGAGTGTAGCGAATGTATTATAAATTCATTCTAGTGTTTTCTTATATAAGCATTGAATTTTGGCACTGGGGGTTGAAATAGAATAGGATTCAGATTTAGTATTGTTGATTTTAAGATTACAGTCATCTGTGCAGGTTTTAATGAGATTGAAGTGTTTTGGAAGACTTTCATTTATTTCGCCTATAGAATTTTGAGACTTGCATATAAAAATAGGAGTTAGCAATATTTACTTTACATTGTAGCTTGATTACAGTGCTCCGGAGATATGACAACACTGATTTTTGGTATACCGCTCCATATTTTTTTTATATTGTTAATATTTCCATAGGCGTTTTTAAAAACTATGGATCATGGGTTTTTGTATACTTACATTAATTTTAATGGTGTGATTATTATTTTTGGTGACATATCATAAAAAATTGGCATCCCACCCTAGATATGATGCGAGAAGTGTTGCTGTGTTATTGCATAATCTCGTTGTATCCGATACCAATGTCAAAACAATCCTAGAACACCAAGTTGCACAGATTACAATCAAAATATCTCCTATTATGGCAAACTTTGAGGTTATGGCTAGGGTTGCTATGTGTGCGCTTTTAAGCGAACATGTTCGTTTTTTTTGTGTCGGGCTCGCTTTTTTCGCTCGAGAGATCATCCCTTGTCAGTTCATATTTTCTTAACTTTTACCAAGTATTTAACAACATTTTCCGGAAAAGTAGATTAGAGTTACGAAATACAAACCCACAGTTGAGTGTATTTTGAAAGTTTAAAATTATATCTGTCCCAAAAGAACCCGGCTAGAATCATACAAAATATCTTTGTGATGCGATTTTTTTTAATTTTTTAATATTCTTTCCAAGACAGTTAGAAAAAGAATCTAACTGCATTTTGGGAACCTTATAGATTGGTTCTGCTCTCAAGTTTTTGCGTAATAGATTCGAACAAAAATGTTTGTCTTCAAAAGTTAAAATTTTTCTCTCAAAACTCACATACCTGGAGAAATGGGCCCATTCACTTTAAGAATTTCGCGTTTTTCAATGGTTTACTTTCAAGCAAGGATAGAAAACTGTTTGTTATTTAACAATAAAAAATGTGAAGAGGGGGAAGGGGTTGGTTGTCGGAATGTCATTTTTTTACTGTAACTATAGGTTATAGTGTTTTTGGTAACTCGATCGCTGGAATTAGCGATACAAAAAATATAAAGAAATCATATTCCGAACTCTAGATCCAAGACTCAGACAACGTAAAACTAAGTTTTCAAGTTATCAAAATTCTGAAATATTGAAGAAATCCATAATTTCTTAATTAACTATTAATTAATTAAGAGAAAAGAGTAAGTTAATCTTTCAAACTTAAGTTATCACATAATTGTTGTATAAAAAATAAAGTATAAATAAGCAATGAACGATGCATACTAATATATATTAGTTTTTAATATCTATATTTCACCTAGTATATTACAGGCAGTTATTCTAAATATAAAAAAATGAGTGTCTTCATTTTTATGTTTTCTATTAATTTGCTTGCGCCATCTAGCGACAAAAACTGTTGTGTGACGGTTCACCTATCGGCAACAACTTCATTATTAATATACGGTCACACTAAAAACAAAAATTCTTGATGCGTTGATCAAGGCGACAATATTTTGTTGCCTAAAAATAAATTTCGCTCAGTGTAAAGCTAGAAGCTTAGAAATTGAACTTTTGTTGTTGTTTTTGTTGTTGTTGGGCCAAAATTTTTGTTGTTGTTTTGTTTTTTGTTGCTGCGCTGTGAAACATTTGTCATTTTTACCATTTTTAGCCAAGCGTGACAAGAGCTTGTTTTTGTTGTATGGTTGTTGTATTTGTTGTTTCACCCACTGGCATGCAAATGCATTACAGCAACAACAACAGCAACAACATAAGATACAACAACAGCAACAACAACTATGCACAGTAGAATATGTCTCTATGTGCATTGCTTTTCAATTCGCGATAAAGATCTCAAATATTGTTAAAACAAACAAGAAATTTATTGAATATGCAATGTTTTTTTTTCTATTTATTTTTCTTGCTTTTTTGTTGTTATTGTTGTTGTAGTTGTTGTTATTTGGAGTCTGGTCCGTTTGAAGCTTTTGTGTGAACAACTTTGGTTTATTGTTTTATTTATTGTAGGTGAGAAGTCAAAAACTTGGCTTTTTATATCTTTTGTGGGTGGCTTCCACAGCCATTTTTCAATGATGCACTGCAGGTTTAAACATTTTACATACATAGATACATACATATGTAACTATATACCGTACTGTAGCTAGGTATTGCTTTCATAAATGGCACAGAGCCAATTGTTGGAGTTGTCTCTGTCAAGCGGCGGATATATGCATGTTTACCTTATATGTAAGTCAACGATATGTACAGGCGCGCATTGTAAATTGATTTTTACCCGAGGTTAATTTCAACATTCATATAAACTATAGGAAAAAAAATAAAGTCAAGACAAGCCCCCACACTTTAGTTTTGGTAGGAAGTGTTAAAATGAAGAATTGTCTGGGATGATGCAACTAACGGCAAGCCTGCATAGCAAGTTTTTTTTTATGGAAGAAACATTAGTCAGGTGTCTGCAAGAACTATGAATGGAAGTGCAATGGAGTTAAATATTGACGGGGGAAAAAGAGGAAGTAGTGATTAAATATCAGAAATATTGTTTTTTTAAGTAAAGTCTAACAAAAATCTTTCTCAAAGTATTGACTTCTATAGGAGCTCTAAAACTAAGTACGAAAGTATGAATTACACAGTCCTTCAAATACCGGGGTCATGTGAGTTGTTGGAAAACTAAGGGTTATTTCCAAAGTAATTTGGTGCGTAGAATCCGAATCCGGCGTCAGAACTGGCCCATCATGTCAGGATTTTGAGATATTTGAGGTTATGTACCCAAAAAACTTTGTTTTTTTTTCTACTTTTGAGGTTATGTGCGGTCTTTCTCTCCAGTTACATCATTTAGTACAACTCTTACCCTTTAATTTAAGGGTTCAAGAGATCAATTACGATTTTTTTTCGCAAAGTTATGGCTTTTCGAAGTAACGAGATATATCCCTTCGACGTCATTAGCATTTGCAATAAGCCTTTGAGATAACACAGGTCAACATGGTTCAGTTGTTGGAAAGTTCAGTCATTGCCGAAGTAATTGGTGCGTAGAATCCGAATCCGGGGTCAGAACTGGCCCATCACGCCAGGATTTTAAGATATTTGAGGTTATGTACCCAAAAAATGGCGTCTTTTCCTACTTTTAAGGTTTTTTTATCCGCCATTTGGAAAACGCCATATTGGAAATGCAAATATCATTATTCCGACTTCATATCCGTTCTTAGCGACCTCAAAAACCCTCAAGCCAAAATTTTCAAGAGAAATTACACAGTACAAAATTATTATCTCAAAGGTGATCGATTAGTGTGGTAGTTTCAACATCCATAACTTTCATAACCTTCTCTTTAGATTTAAATACCATTTGATCACACAAAAGAACTGCTTGTCGATAACTCAAAAAACAATCGGAGTAATTTACATAGTTCCATAGCATCTACAATTTTTACCCGATTTTAAAGATCTCGAAAGGTTTTTTTAGACTGGAAATGTTGATAAAAGAAATTTCTTTTAGCTTAAATTCTTATATAATTATCAACTTTTTTTATCGTTAATCAAAAGCAATCAGAAAATTTTTAATTTGGAAATATGGTCGAAAATGACTTAAATAATTTTTACTTAATCTGTAAATATCATATATCACTGTAAAGAGCACATAAATATTTTTTACCTTAAAAAGCACTTTTTTCATGTAAACTATTTAATATAATTTCATATAATACAAAAATATTTGCAGTTATTGTTTTTAAGGTCGGCGTGGACGATTTTGGGATACCCTCGACCCAATAACTCAATTGGCTAAGTTACTCATAATAGCTTTTGATTAAAGAATTCGGTTACGATATCTTTCTTAATGATAAAATTACGCATTTCAAAACTTTTTTTGATTGACGCTTTACCAAAATAATCGAATCGGAAGGAATAGGCTTTAAATTCTCCAAATAATTATTGATTGACGAATTTGGTTACGACATTATGAGTCAAATATCGGTTCTATAAAAGCTATACTATATTATATATCAAATACTTTTTACTAAAGCTTGGGAACTCTAAAATGCTTCACTTCGCCAAATTTATTTACGATATCTTCATAAACAAATAAGAAACCAACTAGCTTAGAACGTTTATTTCATCCAATCGGTCTTAGGTCTTTCAAAAAATTTAATACCGATGCTGGAGCTTCTAAAAAAACCGAGGTAGGTCAAATTTGGCAACGACTTTTTGATTATTTTTTCGAAGTGCACATTATGCCTTTAGGAGCTGTTATGTTATGTTGTATAGCTTAAATATCGAAAAAATAAAAGAAACTTGTAGCCCGAGACATATAAAGGGATCCCTAGCGAAAGGATGGAAATCTATCCCTTTATACAAACGGTCAGAAGGACAGGTGAACATGTGGACATGAATAGAGACAACCTGATCTGATCATACATAGCGTAACTTAGGAAGTCTCCAATATGTTGAAACGATTATTGCATTGTTCGAATTAAGATTTAAGAAGGAAATGTTTTTGGTGCTGCGGCGGGGGATTTATGCCTTGGAGAAATATAAGGTGTGCGCTGAAGTTCCCGCTGTGTGTCAAAAAAAGCTTTTGCAGTTAGATCGATTTTAGAATGATTCAAAAACCAGGAACTTGGGTTTCCTAAGATTTTAAGTCAAGAGACGTTGAGCATTGTTTTTTCGCCTGTAAACAACTGTTCCAGAGGAAGAGAAGAAAAATGGATTCATGGATGGATAGTTGAAGACTATCCGGTCATTCGTCTACTTCGTCGGATCGACCGAATTTTTATGCTGCGAAGGCTATGTTGTGTATTTGGTGGGACCATGTCAGGCACAATACGATCATGACAACACTCGGCTCCATATTGCTAAAAAGCTATTAGGGGGCAATTAAATGGGAAATCTTACCTCATCCGCCATATTCCCCAGATTGTTAGAATCCATATGATTTTTACTTGTTCCGTTCGCTAACACATGGTCATTCTAAGCAGGCGGTCAACTCTTTGAAGAATTCACAATATGACTTGATTTATGGATAGTGTAGACCATTTCTACTGTCAAGGTAATCGAGGTCTGCCAGAAAGATGGGAATGGACAAAACTATTTTACAAAAAAATTACATTTTCATCAAAAACTGCGAGAACTTAGTGTATAACTTTTAGTCCTCATGATTTTGGTGACTATCTCTTATTTATAAACAGTTTACAAAGAGCTTGTGGGGATTTTCTACCCCTCGCCCTTCCCTTAACAATTCCTATTCCTCTTTTTTCACCATAAGCCAACCGAATGGACCTCACCTAACCTAACCTTATGGGTCTTTTTGGAAAACCTATTCAAATGTTACAATTTTTAGCAATAACTTGAGAAGTTATCAAATTTTCATCTACGGATAATGAAAATTCAAATGTCTGTATCTGTATGAGACATGGTTTAATGGATTTCTTTTAGTATAAATTTTGCAGAGCCTTACTCGTTTTCTTTTTTCCCGCTGACACCTTGTACAATCTTGAACCTCTAAGAAAATAGATTACTTAAGCTAAACATATTTTGTACATCATGACTCACAATATCTTAGACTCTTTCAGAGCCACTTGGTTTGGTTTTAAAGACAAATGGCTACTTCAAGAGTCCTTTGTTTGCTCTAGCACAGAGACTTTCAAGTTCTTAGGCGCGATGACACCTTTAAGATGTCTGCAATTATGCAAGGCCTACGCAGAACTCTCTTTGATTTCCGGTCTGGGCATAACACTTGTCCTCACATATACAGCTTTACATATGTGTACATATGTACATATATGCTTAGTATATAATTTGCTGCACTTATTTAGCGACCTACGCACACGCACGTGAGTGAGACAGACAAATTAGTGGAGAACTCTTTGGTTTACATAGCCTTGACTTGGTGGGGCAAGGAGAGCGAGGGCAGAGTGTACAGAGTATGAGTTTTATATGAAAACTTAACCACAACTTAAGCCTTTCACACATTTTGGGGCAAGCTGCAAGTAAGCTTTGTATTTGTGGCTGCTGCTGCTGCTGCTGCTGCAGTTGCAGTTTTCGGCTGAGGTCAAGTGGCGGAGCATGGGAGCAGCCATGTGGCTACATGGTGGGATTTGCTAGTTGCATTCAACGATTGCACAACAAACGGCGGCTTTGGAGATTTGCATATAGCGATTTAGTTTCTGTAGTTTTTTGTCGCCCGCCAACCGAGAGACATGGATATCTTTTGGAGACTCTATGGCTCACCTGTTGGTTGGTATATTTTTGCATATCAGCAGCATATCAAAGCAACTGCAACGCGTTATCGCTCGGACCGTGTCTGGTCTGGGCTTACGAAGCGGGTTTTTCGTCTGGGTTTGTTTTATAAAGTTAAATGAAATAAAGTGCCAGCAAATCGCTGGCTCTTTGCAATAGGCGTAACCGCATAAGCCACAACCACAAGAAACCTCAAGAAGTCGATGACGATGACGACGTCGACGACGACGGCGACGACGATGAGCATTCATTGTCTGGCGCAGATAATCTGTGATTCGAAAACTCCCACAGGTCAGGCGAGCACATCAATTACTTTGGCACAAGTCGCGCCGGCGTTCCGCGTTCATTCTGTGTGCACTTGGCCAGCTGAGAGATCTGGAGAGAGAGAGAGGTTATACCCGAACGTAGCCAAGAATGACCTCTCAATTTATTGTGCAGCCTTTATCCTTTTGGCATATGCGATTTGTATCAACTTAAGCATACACAATGTGGTTTTTTTTTTTTGTAGTACCTTAGCCTACCGCGTTCCCCGCTGCAGTTACTCCAGCTGAGGCTAGAGGTAAATGCTTACGTTGATTGTTTTATTATGATGATGTTAAATTATTGTAATCCCAGCGCGCAATCGCAATCGTTGTCGACATGATCATCATCATCATCGGCATCCACATCGACATCGGCAACATCGACATCAGCGGAAACCCAAACGTTGCCATTATCTGGCCTGTGCGCTCGCTCGGCTACACTTGAAGTTAGCCTCAACGGTGGGCGTGGCTGGGCATATCCTTTGCGTATGCGCCAAAACAAATAAATGTGCGCCTTACTCCAACTCCGACTACGACTGCGACTACGTGTGCCAGACCAAGCTCGTGTTTTACACAAACAAACACTTAAAGATTACGATCGCGCATCTTCTTTAAGCGTTTCTGGGGCCTTTTGGATATCCCATGGGCCGCCTGGATGGCTGTATGATGCCAGGTCCGTGATAATTTTGGGTTGCACGCTTATTTAATATGCGAATTTTTACAGATAAATGGTGAGAAATAATTTGCGCATGCGCTTTCAGTGCAAGATGCGTGGGCGCGAGTGGCAGCCACATAGGTACCACCAGATTGTTCTACAATCTGTGCAACCTTAAGAGCTTTAAGGGGAGGCGTGACATTTCAACGCACCACAATCAAAATGCCACATTTGATTATTTCATTTCCGTTTGACCTGAACACATATCCACCCATATATACTTAAATGATATAAAGTTATTGACAAATACAGTCGTAACTCGATATATGGGACAGTACAAGGCTTAAATGTGGAAGGAAGAAGAGGGCGAGAGAGATAGAAGAGAGAGTTTGGTATATACCTGGCGTGGACAGGATGTCCCGGGAGTATTATGTCCTGAAAACTCCATTATTGACTGAATTTAATGTTGAATCAAATTCCGATATTGGCATTTTCTATAGATTATAGAAAGATAGATGGGAATGAAGTATTTTTATACCCTGTACCGTATGGTCCAAGGGTATATTAAGTTTGTGCAAGCCGAAAATGTATGTAACATATAGAAGGAGACGTCGGAGACACCCCAAAGTTACCTAAAATATGATCAGGGTGAATAGAGAAGTCGATATACCCATGTGCGTCTGTCCGTCTGTCCGTCTGTCCGTCTGTCCGTCCGTCCGTCTGTCCGTCTGTCCGTCCGTCCGTCCGTCCGTCCGTGTGAACGCCTAGATCTCAGAGATGGTAAGAGCTAGAGTTACCAAACTTTCACATTAGATCCCATATTATTCCATAGGAGGCAAGTTTATTTTATTTTTTTGATATCGGGGATAAATTATATAGCTCCCATGGGGGTGTTTGAGACGACCTCGAAAAAAAAAAGCGTTTTAGATGAATAATTCGTTTGTTTATGAAGATATCGTAACCAAATTTGGCAATCGAAAGTTTTTTATAATTCCCAATCACTGTACCAAATTTGATCAAAATCGGTTGACTATATCATATAGCTCCCATAGGACCGATCGGCCAAAATAACTTTTTTAAAGAAAAATTGGCTATATTTCGTTTTTTAATAAAGATATCCTAACCAGATTTGGCGTTTGGAAATTTTTTAGAGCACTTAAGCAATGTGCCAAATTTGAACAAAATCGGTGGACTATATCATATAGCTCCCATAGGTCCGATCTTCCAAAACATCGATTTTTTAACAAAATTTGTTGTGTTTCGTTTGTTTGTTAAGATATTGGGACCAAATTTGACATTCGTGAGTATTTTATAGTTCCTAAGCACTGTACCAAATTTAATCCAAATCGTTTGACTAGATCATATAGCTCCCATAGGACCAATCGGTCCAAAAACACGTTTTTTATACAAAATTCGATGTGTTTTGTTTGTTTGTAAAGATATTTGAAATAACTTTGGCGTTCATATCTTTTTTAAGGTATTTAAGCACCGTGTCAAATTTTATTGAAATCGGTTGACTATATCATATAGCTCCCATAGGAACGATCGGTCAAAAAAAAAATTTTTACTTAAAAATTCTTCTGTTTTTGGTTTTTTGTGAAGAAATCGGACTTTATTACAAGCTAGTGGTACAGGGTATCCTAAAGTCGTCCGCGCCCGACTTTACGTCCGCCATTTTTTGTTATGAGCTTAGTTTACATGGTAAATGATATAAAGTTATTGACAAATACAGTTGTAACTCGTTTTATTGGACACTATGTGGCTCAAATGAAAGGAAAGAGAGATAGAAGAGAGAGTTCGGTATATACCTTGCGTGGTCAGGATGTTCCGGGAATATTAAAAATCAAATAAAAATTTCGATTTTGGCAGGCTCTATAGGTTATAGATAGTTAGAAGGGAATGTAGTATTTACATGGTAAACCATATAAAGTAATTGACAAATACAGTCCTACCTCGATATACACTGCAAGAAATAAATGTTTCAGGAAAGGTAAGAGAGACTTAGAAAGAAATTTTCTGTATCCCCGCATGAACAAAATGTTCCCTGAATATAATGTCCTGACAAATTGATTGTTAACTGCATTCCAAGTTTAATTCCGATTTTGGCATGCTTTAGAATCTAGATGGGATTGAAGTAATTTTTTATTATTATTAGTTTCGTTTTTGGTGGTTAATGATATAGAGTAATTGACAAATATAGTCATACCTCAATATATACAACATGGGTAAGGTTTTTGTAGAAAAGTGACCATGAGTTAGAAAAGAATTTGGTATCCCAGGCTTGTACAGGATTTCCCGGGAATATGATGCCCTGTAAACTTGATTATTAGCTACATACATCTCATTCGATTTTGGTATGCTCTATAATGTAAATAGGAATGTAGTTTTTTTTCTTTTTATGAGTTTAGTTTTGGGGTAAACTGTAGAGGTGGAATACTATTGATGATACTATCGATAGTTCAATTTTTGGGTTACTATCAATGGCACTATCGATAGTACAACTTTTCGGGTGATAGTACCCGGTTTAGTATACTTTTGTATGTAAAAAACTTTTTTGACAAATCAACGGATGAAAAAAGCGGCAAAGTGCCGAACATGTAAAGAAGAATACCAAACCAGGGGTAACAAGTCGAACCTTTTTGACCATTCGACGCTTTTAGAGTCACCAAACCCGATAGTTAACACGAAAAATTCTTCACATTAAAGACGACTTTGGCATTTTAAATTGCGAATTTCAAAAAAATCCTTTTGTATAAATCAAAATCGAAGATCTTTAAAAATAAAGTAACACCAATATTTGGAGGCATGTTGAACTTCTGCCACAAAAACAAGCAACATGAAAGATAATTTCTTTCTTTATTTTTAGTTGTTGAATTTTCACTTTCTTGGTTTTTTAAGATGTAATTAAAAAAAAATGTAATGGTACTATCGATAGTATCCCACTTTTAGTAAACAGTATTCGAGGCAAATAAACGGATGTGACGTCGAACTGATCATTTTTTTTATATTAATTGATTTCCAGGGTATAACAAGTGAACTTTGATAAGATAAAACCTTATTCGTGGATGGTAAAATTATTTATCTAACTAAAGAAATATCTTTAATTTTTAATAAATCAAGCAGGCCTTTCTTAATACGATCTTCTAATAGAATATACAGAGCCGAAACATTTGTCAGATTTACAGATTTATTTTTATGTTTATGAAGCCATTCTAAATATTTTTCATTTCTTACATTTGAACTTTATTCCTTTATGTCTGATAGAATATTTGTTTTAAAAATATGGATTAAAAAGTACCAGCAGACGCAGCTTATCTTAAATATTTACCTTGCAACTTGGAAGAATTTTTTAAATATTTGGGAACATTTTTTGTCTGTCAGTTTTTAATGCGCAAGGCTATCTGGAAGATTTTTTTTTATTTTTATTTAATTTTTTAACTGCAAAATCTATATTCACCAAGCATATCGCAATTTTTACTTCTATTTATTCGACTTCATTATTTTAAAGACAGTAAATATCCGATTTTCAAAGAATTTATTTCACGGGCTAAAAAAAATGAACTATGGACTTACTTAAATAAGTAAAGCCATAAACCACTATTTTTATGCCAATTGAATCTGAAAACTTTGTTACAAGTGAACCCAAACTGAATAAGCAATATAAATAAAAAAAATGAAAGTCATTTAAAATGAGATAATTTCTTTAAATATTATTTAATATTCTTAAAAATACGCATTTTTTTTCTGAATTACATACAAAAATAGCATGCGTAATTCAAAGCGATTTTTTAGTCTAAAATTTCGATTGTAAGAATAAAAGTCGTGAATAACCCAGCTGACACGAAAAATTAACCCTTCCATAACATCTACAATTCTTACACGATTTTAAAAATCGTAGTTAATATCTAAATAATTCTCAAGAAACAAGCTAAAAATTTGTAATTTTGAAAAATCGCAGAAAATTTAACTTTTTCGATGTGGATTGCATGAAACTTTTATAATTACGTAGAGATCATATCAAATCAATACATTTCGACCTAAACGCCTTTTATGATGACACAATTTCTCTGCTTACGAAAAAAATGGATTCGATTATCGTGTTTCTTATCCCAAAATTACCCTTAAAAATACTTTATACACTTTTTTTCACTCGATGACCCTTAAATTTGTAAACTAGTCTAAACTAGGTAAATCGATGGCAAAAAATGTTGAATTGGAAGCACGAAAAATGGAAACGAATACAATGAATATATATATTATATATATATATAATATATATATATATAATATATATTTTTATACCCTGTACCGTATGGTACCAAGGGTATATTAAGTTTGTGCAAGCCGAAAATGTATGTAACATATAGAAAGAGACGTTCCCAAAGTTACCTAAAATATGATCAGGGTGAATAGAGAAGTCGATATACCCATGTCCGTCTGTCCGTCTGTCCGTCCGTCCGTCCGTCCGTCTGTCCGTCCGTGTGAACGCCTAGATCTCAGAGATGGTAAGAGCTAGAGCTACCAAACTTTCACATTAGATCCCATATTATTCCATAGGAGGCAAGTTTATTTTATTTTTTTGATATCGGGGATAAATTATATAGCTCCCATTGGGGTGTTTGAGACGACCTCGACAAAAAAAAGCGTTTTAGATGAAAAATTCGTTTGTTTATGAAGATATCGAACGAAAATTTGGTATTCGAAAGTTTTTTATAGTTCCCAATCACTGTACCAAATTTGATCGAAATCGGTTGACTATATCATATAGCTCCCATAGGACCGATCGGCCAAAATAACTTTTTAAAGAAAAATTCGCTATATTTAGTTTTTTAATAAAGATATCCTAACCAGATTTGGCGTTTGGAAATTTTTTAGACCACTTAAGCAATGTGCCAAATTTGAACAAAATCGGTTGACTATCTCATATAGCTCTCATAGGTCCGATCTTCCAAAAAATCGATTTTTTAACAAAATTTGTTGTGTTTCGTTTGTTTGTTAAGATATTGGGACCAAATTTGGGATTCGTGAGTATTTTATAGTTCCTAAGCACTGTACCAAATTTAATTCAAATCGTTTGACTAGATCATATAGCTCCCATAGGACCAATCGGTCCAAAAACACGTTTTTTATACAAAATTCGATGTGTTTTGTTTGTTTGTAAAGATATTTGAAATAAATTTGGCATTCATATCTTTTTTAAGGTATTTAAGCACTGTGTCAAATTTTATTGAAATCGGATGACATATCATATAGCTCCCATAGGAACGATCGGTCAAAAAAAATGTTTGCTTAAAAATTCTTCTGTTTTTGGTTTTTTGTGAAGAAATCGGACTTTATTACAAGCTAGTGGTACAGGGTATCCTAAAGTCGTCCGCGCCCGACTTTACGTCCGCCATTTTTTTTTAAAGGGAAAGGAGACCCCGTAAAGCCTTTTTACTCTCTGTCTGATTTTTCAGACCATGGGCCCTGTGGTATTTCGATATATTTGACAATCCAAGAAGCCTTGAGCGGCTTTTGCATTAACTAAAATCTTATTTTCCATTCCTGTATCATCATAATTCATTTTTATATTTTATCCAATATCCAAAAATATTGTTATATTCAAAAATCTTTAAAAAAAATGTCCTTCTTTTTACAATCGAAATATCATCAAAAGCTAAGTACCACTTTACTACGTAGTGTTTGCTTAATACAGTAGCCGTTCACAACGAGGTGTGACTGTAGTACTGTGAACTTGTCCTTAAAGTGTCGCCAGACGCAGTTAACAGTCATAGTCAGAGTCACAGCCGGAGGCCAAGTGGTCAACTGGATAACTGACTGACTGGCCGACTGGTTGACTGACTGACTGGTTACTTGACTGTCTAAATGGGTGACTGTCTGACTGGGTGACTGCTTGGTTAAGTGTGGCTGCCAGGTTGGCTGTGTTACATTTCCACTCGGCTGCCTCTTTTTGCACTCTTAACTGGCTACTGGTTTTTAGCCTGGTTTTGAACTTGGCAGCAGCAGCGGCAGCAGCCATAGCCATTTACCAAGTGATTGAGTGCCACGTCGCGTGGCATTTTAGCATTTTTAGTGACATTCAAAGAAGGCGACAGTTGAGCTACGCAACGCCCACGCAGCTGTTGGGGATCAGGGTAAGTCACATATGGTCACATTCCTCAATGCTATTGAGGCGCCTCTGCCGCGAATGGAGTTGCCACCGCCACTGGGACTGCCGTTTGGAATTTGACACACAGCTATGCTAATTGTGAGAACTTTATAGCCATGACCAAGTTAACAGTTCGCAGCCTAACCAAATAAACCAAAAAAATAAATAAATATATATATATAGAAAGATATATGTGCATGTCTTAATCGGGCAGATTAGTCGGATTGGATATGTTGGCGCTTAATACGCAAAAGTTGTACTGGGCACACTGGCTCTGACTCTGACTCCGACTCTGGCGCGGATTGCATGCAACGTGCCGCATAGATGCAGATAACCCGGCAATACCTTGCCGAAAAAGAACGTAAAATTTTTTGTGGCTGGTGTTTGGCGTCGGCTAAAGAATCTTGAAAATGTCTGCGGCAGGAAATGGCCACCCTATTGGCACTTTGGAGTCTAGCCTGAATATTTACTTGCCGCTTTTTTTTGGCAAGCCGCCGACGCTAATCAAGATGCCAGCAACGCAACTGGCCAAAAAAACGGAAAAAAAATTTGTATTTATAGTTTTTTATATGCTATATAGATTTGTATGTATTTAGGTATTTTGTATGCCAATCTTTAAGCCATTATGCTAAGTTAAGCTTCATGTGTGTCCCTCCGTCTGTCTGTGCGATTCAAGAGATCCGACATCCAATCGAACCGCTTTGAACGCTGCGGGTGCTTTTCGTATTTGTTGTTGTTGTTGTATCTACTATGTACTTCTTGTATCTTGGAGTTTTCTTTCTTTATGCTCAAATAATAGCACATAAAAATATAATAGTAATTTCCAAAGCTAAGAAAGAGCGATGCAATCTGGCTTGGATAGCTTGGTCAGCTGCTCTGTACTGCCAAAAAAAAAAAATAATAATGGTAAAAGATGCAGAATATTAATAATTGATATAGAAGACGCTTAAATACTCTATATAAACATTTAGAAAATAAAAGTTCTTCTAATTTATTATAGAACATTATAATCGCCGTGCTCCGGAAATCGATTCCGAACATTTCTATCGGATTCGTTTTGAAAATAAATGTTTGATGCTCCCAATTCAACAACCCAAATTTGTCATAATGTTTGAAAACTGAGAATTTTGTTGCAAGAGAGTTAAAACGCAATGGCAAAAAAACTCCAAGAAAGTACTTATTTTTTACTGAAACTAGTGAGCCCGCCAGACGTTGTCCTGGCCAAACTTTTTGAATACTCTTAAAGTAAATAAACATCGTAAGTTTCTATAGTTGCTTATCTTGAAAAATATTGGATTTTTAGATTAGTTTGCAGCTCGATTCAAACTTGCACCATTATTAGTCGAATGTCGCGCTTCACGGGTCTGTCTTAACCGAATTCTTTCACGTTCATTGCAATCTTCTCGTTCCTGGGCAGTACGATTAGATTGATAATTGATTTGATTCGTTGCATTTCTTCCAATTGAAATACATCATGCCATGATCGAGGAGACAGCATTCCAAATTGTCCTAATGCTTCATTAACCATCGCCATGCGTATATCTCACGAACCAATACCCACAAACACATCGGAATAGGCTTAGAACCACCGTATTGACAACCTACGCAAAAAAAAGATTTGAAACTCATCGTCGCGTTCATGAGAACCTACGTAACACGTCAAACAAAGTTTCTTTTATATATATAGATAATTTTGAAAACATTCTTGGATTATATTTATTCCGTCGCATACCTAGGGAAATGTCTTAAGGTGGTAACCCTAAATCTTAGGGTAAGTTTGTGTAATAAAATAAATAAATAATAAAGCTAGTCCCATAGGCAGAAAACATATTCTTCTTTTGGGGATTTTCTTTTTATTTAAACTGCATTTTTGAAAATAAATATGCAAGACCTGATTTGAAGACTTTTGGTCATGAAATTTGGACAAAATGGTCACGAAAGTACGGTACCTTGGTTTCTTGTTTTTAGTTCAGGAATGCCTTTCTTAATTTAAGATTTTTGCAGTTTAGCCTCTAAAATCTTGATTTTAGAGTTAATTATGATTATTTTAAGCCTAAAAGAATCTTGAGGTAAGAATCTTGTTTCTTAAAACAAGCCGGGAGAAAATCTGAAATCGTGACCAAAATCTTAATTTCGGATGTTCACAATCAAGAATCAAGATTTTTCAGGCTCTTGTTAAAAATAAATTTTTGCAATATCTAGAATGCATTAACTTCTTTTAAGAGCGAAGTTAAATTTGTTTATGATTGAAGTAAGCCAAGAAAAAATCGTAAATCGTGACCGAAATCTTGATTTTGTATTTCACCTTCATCTTGCAATAAGATCGTTAAAATCTTGAATTAATTTTAATGTTTATGTTTTAAGACTTTTTTGTTTCTTATTTTATTTAGCTCGATTTAAAATTAAAATTTTATAGGTAATAAAAATCGATTTCTTCATAATTTTAAAAATTTTGGTCGTGATTGGAGTTCAATATTTTTATATCTAAATTCAAGAACTTTTAATCTTAATTACATATTTGTTGGTCTTCTTTTTTGTCCCTTTTTAAGAATTATAATCAAGAATGCTAAAATCTTAATTTAAGGTTTTTCTTATCAGTGTTGAGTCAAATGTTAACTCCATATGTGATCATGGGACACGCCTTTGATATAGGCAGTATTTCTTCTGCGTACTTTTATCTTATATTTAAAGAAAAAGTAAATAGAAAGATTTTTTGCTCATTAAAAGTATTATTGTATACAAAATGGTATATAAAATACAAAATATCTCTCATTCAATATCTTTTTATATATCCCACAATCCTCTCGATAAATTTTCTTGTATCCTTTACAATGTTACTCCAGAACTAGGTTTCAGCACCAGTTTTGTTTCAATTTCGATAACTATTAAGTTTTCTTTATAGTATTTGAAATTTTTTTTTTAAATTTGTCAAAACTACTTAATTGATGAAAAGGGTTTTCTCAGATTGAAGGTGACGATTTTCATGATATATGAAACCGATATGAAATTTTTATTGGGTGTATAGGGAAAGTTCAAAAGGATTTTAAGCTTTTAAAAAGAAGATCATTAAAGAATTTTAGGTAAAAATTTCAGTCTTAAGGTAGTTGCAAATATTAAATGAAAGGAATTTTTCCACTTCATTGGTATTACTCACCTGCGTTACAAAGCCCACCAAAAAGTTGTTACTACTATTAACTACATAAAGAGTATGCTAAAAAAAACAAATACAAATTTGGCAGAAAAAGTTTAGTCATAGCCAAAGCCAACAAAACAGCTCTTGACCACACACAAAGCCGGCTCCAACAACGCTCAGATGATGCTTTTGCTGATGCTGATGATGATGATGCTGGTGGGGCTGACTGGCGTCCAGTTGTGAGAGCAGCAAATTTATGGATCACCAATGCCACAAGCTGAACAAGCTCTACAATCAGGAACAACAACAACAGTCCAACACTTTCATTTTTCAAATATAGCCAAAAAAAAAAGTTAAGAAAAACAAACTTTTAAAAAGTAAAGGCGAAAAATGTTTTAATTTTTGCCAGCAGACCTCACCCCATGAGATGCTAATTTATATGACTCGGTTCGGGTACGGGTCAGACCAATGCCGATGTCAAACCACATGAGTTCAGGTTCAAGTTCGAGAACCAAAAAAGAAAAAATCCCCACTGTAGGTTTTTGGTTTCGTTGTGATGGGACTCAGGTGTAAATTAAATACAACACGCGACATGCCAAGCAAAACATACAAACAAACAGGAGACAAGAGCTCCTCCGACTTCATTAGGAAATGCTTGGGCCTTGTTCTTGACATCAGTTCGATATGAAATTTGTTTTCAGGTAAAAGCGCTAACCTTGGAATGTTGTTACCTAGAGTGTTTCCGAAATGTACCCCGTGATCATTTAAATAGCTATAAATTAATAAGTATCCATTAATTTGGCGTGCGGGTGTATCGCATAAATTTGCCGATTTTCGTAGGGATTCTGGAGATGGATGGGTTGTAGGAGCTGTAGGGGGAGTTGAGATGGGTGTCAGACAAATTATGTAGCTTGCAACACACGCGCCATAAATTTGTCACTTATGCTTTAAGGCGGGTTTCAAATTTTATATATTATATAAGTATATAATGCCATAAATGAGCAGCAGCAGCTTTGAGGGTATTAAGTATTCCAATTTGCAGGTAGTACATGCCTTGAAAAAAATAAATATAAAGAAATTAGCAGTTAAATAAGATGAGCTTAAAAAAATGTCAATATTTTATTGAGTGCGACAGAATAAATTTTGGGAGTCTCTAAGAGTCATTGATAATCTGTTGGAGAGTTTAAGCTGCGCTCAGAGTCGGATGATGCTTTCTGCTTGGTTCATAAGGTCACCATATAGCAAATAGTTTAAGAGTAAAAAAAAGTTTTGTAGTAATATACTTATGATTAATGGGAAACTAGCATAATATCAAATTTGGAAAAAAAAAGAAATAAGAATTCAATAAATCAGTCATCTTTTATCATAAAAAGACAAAGAAATCGCATCTACATATCGTGACCAATAACTTAAAATAGCTAACTTATTTAAGTGTGAAACACTTTTCTGAGAAAAAGATGATATATGTAGAAAATGTCACCAAAATGTTGTGTTTTTGGCCTTTCGTGCACACATTTTCGGCTGTAGTTGTTTCTTTAGGCTACCGATTTTTATGATTGTCGACATTATGGGAAGGTATTCTTTTCTGCTTTAAGAAAAAAGTTGTAAGAAATTCGAATTAGTACAGATTTTATGACATCATATGTAAAATCGTCGTTAAAAACGTCCTTTTTCACTAAAAATAGTCCTAGAAAAAAAACAGGCTATAACAGGATAATAAAAAATACGTATTTTGAATGCTGAAACATTGCCATAACATAAAATATAAGTCTCATCTCTGGAGAAAAAAAAAGTGTGAAGTTGTCGACTAGTGAAATCAGAAGATATGTCCATAACTACTTTCTAAACCAAAATTAGTCTGGCACTTTTGACCATTCACCTCGTTTTTTGGGGTATTCACGACATTTCACGAGCATTTTTACCTTTATTTGAGTAATTTTGGCAAATAAACTATTATTTTTTTTGGTTTATAAGGTCTAAATTTTTCAAATGTATTTAGCTTGGCAAATCCAAAGAATGAGTGTCAAAAAATGGCGGACTTAAAGTTGGACGCGGACCACTTTAGGATACCCTGTACCACTAGACTCGTAATAAAGTCCGATTTCTTGCAATAAACCAAAAACAGAAGAATTTTAATCAAAAATTTTTTTTGACCGATCGTTACTATGGGAGCTATATGATATAGTCAACTGATTTCAATAAAATTTGACACAGTGCTTAAATACCTTAAAAAAATAGAATGCAGATTTATTTCGAATATCTTTACGAACAAGCAAAACATAACGTGTCTTTGGACCGATTGGTCCTATGGAGCTCTATGATCTAGTCAACGACTTGGATTACATTTGGTACAGTGCTTAGGAACTATGAATCTCATGAGTCAATTTGGTCCTAACATCTTAACGACCACACGAACAACAAATATTGTTATGAAATCGATCTTTCGGAAGATCGGACCTATGGGAGCTAAGTGCTTAGCGGTCTAAAAATTTTCAAGCGCTGGAATCTAGTTGGATACTTTATCAACAAACGAAATATAGGCGAATTTTCTTGAAAGGTTATTTTGGCGATCGGTCCTATGGGAGCTACATGATATAGTCGACCACTTCGATCAAATTTGGAACAGTGCTGGGACTATAACAACTTTCGATACGAATTTGGTTACGCTGTCTTCATAAACGAACGAATTATTCAGTCCAAAAGCGCTATTTTTTGTCGAGGTCGTCTGAACACTCCAGGGAGCTATGTAATTTATCCCGATACAGAAAATGAAATGAACTTGCCTCCTATGGGATAGTATCAGGATCTAATGTGAACAGTTTCGTAGCTCTAGCTCTTACATCTCTGAGATCTAGGCGTTCACACAGACAGACGGACTAAGACAGACAGACGGACTGTACTGGACATGGATAGTAGTCGTACTTTCTATTCCCATGATCATACTTTAGGTAACTTGGGGCGTCACAGACATTCTTGCCTTTATATGACAGTACATTTTAGTACTTAGCACAAATCTATCATATAATTGATCTATACGGTACAGTGTATAAATTAAACAATTGGAGTTTCATATAACGGCAAATACTATTAACATATGTCAAATTCGGTCTAAAAAATTAGTCCGATTCATTGTCGATTTAGTACAATGACCAGGAGAGGACTATGTAGCTGACAGATTTCATATGCTTGACACGGAGTGGCACATATACATACATTATAATATCAGACACTCGCAAAAACGAAAGCTCATAGCGATTTAAAACTTTCAGATTTATCGCAAATTGACAAAATGCGAGAAATCGAAAAGCGTCATCAAAGACACAAAAGCGCCCTCGAATAAAGCGGCGCTCTATTGGTATATTTCAATTGTGATAATCTCAAAAAATAATGACAAAAAAACTTAAGAGCCCTTGCAAAAAGTATGGAATTGTAAAGAAATAGAACCTAGATTATTTCACATACGAAATCTTTACATGTAAGCAATATAGCCTGAATTTATAAAGTTCTACCAAGAAATTAATCTATAAATTGTAATGTTCCACAAAAACTTAAATTTTGAAGAATTTTAATTGTAAAATTAGTATGTTTCTCATAATTAATTTTAAATTAGTCCCCTGTGAGCCGCAATTTTTACACCAACTTCACGTTGACACACTCTGTCACCTTTAAAGTCTCGACTTTTTTTTTTTGCTTTAATGAAAATCTTTCCAAGCTTACTGTAAAGTCATATGACATTTGAGTTTTAACCAAGTTTGTCGCCAATCCGCAGCGGGAGTTATTCCAGCAGGAACAAGCCTATTAACTGGTCAAGCTTGGACTTAAACAAAGCCGCCTTGGCGCCTTAGATCCACTACAACAACAATGAAAACAACAAACATTTGGAAGATAATACGCAACAAAGTTTTGGGTGCTACAACCCGCAGCTAAACTATGATGGGGGCCACAAGAACTGGCGCCGGTTTCAGGTGTCCAGCTGTGCGTATACGCTATTTGTTTTAGTTATATTTTTTCCGTACTGGTTTGCTTAAAGATTTTGTTGTTGGTGTTGTTGTTGTTAATGCCAATTTATGGATAGTTGGCAACGCGCCGGCAACACTTACATGATCAGCAAATTTCCCACGAGCAATTATATAAAATTTAATGTGTGCCTTATAAATAATATCGCATATGAAATGTCAAGCATGTGGTTATATTTAATTAGAACAATTAAATTAGATGCTTTTAAGACTAGGCAGGGTAGAGCACGGCTACTTAGGCCAAGCCTAGCGATAAGCCTGGCAGTTTGACATGTTGCTCGAATCTCAGATGCCAACGCAGTTTCGTCATAGACAGATTGGCCATAACTCAAGAAAGACCGGCCGGCGGGGTATGTGAGGGGAATATATATGTGATGGGTGAATATATATTAAGCGGAACAAGTTTAAATAAGGATTATGAGGATTTTTATGTGAGCTTAAGGGACTATTACTATTTAGCTGTGGGATTGTAACTCTAACAATTAAAAAAAAAATTGGGAAATAATTATATTTTTATCGTTTTCCTTTAAGACGAACAAAGTTTAAGAAAGTATCTCAGCGATTATGATGTTTTAATGGTATTAATACGATTAAAATTCTCATAATTTTTAATTAAAAATTTTAAAATGGTTATTTTTTATTATCAGTATTTAGTAACTCTTTCAATTTTAATAAAAAAATCGGGAAATAAATATTTTTTTTATGTATTGCTTTTACTAAAATTAAAGATCTAATTTTTATACATAAAAATAGTATATAAAAATCGCGAATTATTTTTATTGCGTAATTTTTCGCCAATTTTTCAGTCAATTTGTAAAATGACGTTTATTTTTAACTAATAAAATAAAAATTATATTTTTTTTTACCTATAATTATTAATATAATTATAATAAATAAAATAAAAATTATATTACAGAAATTGGTGAAACGTTGTTTATATGAACGACTAAAGTATTTTTTTTTTAGGATTTTTTAGTAAAAAATTAATTTTTGTAAATTTCGTAATTTTTTTTTGTTTTTTTTTCTGAATCTTTAAAATTTTTTTTAAATCTTTTTCTTTTAAAATTTCTCTCAGTTGTGAGCCCTGATTTATTTAATTTAATATTTTTGAAATATTTATATTTTTATCGACTCAGTCAGTTTTTAATTTTTGAAAAAAAAAAAAAAATACGATGCTAAAGTTCTGAGAGAAGCGGAGTTTACTTTTTGATTTTTTATTCAAAAAAATCCAGGGTGCGGACCTCTATAAAAACGAAGTGTGAAATTTTCTATTAAAAATATGACCAAAAATATGAATTAAAATAATATTAAAAAAAATATTTTTTTAAAAATGATGTATGTGTAATTTAATATATGATAAAAATATTTATGTGTGGGTCAGTAAAAAAAATAAAATCTAATTTTAATTTAATTATAATCAATGGTAAATTTAATATTGCATTCATGGAGATTTTGTTTAAATATTTAAAAAAAAATATATACAATTTAATATACTGTATAAGAATACGAATTAAAAATTAATATTTGAAGATAAATTTTTATTTATTAGAAACTATAAGAAAAAATAGAAATTTATTATTAAAAATGGCGGACGTAAAGTCGGGCGCGGACGACTTTAGGATACCCTGTACCACTAGCTTGTAATAAAGTCCGATTTCTTCACAAAAAACCAAAAACAGAAGAATTTTTAAGCAAAAATTTTTTTTTTGACCGATCGTTCCTATGGGAGCTATATGATATAGTCAACCGATTTCAATAAAATTTGACACGGTGCTTAAATACCTTAAAAAAGATATGAATGCCAAAGTTATTTCAAATATCTTTACAAACAAACAAAACACATCGAATTTTGTATAAAAAACGTGTTTTTGGACCGATTGGTCCTATGGGAGCTATATGATCTAGTCAAACGATTTGGATTAAATTTGGTACAGTGCTTAGGAACTATAAAATACTCACGAATGTCAAATTTGGTCCCAATATCTTAACAAACAAACGAAACACAACAAATTTTGTTAAAAAATCGATGTTTTGGAAGATCGGACCTATGGGAGCTATATGATATAGTCCACCGATTTTGTTCAAATTTGGCACATTGCTTAAGTGGTCTAAAAAATTTCCAAACGCCAAATCTGGTTAGGATATCTTTATTAAAAAACGAAATATAGCCAATTTTTCTTTAAAAAAGTTATTTTGGCCGATCGGTCCTATGGGAGCTATATGATATAGTCAACCGATTTTGATCAAATTTGGTACAGTGATTGGAAACTATAAAAAACTTTCGATTGCCAAATTTCGTTACGATATCTTCATAAACAAACGAATTATTCATCTAAAACGCTTTTTTTTTGTCGAGGTCGTCTCAAACACCCCCATGGGAGCTATATAATTTATCCCCGATATCAAAAAAATAAAATAAACTTGCCTCCTATGGAATAATATGGGATCTAATGTGAAAGTTTGGTAACTCTAGCTCTTACCATCTCTGAGATCTAGGCGTTCACACGGACGGACAGACGGACGGACAGACGGACAGACGGACATGGGTATATCGACTTCTCTATTCACCCTGATCATATTTTAGGTAACTTTGGGGTGTCTCCGACGTCTCCTTCTATATGTTACATACATTTTCGGCTTGCACAAACTTAATATACCCTTGGTACCATACGGTACAGGGTATAAAAATAGCAAATTAAATAAAGTTATTTTCAAAATAATAATTACAATAAATTATTACCAAAAAGTTATATTTAAATACCTAATAAAAACAAGCGTAAGCCTTTTTGATTCGAAAACTCGCGGACAAAATAATATTTAAACAATAAAAAACTAAATTATAAATTTTAATATTTTGTCGTTTACTGCAACCAGCATGCACGGGCGAAACGAAAAAACAGGTGAATTTATCGATAAATTATGGAAAATTCGTGAAAATTATCGAAAATAAAAAGGGAAATGTCGGCAAAAAAACACAAAAAAAGAATCCGAATCAAATTCTTCGGTTTGGTTCGTTTGTTTTCAGGAGCGCAGCTGATTATTCAAAAAAAAAATATTATAAATGGGAATTAAAAAATAAGAGAATAATAAAAAAATAAATATATAAATTAAAAAAATGTGAAACTAATTATTCAGTTATTTCCACGAATTTTTTCGCTCATTTCTCCTGTAATTTTGTAATTACCAAAACATTTACTTATTGTTTAAGGGATATATAAATAAAATGTCAAAAAAAAGAAGAAAAAATTATGCGAGTATAGTATTAAAATAATAAATATATTTATAAAATAAATAAATATAAGATTACATTTTTTTTTTTTTGTTGATCTAAATATAAAAACAGCACGCAAACGAATCTTAAGAAAATTTTTTTTTTTTTTCGTTTTCTAGTTGATTATTTAATAAAAAATAATTTAAAAAAAAATGGGAATTAAAAAACCGGAGGAATTGTACTTGATAATTCAGATAACACTAGTCTACAAGGAAAAGTATCCGAAATAATTTAAGCTAATTTCTGCTTCTCTGTCCATGCAAAATTCGGATTGATACCTAAAATTCATTTATTAGTTTGAGTTTTTACGATAATCGTATCTTTCGTGTTTAATGGAACTACCCACATTTAACTTCATAATGTTTTGACATTTACATAGCACAGGTCAACATGGTTCAGTTGTTGGAAAGCTAAAAGTCATTTCCCAAGTAATTTGGTGCGTAGAATCCGAATCCGGCATCAGAACTGCCCCATCACGTCAGGATTTTGAGATATTTGAGGTTATGTACCCAAAAAATAACATAACCTCAAATATCTCAAAATCCTGACGTGATGGGCCAGTTCTGACGCCGGATTCGGATTCTACGCACTAAATTACTTCGGAAATGACTCTTAGCTTTCCAACAACTGAACCATGTTGACCTGTGTTATCTCAAAGGCTTATTGCAAATGCTAAGGAATATATCTCGTAACTTCGAAAAGCCATAACTTTGCGAAAAAAATCGTAATTGATCTCTTGAACCCTTAAATTAAAGGGTAAGAGTTGTACTAAATGATGTAACTGGAGAGAAAGACCGCAAAAATTTTTTGCGCCCTGTACATAACCTCAAAAGTAGGAAAAAACGCCGATTTTTGGGTACATAACCTTAAATATCTCAAAATCCTGAAGTGATGGGGCAGTTCTGATGCCGGATTCAGATTCTACGCACCAAATTACTTCGGAAATGACTCTTAGCTTTCCAACAACTCACATGACCCCTGTATTTGTAGACCTGTGTAATAAGAATTTTACCTTTTAATTCTTCTTTTTTGATATTTTAAGCTGTTCTCTTATATTAGTTAGCTACACTGGAAGAAATAGTATGTGCCTAACGCTTTAAAGCATTTTGAAAGAAATAAAATTTAGTCTTTTTGTGACTTTTCGACTTTTTATGGGAAGCTGTTGTGTATCAGAGCTAGATATGGGAGTTTGCAAATTTCGAAGATCAGAGAGCCAGAAAAGATCCCAAGAGCTAATAGATACTTATAATCTTTACAGATTCTAGGCCGCTTGGCTATGCTGTCTATATATCGAAAATGAACCAAATCGAACAAATACTGAAAAATGCCAGAATCTTAAATTTAGTTTCATATATTTATGTCTTAAATTTCTCTCAATGTAGAGTAAAAATGCAGCCCTAGAACAGCACAAAGCAGATATAGATATATCTTATATATAAAATTCTCGTGTCACAATGTTAGTTACCATACTTCTCCGAAACGGCTGGACCGATTTTCATGAAATTTTGTGTGCCTCTTGGGTAGGTCTGAGAATCGGCCCACATCTATTTTTTATACCCCTTAGTGATAAGGGTTGTCCACCCCTATCCTTTTATTTTCAATTTTCACTAATACTTCTCCGAAACGGCTGGACCGATTTTCATTGAAATTTTGTGTGAAATTACCTAGAAATAACTAATATGTCAAAACAACGTTTGTCGGTCAGTTTAAATATTTTGCAGCTAGCTTTTGATCAAAAATTAATTAATTTATCGATAAAGCGAAAATAGTCCATAATTTGGAAAAATTGCATTTTCACTTATAAAAATCGTTTGAAATTGACGTGCTTGATATATTTTTGCCTATATATTTATAGAAATAAAACATCGATAAGACGAAATATAATCGATTATTTGCAAAAATTTCAATTTTTACATATGCCTATGCAAAAATCGTCAAACTCAAAGAGATCGTTTCAAAAATTGTCGCGCTTGATATATTTTCGCCCAAATACTATATATCTATACTATATATGTATAGATAGGTATGGTATTATATACGTATATAAGTATGTGCGTCTGGGGTAACTGTGGTCTCTCTGTAGCTTGTTTAGACTTGAACTTAATTTGCATAATTGCTGCGTAAATATTTGTATTTGATTTTTGATATTGACCGGACCAGACGACGGCCGGCCGGCCAATGAATGCCAGCCTTGTTTTGTATTTTTTTATTTTTTCTTTATAAATCGCTTCGAGTATATATACTCGATATCGAAGTTTATGTGTATTTGCATTGCTCAATCGACTGTCAATAATTTCACATATATTAAATATTTAATAAAACGTTGATCGGTCGCTCAGGCATTTAATCAAATGGTTGGTTGCAGCTGCCACTGATAAAAACCCGTCGAATTCCCACGCTCTGGCTCTGGGGCTTAACGAACTATGGAGCTATCGAGCGAGCTACTCCCAAATGAATCAGCTGTGCGAGTTTTTCCGATAAATGCGTTGCTGCGTTTGGGTGACTCTGCTCTGATTGCCATCAAATTGAGTTCATTTCGTTGGGGGTTAATGAAATCATAAATAATCCAAGACATCTTGTGGCCTGCTGAGGCCAAGTTTACTTACATGTACAGACTGTGCAACATGCCACAAAATTTTAAGTGGTTGCTGCTGCCTGTTGCTGGCGGCATGTCTTGCCGCTTGTTGCAACCGAAAAACACAACGTGTAAATTATTGTAACACAATTAGCCACTTTAGGAGTCCGTGGCTTGTTTTGGGCCAGGCCGTTTGCCACTTACACGCGCCAAACATTTGCAACATGAAAAATTTGTTCAAAAATTGTTGCAAAACTCCCGCTGCCACATAATGTGGAGCTACGCTCTTAAGTTGCTTAATTATAAAATCCCAAAAGCCGCTCACTTGCCAGCTGCCACTGCACTTACACACAGATTTAAAAAGCCAACAACAAAAAAAAAAAAACAGGATGCTACCCAAGACGGTTTCAAGTCGACTTTGGGGACTAGCGGGCTGTTTGCGGGGTTAGGCTGCATGCCGACTAAAATTAAATCAAGCAAATTACTTTTATCACTGGCACGCATCTCGAACGCAAAAGCTTAAGCCCCGCTTCGTACCGGCTCAAAGCCCCAAGCGAACTCTGCATAAATTAAGCTCAAAATGCCGTCTAAATGGTTGGAGTTGATGGGCTAAAGGGGCAGCGAGTGCTGCGGCGGGGGGTGGCAAGCTGAGTGCCAACTGTGCAGCTGATCGATAGCTGTCTATCTCAGCATTTGCTGTCTTTGTCAGTTTGACATAATATACAAACTATGTACTAGACTCGTATGTATGTAAGTGTATAAACATAAGTGTGCTGCATTTTGCTGCACAGTGGAGCGAAAGCAAATTTTGTTGGGAGAGAAAATTGTTGACAAGAATCAGATCTATTTTATAAGCTTTTAGCGAGAGACGCATAATCTAGCTTCAGAAGAAGTTTGCTGTACAGTGTCGATAGCTGACTCGCTCGTGTCTTCTGAGCAAATTTCGAATCTTATCTCTCGAAAATAAATAGAACTCGGACTATATATATTCCTATTCTTAATTTCAATTCTGATTCCAATCAACACATATGCTTTATAGTTACACTTACTATCAGATAGTTTCGGCTAAGCCTATTGTGCGCATTTTTCGATAATCGTGACTATAACTATCAACCACTCGGAACCGGAATCGAATATCCTAAGCAGCCTTGATAGAATAAACAATTAGATGTAAAAAATTATTTTTATAAAGTTTTTTTATGGGATTGTCTTTAGGGAACTCCTTTTGCCAGCCTATTTCGGTGCCTTATAAGTCGCTCTTATATGAAGTCTAACGATCTGAAGGTCAAACGGTCTATAATCTGAGGTCATGATGCAAGATAAAATTATTTCTTATTGCGGTTTATATTTATAGGTTCATTTCTATAGTTTTTGCACAAGCCTAATGTACAAATTTGGTGATAACCATCGTCTTATGCGGAACCGAAATCCTAAGCAGGATTGGTAGAATAAAAAAATGATTTAAAAAATTATTTTTGTAAGTCTTTTGATGAGATTGTCTTTAGGGAAGCCTTTTGCCAGCCTATTTTTTGTATTTTTTAAGTCACTCTTTATGACTGCTAACGATATGGAGGTCAACGGTCTCTAGTCTGAGGTCACAGTTCAAGATAGAATTATTTCGCATTGCAACTTATCCTTATAGTTACACTTCTATTTGCTATGACAAGCCCATTGCAGACATTTTTCGATAAGTGTAGCTATAACCATCGACTAGTCGGAACTGGAAATGAAATCCTGAGCAGGCTTAGTAGAAGAAAAAAAAAAAACGATTTGGAAACTATTTTTTTTAAGCCCTTCGATGGGAAGCAATTTGCCAGCCTATTTTGGTGACTCCTAAGTAGCTCATTTATTATGTCCATTATCTTTGGATGTCAACGTTCTCCAGTCTAAAGTCGTGATGCTATAAAGGTCTCCTTCACATTTTTCGAAACATGGGTAGATGACTGCCTTGGCTTAAACCAGATGCCTTCTTTATTCTTAACTTGTACAGCTCTGGATGGCATTTAGAAGGATTCGAGGGCTAGCTCTCAAGCAGGTGAATGTGTTCCAATATTCTGCTGCTTAATACTCACAAGCTGAGGAGTGGAAAGCTACCAAAACGTTTACCTTTATATCTAGTTAATCGAATTTTTCCACTTTCAAATATAACTTCATGGGAGTTGATATATCAGTAGATTTTATAGAGGAACGAGGCTATAACGCATTTATCTCTTCAAGACCTTCATTATTAGAGGTGAAGTTAGAACAACTTTTCCTTTAACCTGAATTCTTCTGCCTTGTAGATATTATCTGCGTATCTTTGAGATTCTATAGAGGAATAAGGTTATAATGCAAATAACCCTTCGGGACAATACCTTCATTATTAGAGCCGAATATAGAACAACTTATATGTTTACTTGGATTCTCCTGCTTTCTAGATATGATCTGGGTAAGCAAATGTTTAGAGCTGGACCCGAATATAGAACAACTTATATTTTTACTTGGATTCTTCTGCTTTCTAGATATGATCTGGGTAAGCAAATGTTTAGAGCTGGAATTACATTCATAATCTTAGAAGTCTATCCAGCCCAAATGGATGGCAACAATTTATCCAACTTTTGTAGCAAATATCCAAAAATAAGTCATATGAATCTGGAGAAGAAATAAAAGCGAGTTTTGTAAACTTGGTTTCATATAAAGAGGAACACAATTAGCCTATAGCTCCTAATATTAAAGAAATTCGGTTTACTACAACTAGCAATATTTGCGATATAAGGAGTATATATTTTTAAATCGAAATTTCGGATGTTCCCACAGCTCCAGCCAATAAGGCATTCGGGCGGAGATCACTGGAAGATCAACGACGCCCGCCTTTGCGATGGGAAGACCAGGCAACGGAGGGTCTTCGAAGGCGTAGGACAATTTCCGCGGCCGAGACCGATAACCAAAACTGAGTCTTATCAACCATATATTAAGTAATCTGTAATCGGGAGTTTGTTGGACGAGAAATATGAACTACTATTTCTCGTCCAACAAACTCCCGAAGATTTGTAATTCAGCAGGTGTATAATTCCAAAGATATGTCAAAGTTGTGCTAAGAGTTATTAAAATTGAAAAGTCAAAGTTGGAACCGTGAAATTCATGTGTGGCCACCTCATTCACTAGATCCTTATCCTCATCCAATTTTTGGGGGATGAGCTGGATCGACGAGTGAAAAATAAGTGTTTACATAATTTAAAAAAAATTACTCTGGGGGATCCTGAAAGATGCTTAGTACGAAATTGATAGAGGAACTATTGCAAAATAGATTGCTAGAACGCTGTGACTTTGTGTGAAAGACAGTAAGAGCAAAGATGGTTATTTCTAGGAAAAAAAGTTTAGTTTTACCTGTTCTTAGTATATTTAGGATGTAACTGATTGTAATATAAGGATTGTTTCTTTATAACAGCAATGACATTTTTCACACCGACATTGAATGTTTTTTTTTCGAGTTTATTATTTTTGGCTATTCTGCACATATTTCGACGTAGTGACGGATTGGTCTAAAAATTTGTGAAGGTAGGAGCAGTTAGTTGGGCATTTCAGCATTTCTGCAGCTATGCATCGCTCTAAATGCTGCTCAAATTGTTAATCCGGGTAGTCTTGCATTTATTCACGACTAGGTATTTAAAATAATTATACATAAAATTTGATTCCAAAATTCATTAGTATAAATACATTTTAAACGCATTATCGATGTTAGCGCGTTGGGATATAAGAAAATTTTCCTCGTAAGCTATTATGCCCCTTTTCAAAGCGTTCCTCGTCATTTTGCTCCCACTGTATCCATTACTGGTCCAAGTATAGTATAACCCTCAACAATACAACACACACGACACTTTGTCAGTTTTGTTTCGGAACCGAGTGATTGCGCGTTCGCCTGTCAAATTAGTGCCGTGTCTATGAAAAGTGAAAAGCGTTTTTTTTTTTTTTTTTTATTTCCATAGTTTAGCTGCGCTCCAAAGGAGACTTGTGCTGGTAATTGCACCCCATATGCAGCGTCCCGCCCTCCCACATGGGGCCCGTGGACAGAGCCGACTGGCTGCAAACAGTTTTTCAGATTCGTCACAGCACCAAAGACCTCCTCCGCTGGCCTCTTTTCCGTTGCCAGTGTTGGGTAGTGTTGGGTCCGTCGTAGTCGGCCCCGTTGACGTTGTTGTCGATTTCGATGTAATCGCATGCAGAAAACAAGTTTTAAGAATTTATTTTTAATTTTTATTTTCCTGTTCGCATACGAAAGTGTTGCAGTGCACGCCCCCTCTGCCGATGAACGCCCCCTGCGATGGTCTCTAACTAACTGACGCACATATCGGGGCATAAGTTATATTGTATATACATTTTATGAGCTATACTTTTATTTTATTTATGGCATATTAATTAAGTTATTAACATTTTATTAAGGCATTGTGGGCAGCCGCTGAGCAGCAGCCGAAAACGTTTTCTTTTTTTTTATTGACAAAGCGTTTTGTACATAAATAAATAAATAATATAAAAAGAAGAAATTTTTTAAATTGCAACAAGTAATAGTTGCATTTAGTTGGTATTTTTTAATTTAACGCAATTTGTTGGTAATTTGTTAATTGTCAATAGAAATTAAAAAATTTTTGTATTTTTTAATACAATTTTTTTTTAAGTTTAATTGCCAGCTTGGGAACAAAGTCTTGTGACCAGCGTGGATTTTTTTTATTTTTAGTATTAATTTTTATATACACTGTACCGAAAAGGGTATATAAAGTTGGTTTAAGCCAAATGTGTCATTGGTAAGAGGATTTGTTATGATAATTATAAAAATTATTGATCATTTTAAAGCTACAAAATAATCTCTAATTTACTTATTACTAAGGGAGTAGAGCTAAATGACATAAGCAGTCAGCATTGGCTGCACTGTAGAAAAATATGAAAAGTGCTGCCAATCAAGTGTAAAGAATTTTTCACTCAATGTAGCTATTGGGTCGTTCACTAAGTAATTTCGTTTTAGTGCAATTTAAACACAATATTTTTATTGTGTAAATCATTTTATGAAATTATGTATTCTCCATTTTGATCCAATACCTTTTGCCATCTTTCGAGCAAGAGATTGATTCCACGATCATAAAATGTTAGATCCTTGCAGGCAAATAACTGGTCCAAGCGGTTTTTGACGTCCTGATTTGAGGTGAAGGTTCTCCCGTCCAAAAAATTTTGCAGAGAACGGAACAAGTAATAGTCCGAAGGAGCTAAGTCTGGAGAATATGGTGGGTGAGGTAGCACATCCCGAGTCATCAAACTTGTATGAGGTTTTGCATTATCCTGGTGGAATACTAAACCTTTTCGATTGATCAATTCTGGTCTCTTCTGTTTGTGTGTATCACTGAATTTGTCCAGCTGATCACAATACTCTTCAGAATGATTCGTAGTATTGTCGGGCAAAAGCTCAAAATAAACGATATTTTAAAATCCCACCAAACAGACAAAATACCCTTTTTTTTTGGCGACAATTGATATGCAAATCACAGTCGTTAATGCGACGAAGCAAATTTCGTTACGTAAGAAGATGAGGAACCCATATGTCAAGCCTCGAAATTAATCCTAGACGTTTCAAGTGCTTGTGAACGGTCGCATTAGACAAATTTCATCTTACAGCAATCTCTCGAGTTAGTATTCGATGATTGCATCGCCCAACGACTTTATTTTATCCACATTGGCTTCAAGAGGCTTTCCAGGACGAGGTGTTCCTTAAGATCGAAATTGCCGGAACAAAATTTTGCAAGCCAATTTTGGCATTGGCGTTCGGTCAACACATCTTCTCCGTACACATCACTTAATTTTCGTCTTGCATGAACTGCATTTTTGATAGTAAAACAGTAAAATACGCCGAATATTTGTTTTCGATCCTCCATTTTCGATAGGGCCCCAAACAAAAACTATTCAAAAAAATTTAATAAAATTTTGTACAAAAATGGCTTACTATATCAGCTGTTCAAATATGTTATATGTATAAAGGTAAAGCGGTTAGGTGTGAAGTTGGCTGCGAAAAAATTCAATAAGATCAGCTGTTGTTATTAAACGAAATTACTTAGTGAACGACCCTATAGATGAGCATGCTTCAATGGACTCGTGTTGATGAATGAGCTTTTCTCCTCCATGGGTTTAAGAATTTTAGGATTTATAAAATTGTAATCTCCTTTTTATAGAACCACACTGTCAATAAGACCCCCTATGAGCAGCTACAGACACTTAACTTGGGGCTCCTTTCTGAAACCAAACCCAGTCGATGCAATTTTTATTTTTATTAGTGATGAAGAAGAGTATTTTGAAGTTAGTATGTCCCAAATCTATCCCACTTGTGTGTCATGAATATCTTTCTATTTGGCTATTATTTCTTAATTGCCAGCATCCCTGAGCTCCTATTAAAGCCAGCATAAAACTTAAGTTTGGCAATTCAATTTTATTTATTTATTGGCTTTACAAATATTTATTTTTTCTATATATAATTTATGTTTTGTGTAAAATGTCACGCGTACCAAAAAGTGACAACAAAAATGTCAAATTGCTGTTGACAGGCGCAACAATTCAGCGACATGAGAACAATCAAGAGCAACAGCCGGCGAACAAATGAAAATTTACAGCTGACATTGGTTCCACGAAGTATGGAGTTTATCGCCTGTCTATGATCGCAAAAACAATGGTTGCAAATTATATAAATCATTTTGTATTTTTGCCATATCTCGAATAGGGCAAATAGAAACATTCTAGAGACACTTGGACATGGTCAACTTGGGGATTTGAAAATGACAGAGCTAACCGAACTGACAGACATTGGTGCAGCTGCTGTGCTTACGCTTGGGGGTCTTAGCAACGGATTAACGATTATCGTAGAACTGTCAATCACGAAAAATATCGCTAAAAGTTTTTATTTTAAACAATAGTTATTAAGAAATATGGTTGGAAAGCACACCAAATGGGGATCAAATGTTGTTCAATGCTATTTTATCTCGATTTAAAATTTTTATCTTGACTCATTTTTATTTTATATATTGAAAGCCTTACCGTGCTGTGTCAAAAGACTTAACTTAAAATTATTCTCCTAGTTTAATCATCTTTCAAAAAAAAATCTTCTAAAATGATTTGCAGCTCGTTTTACTTAACTTGAGATATAATATAGCGATTTCTTCTATTGTCTAAGCTAGTGCTTTAAAAACATCGATATTAGTTAACATAGATTTTTTCGATATTTTAAACTTAACAGTCGATATAACAAACAATATTTAGTGATTTTTTTGGATATTTAAATGTGCATTTTTGCGTTTAATTTTTTATACTATTGATGAAAAAAACACAAAACGCTTCGAATTCAAAGGCAAAAAAATAGTCGTATATACTTATCATATAACAATGGTAATTCTAATAGAGCCGCAGAATCCGAAGTCCAATATAGCCCCATCATCCTTTATGCACTGCCTGACGACTCTTTCTAAGTAGTCGAAGAGTGAGATGACTTTCTTTAAATCTTCAAAGATTAAAAATTCTTCAGCAATAATCGAGTGGGACACTCTTGCTATAGAGCGCAATAGAGCTATTAATAGGTGATTTTTTTTATGCGTCTGTATATATATATTTCTTCAAGTCATTCAACCCCGGTTGGGGCATAGGGCGGCGACAAACTTCCTCCATCCTTCCCGATCTGCGGCCGGATACTTCAGCAGTGGCCACGTTTTACGCTGTGTTGCTGTTTCGGCCAATACTGTTGATTTCCAAGTAGTTCTTGGTCTACCAACTCGCCGTGTACCTTGAGAATTCCATTCGAAGGACAGCTTCACGAAGCTGTGGTTTGGTCTCCTCAACATGTAGCCAATCCAGCGCCACTTCCGCCGTCTTATTTCGACATCCAAAAGCTTTTGAATCGTTATGCGCCACAATTCTTGATTCGAAATTTCGGATCTTAAGAATGTATCGAAGACAGCGGCTTACAAATGCCTGTAAACTTCTCGTGATGGAGATAGAGACTTTCCAGGTTTCACAGGCATACAGCAGTACAGATTTGACATTGGATTCGAAAAGCCTTAACTTGGTGCGTAGGGAAATTTGACTAGAGTTCCATACTGAAGACTATGCTCTGTATAAGAGCGACAACTACAATTATATTGCTCTTGTCAAGGAAATAATAATAATAATACTGAAGACAACATTCCAAAAGCGCTGCGGACTTTACTTATTCTGCTGTTAACATCCAGATCCGTTCCTTCGTCTGACGATAAAGAACTTCCTAGATAGATAAGCTGCTTGACCTCCTCAATGGGCGTCTGTCTCAGAATAATGGGCTGATGTGCTGAGCGGCCAGTGTGCATTATTTTGGTTTTGTTGCAGTTGATCTTAAGACCAGCCATCTCTCCATTCACTTGCAGTGATTGACACATCTCGTTCATCCCGCTGTTGGTACTTGCCAGGAAACAGATATCGTCAGCATAATCCAAATGGCTAAGCCTCTCAAAAGGTCTCCATTGGATAACGTGTCTCTCAGTTGTACCTACGGTGGCAGTTAGTACATCGTCTATCGCCAGTAAAAACCAAAACCCCTTGCCTTACTCCCTGTCGCACTTTGAAAGAGTTAGAGAGCTGTCCATTATGTAGAACGAAGCATCTTGCGGCATGATACGATATATATATGGCGGATCAATTTATATGGGGCTCCCAGCGATTATGATTCTTTGGGTCATTTTAAGCAAACTTTTCCCAAGAAACTACGAGTCTGAAATAAATTTCGGATCGCCCACTTTTTCAAAATAAGGAAGCTTTAGTATAACTTTAGTCTACCTGGTGAGTTGTCAAGTACACTTACGAAAATAATCGCGAAAAACTCAAAAAAAAATCATTTTTCAGCTTCGAAAGTCAGAACATCCTTACTAAATATTTTTAGTTTCGCTGAATCCGCATACGAGTTCCATAGAACAGCAAGTAAGAATACTGGCATAACTTCAAAACGAGCAACTTTGTAGGATTAACTCAGAACTCTTCATTCTATGGCATTTTGGAAAATAGACACAGATTTTTGCGATTTTTTGAGGTTATTTCGAATCTCTTACATGCTGGAATTTTAGAACACTTCAAACAGTTTGCTGCACTTGTGACTTGCAAAAAATTTGTTTTAAAAAAGAAATAATTCTTACAAAATATTCTCGAACTAGTTTTTTATATATTTTATAACATCAAGCATGTTTTGGAGCAGCTCAAAACGGGAAAGTTACAAGTTGACTTTGGTGTAATGGTTTTCCAAAAAGTTCCATTGTAAAATCTTCAAGTGTAGGTTTTATAAGTTCGTAAAGATCCAACTGCCTTGGATTAGAGGGGGATCCTTACCATCTTATAATATAGTATTGAGTTGACTGAGACATCATATGTTTGGACTATAATGTATCATTGGTAAGTGTATTAACCGCCAGTGTAAAGTAGTTTTTGTTGCTTACAAAAATTCTTCATCGGAAATTTCCATTATTTTCTCGGTATACGAGTTCAAATCACTTGCAATTTTCGCATATCGTTCCCTATTTTCCTTGGTAACAGTGCGCCAGATTATGATAGCATTAGAGTAGATCTTCTTTTGGTTAACTGAATCTGGAGGAAAGACTTCCTGGACATATTTTGCATGATCAGCCACAAACACCATATAAGCTGTCAGGCGTTTGCGGAAATATTTGGAAAGAACCACATAAAGTAGATCTTTCCGATTACAGTAACCGAAAACTGCCATGATTTTGAATAATTGTTTTTAGGTAACAGAATTTTTTGTTAACTAGCAAACTAGTTTTAGAACGAAATAAGGATTGACGTTAGAATTCTAAACTGTGTTGCTTTGTTTTATGGAGTGAAATCAGGGTTGCATTGAATATATTAAAAGCCTTTAACACTGTTCTAACGTGTTAGTGTTGGTAAATGTTATCACAAGAAGGAACAAGGTTTTGGATGAAAGTTTGAGAATACTGTTTTTTGTGGTGTGTTTTTGTTCGCTAATTAGGGTGTTTCTTATCTTTTAAACTAAAGGCGTGGTTGGGAAAATTTTATTATCTCAACATTAGAAAATATACTTCTTAGCTCTAAAAATAAGAGCTAAGGGTCATTTCAGAAGTAATTTTTTGCTTAGAATCCAAATCCGGAATCAAAATTGGCCTATCATGTCAGGATTGAGAAATTGGAGGTTATGTATTATTTTGTCCCCTGATTGGAATTCTACGCAGCAAATTACTTCGGAAATGAGCCTTAGCTTTCCAAAAATTGATATGACCCCAATATTTGTAGACCTTTGATATTATTTTTCGGGGAAAATGGTTATCCATTAGTTGGTCTGCACTGTAGCTGATCCATATTTATTGAAAACTTTATGAAAGGCTATAAAACTTCAAAGCAGAGAATTATTTATTAAGTATTTATTGATATGACACAATAATGCTTATTTACTAACCAAGTAGGGATGAAAAATTAAGGCCATGAAATATTGATCAGAAAACAGGTTTATTATTTTTGTTCTGAGCCGTTTATAATCTTTATTTCTTTTTATTACAGGTATTCTTTAAAGCGGAGTTCTGAAAAGGCTGGATATTAGTATGGTAAGTACTTTGTCTTTTATTTTCATAAATATTATCATGACTTGTGAATTTTGCAACTTTTCGAGATATCACGGTTTAAAAACGATAATAAGTAGATAAAAATTATTTCTATTAGTTTAATTTGAAATGAACTACTTTATATGTATATAGTATGTAGATCGTTCCTGTTGGAAGTGTTTGAAAAAAATTAGGTAGCTGAATGTGTAGTCCAGGGAGCGGGAGCATAATCATGTGAATTTGGAGGTTGTTGGATGGTATTCAATCCGTTTTTATCCAAATGGTCTTGGAAATCATGACTGGTATTTATTTTGCATGAAAGTCCGATCTTTCGCCACCAGCTTTGCAGCGTCACTTCTGAGGCCCAAATCTTTAACTAAAATGTCTTGAACGCATCCAAAAGCAGTGCCAAACTTCTCCCGACTCTCTAATTTCAATTTGCGATTTACGGTCATCCATTGATCTGGCTGCAATATCTTTATAAAAAAATATGTTCTATTCTATTTATTTTATAGATACAGGGGATAATAATTTATTAGTACTTTGTATGGTTTTCCTGCTGCTTTTAGAAGAATTGCTAGAATATCCAAACTACTGATGGAGCAGAATTACATTCATGGTGTGGCCATGACAACCAGTTCTTGTGCTACGGCCGACCCCAACAGCGCTTGCCAGGCGCCTCTGCTTTGCGTGCGCCTTCTCCAATTAGAAATACCAAGGGAGGATAGGTTTTCCTCTACTTGATCTTTCCATCGAAGTCGTGGGTGTGGCATTCGTTTTCCTTCGTCGGCTTTCGCCTCGAATACCTTTTTCGCTTGAGCATCGTTATCCATACGTACAACATGTCCGAGTCAGCGCAGACGTTGTATTGTGATGCGCTGGACAACATCTATGTCGTCGTAGAGCTCGTACATCCGTATGCGATAGTCGTCCTCAAAACGTACGTGCCCGAAGATTTTACGAAGAATTTGCCTCTCAAACACACCAAGAAAAGCCGCATCTGTCCGTGACACAACCCATGCTTCTGCGCCGTATAAGAGCACGGGCAAGATGAGCGTCTTATAGAGTGTTACTTTTGTTGTTCGAGTGAGGTCTCTGCTGCACATTTGCTTACTAAGACCATAGTAACACCTATTGGTAAGTGTGATTCTCCGTTTTATCTCCAGGCTGATGTCATTTTCGCTGTTAACGGCGTTGCCAAGATTCGTTAATTCCTTGAGCTCTTCAAAATTATAGCGGTCCGCTGCAACATGGGAGCCCAGACGCCCTGTTCGTAGACAGCATGTACTTCGTCTTGCCCTCGTTTACCGCTAGACCCTCTTTCGCTGACTCCTTTTCGATCGCGGAAAATGCACCAGTAACATCGATCATATCGATATCATCAGCGTATGCAAGAAGCTGGACACTCTTGTAAAAAATAGTGCCATTGCGATGTACATCGGCCTTCCGAAGTACCCCTTCAATTACGAAATTGAAGAGGTCGCATGATAGAGGGTCGCCTTGTTTGAAACCTCGAACAGTTTTGAAAGGTTTAGAGAGATCTGTTGCAATATTGACAGAGTTGCTGGTGCCGTTCTATGTCATTCTGCAAAGACGCATCAGCTTTGCCGGAATACCGAACTCTGACATGGTGGTGTATAGGCGATTTCTTATCGGGCTTTGTAATCGATGAAGAGTTGATGGGTATCGATCTGTTTTTCGTGGATTTTTTTCCAGGATTTGGCGTAGAGTGAAGATCTGGTCTATGGTGGACTTACCAGGTCTGAAGCCGCACTGATAGGGTCCGATAATTGTGTTGGCTATGGTTTCAGTCTTTCACATAATACGCACGATAGGATCTTGTATGAGATGGCAATAAGACTGATTCCCCGGTAGTTGGCGCATATCGTCGGGTCAAACTTCTTCGGTTTAGGACAAAGGACACTGAGCTTCTAATCGTCGGGCATGGTTTCCGCTAGCCATATTTTGCATAGGAGCTGATGCATACACCCTATCAGCTCGTCGCCAAGAGCCTTAAACAACTCTGCAGGCAGTCCATCAGCACTGGTTGCTTTGTTGCTTTTGAGCCACATTATTGCAACTCGGTCATCTTTATGGCTAGGTGGTGGGACACACTTATTGTCGTTGGTCGGTGGTATAGGGTTGCTTTCCCCAATGGCGGCATTTGTGGCATCGTCGCCAGCTAGCAGCTTGGATAAATGGTCCCTCCATAACCTCGGTTCATGCCATAGAGATCTGCGTCGTTAAAATCCTTCTCAAGGGAACTAGGGGCGCAAACATATGCATTTTTTCAGATAGCCAAGCTGCCATTAGAGCATTGTCTTCCTGGAGCATCTCCTCCCGGATGGTTAAAGAATGCTATAACTACCTCCAAACCCTGTCCGCCCGGAACAAAGTCGTGCTATATTGGGTGCCTGGACATTCGGGAGTGGATGGTAATAAGATCGCTGACGATCTAGCACGACAGGGTGCCTCCACCCAGACTACATCTCCTGCTCCGTTTTGTGGTATGGGTTGGTCCACGATCAAAACCATGATAAACAAATGGTCCGCAGGAGAACATAGGAGATACTAGTTCTCCCTTCCGGGGCTTCGTCAAGCAAAAGTGCTTGTCATACCTCTGGATGCAATCAAGACAAAAGGTCTTGACAGAGCGGACCTAAAGCTCCTGGTAGCTTACTTATCTGGCCACCACACTGTTAGATATCATCTACAGAAAATCGGCCTATCGGAGTCTTCACAGTGCATATTCTCTGCGACTGTCCAGCGCTGGTATGGGACAGAGCCTGTCACATGGGAAAGGAACGGATTAGTCCCTTCCATCTCAGGTCAACACCAACAAAAAACCTACTGCTATTCATGAGGAAAGCGGAAAGTCTTTGTTTTAACCTTAGGGTATGGTACAAAAGACCTTTTGGTGGCAGTCCCTTTAATAGAAGTATTTGACTAACAGACACAGCTTTAGTTTAGTAGCAAGTAATAATATAAGTGATAAGTAATACGCTTTTAGGAATAAGACTTTTTTTTTCTGTATACCAAATACCTACATGTTCCCAGCGTGCTAGAGACACAGCCATACCATATATTACGATACTTGGCACTTATTATGACCCTAGTCTTTGTGCCCTCCCAATTGTAGCATTCTAATCTAAACTCATTATAATTAAATAAGTCACGAGTCTTGAATTTTAATTCGAAAATACTTGGCGGTATTTTTATTATTTTTCTCTATTTTTTTATTTTTATTTTTTGGCGTCTTTTCTGGCTTGTTGCTGACAGACAAAATCAGCTACCGTCAATGGGGATTTTGTTTTTGTTTTTTTCTTTTCTGTCAGCTTTTTAAAGCAATTTTATCAAAATCGCACAAGCCAAGGTCTGTTGCCATGAAACTTAATTATATTAACTTGGCCGCAACAACAACAACAAGGAGAACAACTGCAACAAATAGAATCTTGTGAGGCATTAAAATTTGCACTTTAATTTTAGCCGCAAAAAATAAAAACAAAAACAATCGAAATACAAATTACTTAAAAACAAAATGAGCTAAATTAGCAGACTCACTTTGGCTTTGGCTACTGATTTCGATTTCGATTTCTAAACAAAAACAACTCGGGGTACTCCAGCAACAACAACAACAATGCCACAAAGTCAGCTACGTCAAGGTTGCGCGAAGGTGTTGAAATTTGGCCCAAACGCCAGCAACATCCACAACAACAACAAGAACAACTAACAACCTTAACAACAACGTTGAAAATTTTAGTGTTGTATTTGATTTACTGCTGCCGCCGTTTGATGCTCGAAATTGCTATGAAAATTGGCCAAAAGGAATGAAGTTTAGGCCAAACTCATAGACGTAACAGAATTGCCAACAACAACTTCTTAAGTGTTTTAAATCTTGTTGTTGTTTTTATTCGCGTTGTTGCTGTTGTTCATTGTTGTGTCGATTTTGTGCGGCATTATGCAACTCACGACAATGACAATTCACGGCAGGACCTTTGACGACCCACAAGCGTGTCACCCCCCTATTACCCGCAACCCCACGCTTGCTACCCAGCAACTGACTCACACTCATTTGAAGATGGCTAAGACGCTGTCTTAGAGTTACCAACTTGCATTTCTAGCTGTCTTCAGCTGGCTTCTTAGTTAGTTTTTGTTTTTGCGCTCACTCGTATGACAAATCGAATAATCGATTTACATATAGTTGCTTGTTGTTGTCGTTGTTTTGGGTTTTTTGTTTGGTCTTATTTTGCTGGGCTTGCTTGCGGGTTCATTAGGTTTGCCGAATTTTTAGGCCAATTAGATTTGGCTTAGCTATTTTCTTGAGAGTTCACGCTCTACTAGATCCATTTAAATGTCAAAGCTCTGGCGCCAGAAGCAGCGGATGGAACCAATGTTAATTTAATTATAACGACACTTGTAGCGGAAATTCAGTAAGTTTTAATCGGTTACTAACGGCATAGACTGTAAAGTGGATTTTATTTCAATATATGTTTAGCGAATTTACTCCAGATACCCTACCCCTTCATTAACAGAATCCAGAAGATCCCATATTTGCCGGCTTAAAGCAAAGAGCTCATTCTACCCAAAAAATTGGCATGACGAAATAATTTAAAGGTGACGCATGGGTTCAGTTTTATATATTGTAGTAGCTATACGAGGTGTGTTCAAAAAATAATGTGACTTTCAAATTTCGCGGGCAACGTATTTTCGATTATCGATTTTGTTTGTTTTGTTGTGTTGGTACACTCTTCCCGAACATCTGTACCAAATTTCAAGTGAATAGCATTTTTTGTTTGTTTGTGAGAGGCGTAAAGGTTATAAGTGTTTTGCGTGTGAAATCATTGCAGCTGTCTCCCCCTTCGCTGCAAGAGAGCCTTATACAGCATGGTTTTTATCTGGAAGTACTCTATTCAGATCTGGGGTATGCAGCTCGCTCGAGTCACTTAAATATTTAGACGTTTCAGAACAAGTTAACTTGCAAGTTAACCTACTGGCGAATGTGCTCCCTAATCATAATCTTATAAAAAGGTCCCAAGCAGAAACACCATTAAGTGAAGCACGCTAAAGATGATGACCAAATTTTGGCGTTCTGTTAGGTACCCGCTGTAACCCATCTAAGAAATAATCTCAAAATACAAAAATTGAAATCCTTACAATTCGTTAAAAACATGCCTGCCCTTCTGTTTGAAGGCACACATCTTGGATAGCTTAGAGCAGTAACGGACCCACAAAAGGTTTTCGGGTCCCTGTGCCCCCAAATGTGAGAAAAATGAATTGACAACTTTGGCGGTTACGGATATATACGAGTATAAACTTCAAAGTAAAGAACCAAGACAAAATCATAGATCAGTAACTGGATTTGAGATTTAGACTGCCACGGACGTTTCCATATTACTTTCTCTTGTCTTAATAACTAGATTAGAAGTTCGATTACAAAATTAATTTGATCAACCAGCACATGATCCAAGTTTTTTAATTGTCTATGGTATCTCGAGTTCCAAAGGACTCTCTGGCTCTAAGACCTGGCAGATTAACCCAACGATTACTCGAAAACTATAGAGTTTCACGAATAGATGGCAAAGAAATATTCTGCGAATCAGGTGGCCGAGGATTATTTCAAATAGTTATCTGAACTTGCAGTCCAAGAAAACCTCGACACAGAAATTAGAAGGCGAAAGTAATCCTGGCTGGGCCATACACTAAGAAATCCACATGACGAAATATGCCATGCTACCATTGAATGGTATCCGCAACGCAGCAGAAGATGTAGTAGACCCAACGTTATATAGAGGCGTAACATTTTTGACGAAACCAGCAAATCTTTTTATGAACTACAATACTTAGCTTTAAATAAACAGAATTGGAGATCCTACGTAAACAACCCATGCTCTTGATGGAATTACGATAAAATATACAATGTATTCCTACCGAGCTTACAGTTTTTGACTCTGTTACTGTTATATCTCTTCACTGAGAAAAATTAAGTATTTCGTAAAATCTAAGAGATCCACACTTGATTTCGGTGGAAGACCGAAAATTCTGAAATGTAAAATTTCGATCTCACATCAAGTATTTCGATTTTAAGTCCGAAATTCTTTAACTGTTATTGTAATAAGTTAAAAAAAATTTGGTACAGTCGAGGCGGTGACCGACAGTGGAATACCCTGTATCTTTTCTTTTGAACAAATTTTTTCTGCAAATTCCTGCTAAGAACTTTCCAATTGGATTTTTTTTTTTTGTTCAAATTCGATATTTATACCTAAGTAAATTTGTAACGATTGTTATAATACTTGAAAGTTACGTCAAAGAAGCTATTTAAAGCTTATGGGGTAAGTTTAAAGTTGATATGGGGAAGTGGGAGAAAACACGAAAATCGATTGCATGTGGTGGGGGATCCTTATCGATAAATTTGGATGTGGATTTGTTCATTAGAGCCACATGAATCAGCTTACCAAAAATTGTGATTCAGGGTCACTTGTAATCATAATTAGGTAGAGTGAAATATTGACGGAGCTTATCGCCAAGAGGAGGAGAAATTTGTATATTTTTGACTATAACTTTTGCTGTATTTGTCCGATTTTGCGTGGATCCATAACGCATTCACTCTGTTTAATTTCAGATGAAAATAGTTAACAATGTGGCAAAAACCGTGTAAATCTATTGCGAGGGATCGGGGAAAGACATTGACATGAATCAACAAACTTCATCTTCTGAGGAAATATGCGCACCAGCTGGTAAAGTTTGGTGTCTCTAGCTCTTGTAGACTCCGAGATCTAGGCGTTCATACGGACGGAAATGGCTAAATCGCTACCCGAGGTTATGATAAGCGTTATGGTATAAAGGACGTGGGGTCTGCCACGCCTCCATCTGACCGTTACATGCATTGCCCAAATCTAGTATTTCGTACTTGTAGTAGAAGAAGAATATTGCGAGAAAGGCTTTGGAGCTTAGAATGCTGAATGGGGTTTTTTGAGCGAATATAAAAAAGGAATCGTCTAAAAGCGTTTTTAAATTTTTTTTCTTAAAACCGTTTTCGAGGTTTTCTCGAAGTTATTCGAGAATATCTCATGAAGAAATGCTTTACCGACATAAAATACCGTTAGATCGCTCCATAGCATCAGGCCCGATGAGAGGTGGTTTTTGTTTAACCATGATGATATTGTGAAAGCTTTCGCCTCAGATAAAGCACGGAATGCGAAGCTCTAAGCATCTTGACGGTTAACATACATATGTAAGACTAACCTAGTTTATAAAAAATTCAAACTTCTTTGAATTGCGTTTTTTTAGATCTGCATTGGAGTTTTATAAAATGAGCTATTAAGATTTTATTAAATCATCAATTCTCTCAGAAATCCTTTCTATCCTTTTTTTTTATGTTGATCTCACACTTTTCATCAATTATACGTATTTTCATGAATTAAGAAAAATTGATAGAGACCCGGATCCGAGATTTCCCACGGGGCCCGGATATTTTCTCTACGCCCCTGCATAGCATCTACAGTTCTTACCAGATTTTTAAGATTTTAGGCTCAAAACAACATCAATCATTTTAACTCAATCTTCACATATGGCATATCACTGTAAAGTTGTAATCGAAAAATATTATATTCACGAGATATTCACGAATAATTGAAAACAGTATCCAAAAATATGTTTTTCGAAAAACTCCAAAAAACAGTCCGTAGAAAAAAAGAGTATGCCAATTTCGTGTTTCTCGACTCAAAATTACGCTAAAAACTCTTCATTTTCAAGGTTCGCTCGATGACCCTTACATATATAAACTAAACATCCTTCAGATATAAACGTTTTGTGCATTTGGTCAACAGTATGCCAAGTTTAGCATAATGATTATAGTTCTACCAATTAAATTTTATGCCACTGCTTGCAACATCTTCAATCGAAACAACTTGCAACCAAAAACCACTTTTAACACCTACTCTCGGAAATCCATAAAACACGAATCACATGCAATAAATTCAAATCCCATTTGTCAGCATTAGAAAATTATGCAGCCAAAAAATACGACAACAAAAGATTTAAGAAGTTAAATCAAATTTCAGCCCATGCACTCTACCAGACCCAAAAAAAAGAAACACTCGATGTCTGTAATTCTTTTTTTTATTAACTATGTTTAACGTTTGTGCAAATTTAAATTCATAAATAAAATTACACGACATGTACAATAATAAAAACGATTTGTGGCCCACACGCAAAAAAAGATTTTCAACGAAGACTGCAAAAGATTCATTAAAGATTTGGCCACCACAACAACAACAAGATGAAAAAAAAAAGACATTTGTTAATCTTTTTGATTTTCGTATTTTATTATTTATTTGATTGTTGTAATCTCTTGAAGCCACATGAGCAGCTCCGAAGACAATTTAAAAAACTACAATTAAATAAAATAAATGATGATGATGCACACAGAGACACCAACACCAACACCAAATCAGCTAACACCAACAGCAACAACTTGGCCAAGAAGCGCGGGCGCCAGCAGCCAACATGGCTCAAAGCCAAGAACTAGCCGAGATGATGATCATGATGACGAAGATGATAATGATTTAGAGGCTGGCGCTTTGCGATTTGTCATTGCCAAATTTGGTCAGGTAAAAATCTCTCAAGCGGAAGCCCAGACAAGTTGGCGTGCATTATGGGAAATTTTTTCGAGTCTCTGCAATTGGCCCATATTCCACATCATTTCATCAATATGCAAATCAGGTCAACAATTGCTTATTATTTTTAATATTTTTTTCTGGTTTTATTTTGGCGCTTCACAGCTGGAGCTGAGTGAAATCAATTATATGCAAAAATTTTCGAAACAATGCGAAAATCGATCAATGTCAGGAAATGGTGGCAAGGTTATGACAATTATTAACACTTCAATAGCATATAATAATAATAAAAATAAAGAAATACATAAAAACAGTAACGACTACAAAAACTACTACTTGAAGACAATCATTATCTTCAACGTCATCATCACCATCATCTGCATCAAGCAAATGGCAAATGGAAGTTGCCCAAGTGTATTAATTATACGCCACATTGACCCATAAAACTGCAAACTACAAAACTTGTCAATTGTCTTCTGTGTGTGCGAATACACTTTAAATTTAAGGAACTGCAAGGAGTATATCGACTACGCAAGAATGAAGCAAACAAAATGGGGACTAAATGGGGAAGCGGAGAAATTTTTAGGAAATTTTATGTATTTTAGTTCAGAAATAATTCATTTATTATTTTATCGAATTTTATTAAATCTAAGATGTTATCCGAAACTATATGTACCAATGGGAGAAAAAGTAAATGGTGACGATAATCAAGAATTTATTGAATTACTTTTTTTTGCAATAGAAATTGTTTGCTGAGCAATTTTTCCTCGATCTAACTGAGATAAACATAAAGTGTAATTTTTAAAGTCAGATTGACCTAGTAACAACAGCTGCTTGCAACGTTATTACCCCATATAGCCAGTGCTGCCTAATTTTTCAAAGCCGTTAATAATACACAGACATAAAAATAAAACTACTTTGGGATACAGAGTTTAGACCATGATTTTTCCACTGTTTCTAGCATCGCTTAATTCAAATCCGAGTCAAATAAGCTTAGGTACGTCAGCGCTCAGACATAATCGTCAAAGACCGCGTCAAACAATTAATATCGTTGTCTATCCTGGAACGCTGACCCCTGAGGTCTTCGGATTTGGATGTAGCAATCCACGCGATTGACATGTATCAAAATACGAGATTTATAGCACACTCATAATCAATTGTTTTTCTGATTTTTGGATGTTCCGTCAAAACACAGGTTTACAAAAAAAAAACCATGGAAGTCAGAGTTCTCTTTAAAAACGCAGAAATTTGTTATTCGTGATCTGCGAAATGAACTCATATCTTCAAGGAGTTGAATTAATACTGCGGAAAGTTGACCTAGGTTCTATCTTAGCCTAAAAAATCCTATCAACATTTATTTGTCGAAGACCTAAGCTTAGGATGTAGAGATCCTATGAACTATTTGGTATACAAAAAACTTCGTTTGACATCAGCATCACGAAAACGAAAATTTTTTGTGAGATTTTTGGAGGTTACGTCAAAAAACAGATTTACCCAAAAAAAAGAAACCTATAAAGGTCAGATTTTCTTTGACTACAGAAATACAATTTATTTTCTTGATCTGGGGAAGCGAGGCATATCACATCTGCATGGAGTTGTTTCAACAATCGCAGAGCTTGAGTCTAGGTTCTCATCTTAGTGTAAAAGAGAACCTATTGAACCCATATCAGAGTTCCAAAAGCCACATCTACGCTCAGACATAACCTCAAAAAAACAAACCGATTACAATAAATTACTGCGATGGATACTTTAGAAAGCTGATGTAATGGACTTTTTGAATCTCAAATTCGATATGCAGCGCACCCAAAATGGTATACAGTAAAGACATCGTTTGACATTACTAAGAGATTCTTTATGAGGTGTTTCGGTTGTTTAAAAAAATTCTATATTCAGTTTCAGAGGCCAAACCAAGTTTTTTAAAAGTTTTTAGGGAAACCGAAACCATAATCCGAACTTCAAAACGCAAAACCATGTCCGCGCTCTGATATAACCTCGAAAAAAAAAGCATAAATATTTTAAGATATTCTTTATTCATTTTTTACTCCCTTCTATCTTTATAAGACAAAAAGTAAATTTATGAGACAATAATAAATAAGGTATTACATACAAGTATAAGTCCAAAAGCATGTTTTGACTATTGATAAGATTACCTTAGAAAGCTGACGTGCTGAAGACTGTTATTGAGCTCGGACATCGGATGCAGCGACTTCCAAACATTATATAACATCGCCGAACAACTTATCTCAAAAAAAGTTTGTGTCGAGTTTTACGATTTCAGTATAAATACCTCAATCCTCCTATACTTTTTGCCCTGCCACGGACTCATGCGTCTCCGGATCACGATACACGTTTTGTTTAGTGTGACCCATGTTACCGAAGACTAATTTCGATCGAGCGCTACGATCCTCAGGCATCATGTACTATGGGAAAGCTCTAAAGAGTTCGAATCTTAGAAGCGGATGATGTTGATTTTCTTTACAGCGGATCCAGTAATTAAGCGATAGAAGCTGTAGACTGGATTTAAGAAGACCTTGACAATAAGAATTGACCAGCAGAAAGATTACTGCCTCAACTTTAATTAGACCATAACTTCTAATTAGAAGAAATGTTCGAAAATAAGCATAAGTCGTATTCAGTGACATACACAATAGTGATAGTTAAGAGAAATATTTAGAAAGTTCTGTGCGAGCCTTATCATCCTGATTGCTGAACCAGGTCCGCTATTGGTAAATTTGCCAGGCTGCCTAGGTCTTGAAAGAAGGGCATTCTCATATACTTAGTTCGTTTCCTAAGAAGTTCAGGGCAGTCACACAGCAGTTGTTGGATGCTTTCTATCTGCGTCTTATACTCGCAGCTGTGACGGGAATCTTTGTGGGGAACATGCATCCTCTTAGCCAGAAGGCCTATAGGCGCAGTGCGCCTGTGGACATCTCCCGTCACCCTCCTAGTAACTGCTCTTGTGGAAACGCAGGAGTTCGAAAGTTCGATTTGGGTTGTATCATTGGCCAGAGTGCTTGGGATGATTTGACAACCGGACACAGCCTCGCTATTGCCATGCAACCTCGGTATCTGACTATCTTCGTGATGTCTGAAATTTCATCTTGCAGAGGTCTTGCTATATCTCTAACAGATGAGCGCTTAGGTAGCGCTGATCCTTTTGTAGCACACTCATCCGCCTGCGAGGAGTTTCGTCGTTTCCAAGTCTGCCCAGAATGATCAGGTACCCAAAAGAGGGTGTATCGAGTGGTTCTGGATCGTGGTTACAGCAGCACACACATTCGTTTTCAATTTATTCCAGAATTCTGAGAGTTTAATAATTTCTCATTCAATTGACTCGAGATTTGCGCTAGACTATTATCCCTGAGGTTCTGGCTTCTAGTCCCATGTTAAGCATGGTCCTGCATTTTACAATTCTCCTACTCGTCTAACTTTTCCTGTCTATTGAATATTCTTTCACTATACTCCCATTATTGGTATCACAAAGGGCCTATATCTTGGCCTAAGTGAGTTGGGACACTAAGTTGAATCTATTAAAAGTATTTTTGAACAGTGGCAACTCCTTTCTACCATTCTCATAAAAGCGTAAATCATACGAAAAAAAAAGTGTCCGTAAACAAAAATCTTCGAAAACTTCTTTATGCGGAGTTGAAAGCCAGCCGGAGCCCATAATTTCTAGTAGATTTCTGTGTCAGCCCAGCTATGAGATGAAAGATATTAAAACTAAATTTTTATTTTATGGAATGCTTAATATTCGATTCTTCAAGATATATTGTTAAGAATTTTATTAGGACAGGTCCACGACACACTATCCTACTGACGGTCTTCTCTTGGTGTTCCAATGTACTATGTTGCTATGCAGAGTATTTGCAAGTCATTGATTCTTCAGCAGCTTCCTTCCTACCGTTTTCAAAGTATCTTTTTTTGTTGTTGTTCATGGGCCATCCGTCGGCCCACAGTTGAGTTCTTGTTGTAGTTGTTGTACATGACTCATTGACCGCAGCTTGCAATTTGGCGCTGCCCTGCGTGCTGCCCCACCTGCCACCACATGCTGCAAAGCGCGCCCACATGCGTTGCAGCTGAGTTTGCAACCAAGTTGCAACTGAGGTGCGTTTTTTTTTTTTGGTTTTTGTTTTTGCATCTAGAAGTGCAACAGCGGCTGTGCCTTTATTTTATTGTTGCTCTTGGTATTGTTGTTGTTGTTGTTTTTGTTGCTTTTTGTCGTTTGTGGCAATTGCCTGTGCAATGCCATTTATTGACTACATGGCACTCAATTTGTTTGGCCCGAAGCAAGTTGGCTTTAATAATAAAATGTTTTTTATTATACAATTTAGTTGCTTTAACTTGCGTGTAAATCGCCTTTTGCATATTGACACATAATCATTGTCTTTGGCTGAAAAGGAGAACGTGGAAAATTATTGCAATTTGAACATTTTCATTTTGGCCAAGTGTGGGCGACTTACTAAAGTGCCAACATAATTTAACAATTCTAATAAGCTCTGGCCAAAAAATGTTGCGCCAATTGAGCGAAGTTCTTGGTTAATGAGCTTAATCCAGCCAAGAAAAGACCAAACTTTAATGACCAGGCGCAGTGACAGTCAACAACGGCCAACGACAAACTGGGCAAAAAGTTGGCCAAAAGGCGACGACAACTTGTTGGCCTGGCATTTACATGCAAAACTAACAAGTTACTATGCGCTCAACATTTAATATAAAGACAATTTTCGTTGACTTTTTTTATTTTTAACACAATTTACAAGTTGCAGTCAATTATGCAAAAGATTTTTTTGTTAAATCTGCAATGTATGGCTCTAAGATATGCCAGCTATGCCACTAATCGGTTAATTTCTAGCTGGCCAAATGGTAATTTGGAAGAAAAAAAAAACATAAAACAATAAATAATTTCGGCTTAAATCCGCCATCCACAGTTGCGTGGTGCAATATTTTGAAGCTGCTCCAACAGCTCCGGCTCACAGTTGCCATCGTTCCGGGCAAAAATCTGTGTATATATATACGCATAGGTATAGTATTTAACCCGATCCTCCCTATACAGCTGTACAAGTTCTGGAACCATTGCACGCTTCGTTTGAGGAAGCACCATCAGATCTTGTATGGATAGCAACAAACTGGATACGTTTAAGAGAGGCGACCATTTTTTCTTTCTAAGTACATCTATGTCCAGATTGCCACGTCGGTCAACATTAAGATGATAAATGCGCGTCTTAAAACACACCTTGGGTGGCTCATAGGGATAGTTGGGACTAAACAAGATGCTCAAGACATAGACGCCGTTCTCATAAGGACTGCCCGGTGCACCCAGTAGCTGGGCATGCCACTTTAAGAAATTCTTACTGGATGGTGCCACACTGCAGTGATGCGGTGGCTCCGCGCAAAGTTGCTGCAGTTCCCGATCCAAACGTATAGCTCCAAGAATCTTTAGACTCTTGGCATATTTTTGTAAGCGTTCCAGCAAACGCTGGCTAAGATAGTAACGATAGCTGTCCGGTAGACGTGCCAGTATCTGTGGTTTGCCAGGTTTTTGTGGCGGTTTTTCCTCGTACTTCAGCTGTTCGAAATTCTTTTCTAGATCTCCGCAACTTTTGGAACGTCGCATAGCCAAGGCCTCTTTTAAGGGTTCGTAATAGACGCCAAAGTCTTTGTACCCGCAAGCTGAGTGACGGCGGCGTCGCACTCCTTCCAAGCAACCAACATTTTGAATATTGTTCATTGTATATAATACAAATGTACAAACGTAACGTATACTTATATTTCTGATTTTTTAGGAAAATAAATTTATGAAACAATTGTTTCGAGTTGTGATATTTTTGACACCAAAACGAAGGAAACAGTAGAGACTACTTCGATGCGTCTTTAGAATTTAGTAAAACAAGCTTTAATTTAAAAAAAAAAGAATTAATAATATTTTAGATAATATCAACGTAACTTGAGTTCTGTTTTTTGTATAGCTAGTTTTTTTCAATTATTTTAAAATAAATAAAAATAAAAAAAATTAAATATGGTCTTCTTAAAGACATTAAAAAACAATTCTTCTAAATTTCAAATCTTTACTTTGGTTACATAGCCAAACAAAAAACAAAATTTTGCCATCTGAAATCTGTTTTCAAATGTATTTCGACGCACTGAATTCCACTCGTTTTAGATATTTTTTCCAAAATGTCTAAGTTCTGGCCTAGTCTCAGAAAACCCCACAACATGTTCTTTCTGGACCGGATCTCCTAAAATGTTTTCAATCTGGTTTTCGATTCGCTAATTCGTAATAATCAAACGCCGCCGTTTCGGGTGGTTTGGCCACACCCTTCGCAAAGACACCTGCGAAATCTGTAGAGCTGCGCTTTGATGGAATCCGCAAGGCGCAAGAAGCCGTGGAAGACCAACAACCTCTTGGCGTCGCATGGTGGATGCTGACCTTCGGGACTCCCATACAGACTGGAACAGTCTCGAACAACTTGCAAAAAATCGTTCGGACTTCAATTCTTTTGTTTTGGCCCTACTCTCCACCCGGAGTAAGAGGAACTTATATATTCGATTCGCTGATTCCTAATCCCATGTTTATCGCCTTACGTTTTTAAGTTTAATTTCTTAAATACCTTTTCTTATGTGCTGGGGAGTTTTGTATTGTGTGGTAGAAGAAAGTTGTGCAAGGAGTAGAGAGAGGTATGAAAAACAACCGCCATCACTATCATCAATTGGCCATTATAATCGTGGGTCGGTCTTGGCCGCATTCAGAAGCCTTCGCCATTCATTTCTGTTTTGCGCGCAGTTGAAAATATCAACCCTTGTCAGGTCAATAGATACCTTATCTTTCAATCTCAGAGGAGGTCTTCCTCTTCCGCGCCTTCCACCCTTTCGAAAGCATTTTTCGCTGGAGCAAAAACAACTGCCGTACGACTAAAATGCAAATAGATTATATTATTATGTGTTATTTTAAATTCACTTACGTTATATTTTAAATGCAAGCATTCTATTTTGAACATTTTTGAATTCGGGGTCAGTGACTCCAAATTTTGTACAAGACATGGTCTAGCCTATTAACCAGAAAATTGTTTATTTCTTTATGCTCTGTTGCTTTAGCATTGCCTCCAAATGCATAAACCACCTTTGAATCGTTTTCCATCGTATCTTCGACTCATCCAATACATTTGATCCACCGTAACATTTATAGTATATAATGCTTGGCATTTTCTAGTTGATTATATCTCGGGATAAATCGTCAATCTTCTGTGGATTTATTAGATGGGGGGTCTATAATGGTTTAGCAGACAATCGAGTAGAGTTGAGTTTGAGGAAAAATCAACTAAATTCGCCAATTTTCTCGGTTGTTCTTTTCGTTGGGACTCGAAAGACAGTCTTTTGGAAGCCTAAGTGACCGTTTTACAATTTTGATTAATTTTATTCTGACTTTACCTTAACTAATCTAAGAATCTTTGTCGTGCTCCGATTTTCGAAGTTTTGGGGTCACTGCATCCGAATTAGAGCTCCAAAAAAGCCCATCATATCAGAGCTCTGAACAACCTACCAAAAAAAAACTCTTTATATGAGGTTTCTTGATGCCATGTTAGCAACCTGACCTACTTGGGCTTAGCTGACCGCGGATTGGAGCTCTGTGATCTTCAAACATTAAAGATGTATGGTCTGACTTCAGAATCCGAAAGTCGTATTTATTTTTTGGGAGATTAATAATCTAAATACAGGGAAATGTTCACAAGCAGAAGACAAAGACTTACAACTATATTCAGCCACATTTCTTTCAGTCTATTCGATAATATTTATCGATTTAAATAATACACACTCTAGAAACTTTTTGTGAGCGTAGCCTTTATGGATCTCTCAGCCTTTTAAAAGCAAATATAAAAGAAGATTCAAATAATTTATTTTATTTTTTTTTCAAATAATTTTTTTTACGATTTATATTTTAAATTTTGGATTATATAACACAGTAAAATATCTTCTCAATATTTTATAACAGTTTCCATAGTAACATGACTTGCTAAAACCTATAAAGGATTACAAAATTATTGTTTAGAATTTTGTACATTTAATAACTCGAAAATTGCAAATTTGTAGGTATTTTTGTAAAAAGTCTATGAAGAAATTACATTTAACAATACTCTTAATTTCTACGTAACATGTATTTTCTTTTTGATTTTCATTCATTAAATATAAATAATTTCTTTCTTAATCGATAGAGCCTTTACATTGTTTATAATTAAGACTCAAATATAAAAGTAATAGAATTAGATGAACTTTTCAATATTCTAAACTTTAAATTTATGTCGATGCAAAATTTGTTATTCGTAATATCTTAAAGTTAGTTCCATAGACAATTTTATTGAAATTTCCGAAATATATATTGAGGGTGTTTAAAAGGAACTTGAATTAGAGCGTTAATGGCTTTCAGATGCTCCATTTTGAAATTAAAAATATTTTTCTATCAAATAAATTAAACTATATCGATCGAATAATACATAGTGTTCAGTTATAGCACAAAAAAATAATTAGAAATACTTTAAATGGCAGAACATAAATTAGGGCATAGATGACTTTGAAATACACTACATTAAAACTACATATAATATAAAAAAATACATAGAATTATTTTGGTCTTATAGTCGTATTGTTTAGTTACAGCAAACAAATTTCGATGGTAAAATTTGATTCAACATTTTGATGAGCAAGTGAATTATACCTTGATAGCATTTTGTTGTCTAAGCTTTTATAGCTATATGATAAATTCAACCGAGTTTGATCAAATTTGGTAGGGTAGGACTCAGAAAACCGCTCCAATACCAATTATAGTTACTCTGTGGTATACTCAAAAGCTAATGAACTTTTTTTCAAAGGAATTTACTTAAAAGCTAAGGGTATTACTCTATATGTGAATACCCTGCGTACACTTTTGTAAAAATATTTAATTATTTGGGCAAAAAAAAAGAAGAGATTTGCAAGGAAATGGTTTATAATAATAAATAATATTTTCATTGTTGATTAGGCTCACATGAGTCCACATACCAAGATTGGTGGCTATAGCTTCAAGCTTAAAAAAAAACTTCATATCGAATATGAGAATAGACCAAGAATTAGGCGACCCAATAAACTAGTGTAGGTAAAAGTCAAAAAAAAAAAAAAATTAAGAAGAGATAAACCCGTATTATGGAAGCTTTATAAAGTATTTGCTTAGTAATCAACTAATATTGATACCTATGATAAATTCCTATTACAAAATTTCCAGCGAATTTTTGCCATGCTGCCGCAAGTGTTGGAAAATCTTCAATATATGCGCTGCCGGCTTAGAGAAACTACTTTAAAATACAGCTGGAGGTACTCCATCCAAGCACTTTCAATCTTAAAAATTTCAAAAGCATGCAACTTACTTCAAAGATCATCTATCAACTTGGCTACCATGTCGTCTCGTCTAGTGACTGCCTGTCGTCCAAAAGTAAAGTCGAAGCTATCCAGATTGCTGGTTACTATTTTTTTTTTTTTTTCCTTTTGGCAGCCTACGCTATAAATTGGGTCCTGACCTTATAAAGGTGAGCAACGTGCGTTTCGAGCTTCAACTTCAAGCTTTGGAGTTCCAAGCTGCAGTTAATGCAGTCTCCGGAGACTATCGAAGCTTGTCTATTTGAGGGATATTTGGTGGGATTTGGGGGGGGGTACTCAAGTGTCGGTTGTGTAAGCCGATGAATGGTCATAATGCACACACACACTATATACATATATACTAACACAACAACAGGGCGCATGATTGAATTACATTTTGCACAGAAGAGGGCAAAAGGCTGCAACAACAACAACAACAAAGCCAACAGCAACACACACATGCAACATGCCAACAGTAGCAACAACAGCAGCCGGCCTTAATGCACGTGGTTCAATTGCGGCACAGTGGTCGAAAGGGATAATTTTGGTGAAAATTATAATAAACAGAAAAATGAGAACAATTTGCAATAATTTTTTTTTAAGTACAGAACTATAAATACTTAATTTAATAAAATATTTAATAACTACATTTTTCTCTTCCTTACAATATTATGTTGTTAATTAATTTTTTATTTTAAGAAAAAAAATTCTTTTTGGGAAACACAAATATAGGATTGTTAAAATTTATGAATCAAATTTTTAATATTTAAAATTTATCTTCTTCCTTTCAATATTTTGTTTGTTTTGTTTTTAATAAATTTTTTATTTCACGAAAAAAAATCCTTTTTGTGAAATAGGCTTGTAAAAATGTATAAATAATTTTTTTCATAATTAAATTTTTTTCTTTACTTTCAATATTGTGTTGTAAATATTATTTTTAATTCATGAAAAATAATTCTTTTGGGAAATACAAATATAAATAAAATTTTTAATAATTAAATTTTTCTCTTTAGTTTCAATATTTTGTTGTTAACATTCATTTTAATTAATTTTTTTAATTCATGAAAAGAAATCCTTTTTGGGAAATACAATTATACCGTTATTGTAAAAATGCATAAAAAAATGATTAATATTTAAATTTTTGTATTTATAATTTGTTTTTTTTTCAATACAATTATAGGGTTGTTGTAATAATATATTCATAGTCAGAAAATTTAATATCTGAGTCATAATAGGTCTAGCGTATCTTACAACACTTTATCCAAAACTTTGAAGCGCTGTTCAAAGGAAACAAAAAATATTTTTACTATCAATTTTTTCATCATTTGTTTATTGGTTTGTTATTAAATACATAAAAAAATTAATAAAAAAAAATTAAAATTCACAAAGTTACAAGCAGTCAATGTGGGGAGTCTAAATAAAAGAGGTGTCCTGGCGTGCATTCTTCCAACCCTCCTGGTGATCTGAAAAACAAAAACCAGACGGATTCTTAATTATTATAGATATCGCCATCGTATCACCCTTGGATAAGTTAAAAAAATTTTGTTTTACAAAATGGCGGCAGTTAAAAAAAAAAATGTTTTTTCCATACTTTTAACAATTCCGAACTTTTTAAATATATTAAATGAGAAGTTATATTTTTGGGCAAGGGTCACGCGATGAAGAGATGTATAAAGAACTTCCTCTCCAAATTTGCAGTAAATCGGTGCATTAGAGCTCGATATATCCTTACCACCAGCTCGAAAAAAGTAGTTTCGAGAAAAACGTGTTCAAAGTTTCGAGACAAGTTTTCGACCATTTTACTTCTAGAATGATACAGAATACTTACATATTTTTAATCAGCGATTCCTGCTCCATATAAAAATCCTTCCTCTACTTCAAAAAGCTCATTCTCCGATGTTCTCTCATGAGACGAAAAGAGCCGAGTCTTCCTAGTGTTCCAAAAGTCCTCAACTTTTCAACTCAGCGTGAACACCCTCTTTGTTTTTTAGTTTGCCTATAAAACTAGATTTGCATTTTGTTGTAATCTGTACTGACAGTAGCTCAATAAAATCCATATTGGCAATCGAATATTCGCGAACATTTTTTTTGCCACCGAAATTTTAAATTTCGGCCACAGTGCGTTGGAGCCTTTAAGCTACTAATTAGACGTCATTGTCTGGCTTACGGTTGTTTGGCATTTTGGCAGCTGTTGTTGTTGTTGCTGTTCTTGTTGTTGCTGTCCAGCCGCATGGAAGCTGCAATTTTTACACATTTTGTTACCAGGTCTGGAGTTTGTTGCCATTGTTATCTTAGCCACGCTAAAAGGGGTCATTATGTCAAGGATTTCATTCAGCGCAACTTGGCGTGTTGTTGTTGTTGTCATGTTGCTGATATGTTTTGTTGGCTTCCTGAAATCAGCACAACAAAAGCAACAACAACAACAATGGCAACAACTATCAAGAGTATGACTCATAAGTCGCTACTTTATTTACCTATAAAATATTTTTCTTATTAAATTTGTAGTGGGTAAAAATACGAAAAACGAATTATTTTATAAATCGATTTTTCGATTGCAATAATTTTGAAAAACGGTGCTGGAAAACATTTTTTTTTTAAGATTTTAGAAAAGAAAGTTCGAATAGTCTTACGTTACATCAAACCGAATTACGTATATTTTCTATTTTTCGATTGCGATAATTTTAAAAATGCTTTAAAATGCTGCAAAAAACAATATTTTTTTTTTAAGATTTTAGAAAAAAATTTGAATAGTTTAAAAAGAATACGCCACATCACACTAAGTTACATATATATTCCAACCATTACTTAGCTGACATTATTATATTCTGACTATTTATGGAGCTATCGAATAAGATCGATAAATTAAATATCAGCTAGAGCCCCTATAAAATTTGCAAAAGTTTAAAAAATTCAAGGAGTTAGACATTCTATAAGGCCCGCTTCACTTATTTCTACCCATTTACTGTCCATTAACATATAAGATTATATTATGTATATCGTTAGCTCTTTTCATTGTCATTGTTGGCAACTCTGCTACCGTCCATTGGCCAATTTCCAGCTGAAATTAAATGCTTGACAAAATGACTGACAATTCAGTAAAGTTGTATGAGTGTGCTCGGTCTGTCCACTCCGTATATATATATACATTTATATACGTCTGTATGTGTGTATGTGTCATTCAGTTTGATTCGGTTTTGGATAATTGCTAATCCCGCTAACGAGCCACGGCGGGTTCTCGGCTGGTGGCAGTTTCCAGTTGGTCCAGTGGGCGTCACATTAGTTTCAATCGAATTCAAATACAAATCTGAAATGCAATTGGCAATTGTTAAGTTTTTTAACTGCCGCACATGGGCGACTTTGTATTGACTTCGAATTAAAATACTCTCTCTAAGAGTTTATGCAATTTGGAGCAAAGGTTGTTAAGAATATGCCAGATTTTAGATGGCTTTAAGAATGTTTGCCTTGGTAATAATTTTTTGCGTCAGTACGTAGCAACGAAAAAAGGATCGAGAAAAGAAACGGCAACATATTTTGTAAGCTTTAAAGTAGTTTTAGATAAATATTAAAAAAAAAGTCTCAGAAATTAAAGCTCTCTCTAAAGGCTTATGCAATTTGGAGCAAAGGTTGTTAAACAATTAAACAACTTTTAGACTGCTTTAAAAATGGATGCCTAGGTAATTTTTTGTGGCAGTACGCAGCAACGATCGATAAAAGAAGTGACAACATATCTTATAAGCTTTTAAGTTGTTTTAGATAAACATAAAAAAAAATTCTCGATAGTAAATTTATAAAGAATCTCTCCCAAGCTTAAAATAATCATTTTTAAATTACACTTAATATGTATTCTATATAATATTTAAAAAATAATATTTTATTATTTATGTGTCTTTTTTTCAAATAAAATTTGAAAATTTCGAATTTAACACTTTTATATACAATTTTTTTTTTAATATTTACTAGTTTTTGTTAGCCAATGATCATACAAAAAACAAATTAAAAAGCATCGAGAAGAGCCACTTATTTTAATAAGCTTCTTAGTAGATATGTTACTTTAAAAAATTTTCAGAATATCATTTTTGGGGTATCTTTTGAAATGTCCAAACTTATAATAAAATAAAATTTTTTAGTTACATTTAATAAGCATTTTATATAATATTTCAAAAATAAAAGTATATTTTTGAAATCTTTTGACAGAAACTAATATTTTAAGTATTTAGGAAATAAACTTAAATAAAAATTGAAAATTTCATATTTAAAATTAAAAAATGTTCATATAAAATAATGATGTAATTATATTACATTCCTTTTTATTAACCAACACTAATAAGAAAAATTAAACAAAAACATATGTGACATTTTCTTATCTAAAACAAATAAATAAATAGTAAAGAAATGCAAATTTTTTTAAAGAGTTTTTGCTACTGAGTGAATAAAAACAATTGGATCAAAAATATTCTAAAAAATTAATCTAATTAAGCCAGAAAACGTAAGGTTTAAAAACGCGTTATTTAAAATTAAAAAATGTTCATATAAAATTGCTTTCAAATTGTATTACTTGATTTTTTTTATTTAACAATAGTAAGAAAAACATCTATAAAAAATAAGCTGGTAAAAAAATTTTTTTTTATAGTATTTGTCAACTTTTGAATAGAAATAATTGTTTCAAAAATATTCAATTGTGTAGTTTCAATTATTTAAAGCAGTAGAAACACTTTTTTTTTTAAATTAAGTTAGAACGCGTTATGTTTGACAAATTTGAATTTTTGGATCAATTTTTTTTTGTCACCTATAAATAGAACTGCAATATTTGATTTTAAAAATCTTTGGGGTCAGCTTTTGGTACCTTATCCAGCTAGATCCTTTAAGCTAACAATTTTTTTAACTTTTTTTGAATAATGAAACTTATTATCTGATTCTTTAAAACTAATCTACAAAATCTAACATTTAATGTTATAAATAATTCTTTTCTGCTTATGATAGATCCCATGCCTTTGAACATTTAAGTTTAATTTGTGCCATAAAGATACGAATATTGTATTATTTAGGGTTTCGGGCTTGTTATACCCTGTACCGTATGGTCCAAGGGTATATTAAGTTTGTGCAAGCCGAAAATATATGTAACATATAGAAGGAGACGTCGGAGACACCCCAAAGTTACCTAAAATATGATCAGGGTGAATAGAGAAGTCGATATACCCATGTCCGTCTGTCCGTCTGTCCGTCCGTCTGTCCGTCCGTGTGAACGCCTAGATCTCAGAGATGGTAAGAGCTAGAGTTACCAAACTTTCACATTAGATCCCATATTATTCCATAGGAGGCAAGTTTATTTTATTTTTTTGATATCGGGGATAAATTATATAGCTCCCATGGGGGTGTTTGAGACGACCTCGAAAAAAAAAAGCGTTTTAGATGAATAATTCGTTTGTTTATGAAGATATCGTAACGAAATTTGGCAATCGAAAGTTTTTTATAGTTCCCAATCACTGTACCAAATTTGATCAAAATCCGTTGACTATATCATATAGCTCCCATAGGACCGATCGGCCAAAATAACTTTTTTAAAGAAAAATTGGCTATATTTCGTTTTTTAGACCACTTAAGCAATGTGCCAAATTTGAACAAAATCGGTGGACTATATCATATAGCTCCCATAGGTCCGATCTTCCAAAACATCGATTTTTTAACAAAATTTTTTGTGTTTCGTTTGTTTGTTAAGATATTGGGACCAAATTTGACATTCGTGAGTATTTTATAGTTCCTAAGCACTGTACCAAATTTAATCCAAATCGTTTGACTAGATCATATAGCTCCCATAGGACCAATCGGTCCAAAAACACGTTTTTTATACAAAATTCGATGTGTTTTGTTTGTTTGTAAAGATATTTGAAATAGCTTTGGCGTTCATATCTTTTTTAAGGTATTTAAGCACCGTGTCAAATTTTATTGAAATCGGTTGACTATATCATATAGCTCCCATAGGAACGATCGGTCAAAAAAAAATTTTTGCTTAAAAATTCTTCTGTTTTTGGTTTTTTGTGAAGAAATCGGACTTTATTACAAGCTAGTGGTACAGGGTATCCTAAAGTCGTCCGCGCCCGACTTTACGTCCGCCATTTTTTTTGAATTGAGACGTTAAAAAATGGAGGAATTTTGCAATTCGCAAAGTGTATAGGGCTGAGTTTTAACTCTTAACTTAATTTTTCCCTAACACAGGCTCTTATTTTATTTTTTAACTGTTACGTTGATGAGACAGTGTTGTAAAATAAGTTTTTTGCGTTATTTTTGTATTACTAAATTTAGGTATTTTTTAGACAATTTGTGATATTAAATTCGGTAAAAATAGTAAGCAGAACGCATTTTAACACAATTTTTACCAAGAGGTATAATATCCAATTTACATATTATCTAAATTTAAAAATTTATAAAAATTTGTTTTGTCTCTTGTTATAATATTATAGCAATATAAAGTTGTACGAAAGGTTAAAAAAAAATTGTTTTGAACAAATTATTAAAGTAAGAGATAATTTTCAAGTTAAACACATCACGGTAGAAATAGTATTAAAAATTAGAATGTACTTAAGGACTTAACCACCAAGCATAAACGAAATCAGGAAGGAAGAAACACAAACTCAACTAATAAACTAACAAAAAGGGCGTTCACGCCTTAGCCCGTTGACTTTTGTGCAACTTTTTAACGCCTCAACTAAATAATATCTAATTTTTGCAGTGGTAAAAATGGTTTTTGTATGACATTATTTTAATTACCATAGCACTTTAAAATTTAAAAATACCTTAAAACTAAGCGTTCCCTATATCAGACTGGTGCTTATTTAAAAAAAGAACCAGAATGGAACAGAACGAAACGGAACAGTGGTCCATTACTTATTAGCATTCAAAGTAAGCTAATTTTGAAACGAATTGGCATTCATGATTCTATGATAATTATTACCAATCCAGCTTATTTGCTATATAAGAGCTTTTCGTCTTGTTTTTTTTTAATCTCATATACACATTTAGGGAATTTTAATTGTTAAACTTTATTAGTAAAGTATTAGCTTAACGAAAGAAGTAATGATAATTGGTTTCTTCTAAGCCTAGTACGACAAAATTTTAAACTCCGCTTGAGTTTCTTTTCCACTAATTTGTAGACCATCTTCTCAATTACGTATATAATATAAAAGTTCAGAGGATCTATTTAAGATTTATTTATGTTAAGTTCAATTTTAGCTTTGACTGAGTCTTCCAATCGACAGGTCAAAATGATTTAGTTGCTGAAAAGCTAAGGATCATTTCCGAAGTAATTTGCTGAGTAGAATCCGTTATGTACCTGATCGGTTGAACTTAAAGAGTAAAGTGTCACCACAACAATATTTTGCAGCCTGTACATAACCTCAAAAGTAGCAAAAAAACGGCGATTTTCGGGTACATAACGTCAAAGATCTCAAAATCATGACATGGTGGGCCAATTTTGACTCCGGATTCGGAATCTATGCAGCAAATGACTTTGGAAATTACTCTTAGCCTTCCAACTAGAAGTACCCAGCCGCAGTTTGGCTCTATTCTAATAATACTAATCTGCTTTCGATTAGAAACGGTTGAAAACTTCAAAAGATTAAGGCAATATAAGTTTTACTCTGCTTTCCTATAAACAACTACAAAATGTTCCTCTCTGTTTATATATGAGCCATCGAATTTGGTATAAAGAGTTATGTGAGCCTAATAAACCAACTTTTCGCATATTTCTCTTGTCTGAGGCTTTGTCTGTGTGCTGACAAGATAAGAAGTAGAGTATTTCACTGTCGGACACTTCTGCGTTTGATACAAATAATTTTTTTATACTATTACTTTATATTATATGCGAGTGCTGAGTTAATGTGGCCAATGATTGTGTCTAATGATTGATTGCCAAAGATTATAGCCAAGTAGATTGCAATAGAGTAGCAACTGGGAAACACCAACACAGCAGACGCTACTAAGGCAATACCAATAATAACAACAACAACAACAACACCATCAGGTAATAACCAAGTTAGTTTCCAATTGCAAATGAAACCGAAATTGGTTCGCACACACAAACACACAGAGATCCAAATGGGGGAACTCTTCCAACTGGTTCCTCCTGTCGAGTGAAACTGAAAAAGCAAACGTGACGCTGCTGACCCACTGAACCTTTTCTACGGCTATGCCGGCAGCTGTGGGTGGTTAGACATGCAGAGTTGGTGGCTCTGATGGTGGCTCAGGGACTGGTTCGGGTTCGGGCTTTTGGGTCTAAGTTGGAACTTAAAGTCTTGACTTAAGTGCAAATTGCATAAAATATTGAAACACGAGTAATGTGCAACGGCTCGTGCATTAAAGTTTATTGATTTCTAGCGATACTAACTTGTTGCATAATTATTTACACAGAATAGTAGGAATAATATATATATTTATTATAATGGCAATTTCGGCATACAAATTGAAGTTTGGCTGGAAATAAATGTAGGACCGATAGTAGCTTAATTTTAACGATTTTTTAAATGCGGAAACTTTACAATATTACAAAGATTTGTGAAAAAAATTCTTTAAGTGGATTTCACATGAGTGGACCTATCCGGCTTGAAGAATAAAATAAATAAACCTTTGAGATGATAGAGGACCTCGAGCAAATGAGTTGATTGACTTAAACTTATTTTGGAAAAATGAATGGTCTCAACTGGTTTGTTAAATGCCCACGAAAAACGAATAAATTTTGATGGAAACTTAGAATTTCAAAGCAGTTTAAGTAGTTATTAAAACAACTCAAACAAATTTTTTTTAAATGAACCAGTTAAGGTTATGTTTGGGAGGCGAACTTCCAGTTCCAGCAACTGAACTGAGCCACTTATATGGTAAAAAAAAACTTTATGTTTAATTCGAGTTTCCAAGTTGTCCAACAAGTGCTGCCTTATGTTGGCTACGAATTGAAAGTGAAGGGTCTAATTTACATATGCAAGTGTATATTAGCCATATAAATTACAAATTGAATCCTTTGCCAGCTGCATAAAATACGCCAAAAACAACAAGAGCTACAACAACAACAACAACAAGAGCTAGACAGCCCACAGTTAAGAGCCAACAGCTAACAACGCATTGCAATTTGCCCGAATTGCCGCAACTAATTGGCACGTGTATAAAGGCCCCAAGAACCCCAAACAACTGAGACTACAACAACAACAAACACAGAGCACTACAAATAAAACAAAAACAAAACTACAAAAAACCGAAGCTCCATTGAAATGAAGAGAATTCACTTAAAATGCAAATTTTGTGTTACCATTTTAAGCGCCCGAAGTCGCACGTGGCCCCCAAAGTCAAGTCTTGACAGTCAGACCAACAATCAACCCAAAGGCAGTACAGTGAGTGCTCGCTGTAGAGGAAACAATTTATTTTGAGTTAAATAGTTGCTTTATTTGAAAAGGATTTTTCGAAAAGATTTTAGTTTTTAAAATATTCCGAATTTATTTCCTTACGAGGGACAAAGTTTGTGATTTTGAATTTTTGAGCGTAATTCATAGTGACCAAATGTTAAAAAATAATTTTCTTAATTTTTCCCTTTTTGTGCATCTAGAAAACATAATCTGACAATATGGATTAATGAAGTTTCAGAAATATCAATAAAAAGAATCGAGTTGAATTTTTCAATTTTTTCTATAAGGGAGATGATCTATACTCAAAAAATAAAATAATTTTTACTGTGAGCAATATTGTTTCTGTCGAGAACTCTTCACACCTTAAATATAAAATAACTTTTAATCTCAGCTTTAAGATGAAATATTTTGTAAATTTATTAAATTCGCAATCTTTCGTGGTACTTGAAAGAAGCTTTTAAGCTTGTAACATAATACGGATAAATGAGGCCCTAAGCTCCTCAATAAATAAATGTGAATAATAATAATCAATAAAGATAATCGAATTTAATTTTCTCATTTGTAATCTATAACGCAGATGAGCTCTACTCAGGTAAAAAAGAATTTAATTTTTAATAGTTTTTGACGACTATTTATGAGAATTTTTACTACTCTATTATTCTTAAATTAAGTATAAAATACTTTGTATCGTAGCTTTAAGACTAAACATTTCTAAAATGAGTACGAAATGCTTTTGTTTTCTCGAGGTAAGAGTTTTGGCCTGAGAAGCCATCTACCATTAAGCGCTATTGTACTAAAAATTATTCTACACCTTTTTAAAATTTGTATCTAGAAATCCCGAAAAAGTTAAATCACGCTTGGGATTATTTCGCAAAAGAAAAAAAGGCTCCTTCCCTACTTGCCAATTTGTTAGGTTCGTCATTTTGAAATTCTAGCAGCAGATTCGTGAATAGTGACCTCTAAAATCCATATTTGCACCCAACTTAACTTAAAATAATATACAAAAAGTATTTTTCAGTTATGATCATTATAGACTCGCCATTTTGAAAATTTGAAAAACTTATAAGGTTATTATGATCAGCTAACTCAAATTTATGTGAATATCATATAACAGGGATACAATAATATATTTCTCAAAATAAGATTAAAAATAGTGTTAAAATTATGGAGTTCCTTTGCTTTGGCGGCCATTGAAGCTTCGACATTTTGAGAAATCAAAAATTACCATACGGCATTAAAAAATAGTCGAAAACACTCCAATTTTGGGGTCGAAAACGTTAACTGATCTTAAATTAAATTTAAAGGTGATGGGGTGGCTGATTTAATAGAGAATTTGTGGAACGCGTTACTGCACGCGATTTGGGGTTATCAAAAAATCGAAGATGGCAATTTAAGAAAAAAAAAGAAATATCAAATCGTGGCTCTCAGGAGCGCCACATGGTAATAATTCTGTTAAATTTTTGATCAAGGTCAATATTAAATATACTGCTTACTCTCCTAAAATAAGAATTATATTCCCCATGAGAACAATTTATTTTTAACGCGAATGGCTCGCATCACATCGCGAAGTTCTAATTTTTGAATGAAGCTTAATAACGAAGTGTTTTTTTTTATGTTAAAGACACCAGCTCTTAAATTCTTTCATTGAGATTTTAGACCATAACGCTACAGATTTGCAAACTCTAAGATTTAGGCCCTATGCTCCAGTGGGAGATAAAGGAAATAATGATGATGATGATGATGAAGATGAAGATTTGGTTAAGACCTAATAAGTAAGTTCCAAAATCTTGCTAGTTATAATATTAACCCAAGTTTCAAAAAGAAGTTACGATTTTTTGTCCAGTTGATCATTTATAAATAAAATTTGTGACGTAGATATATTGTCAAAAAATTGCTTTAGTTAACATGCACCCTCTTCCCACTTAATATCATCTCCAGGCCATTATCGCGCATGTTAAAATTAAAACGCGTTCCTTTAATGACACAAATTGCTAGGACGGAACTGGTTCGGCTGGTAATTGTGAACCATGCCTTCAAGGCAGTCAGTAATTTAATCGGCCATTCATGAGACGCCTTCTCACTCGCCCTGAAGGGGTACAATGTATTCAAATTAATTGCATAAAAGATGGTACAACAAAACTTGATATATCTGATAAAGTATGGGAACACTTTGAACCATTTTTCTTTTACAAATATTAATATAATTTTTCACAGTTTAATCAGCTGGATAGGCCTTCGTTTTATAGTATTGGTATATTTATTATTAAAGGGGGGAAAAATAATATATTACATCAAATTTTAGAGCTAAGAAATAAAATTACTACCAGAAAATGCTAAAGCACTGAATATTTTCCTTTAGTTTTAAGCAAACCAAATATGTTTTTTTTTTCAATCGAAACTTTTGATCGATTTGCTTTCTTTTCAGTCTTTTTAACCGATTAAGTTGAGGTTCAAAACTTTGGTTCAAAGGATATTTAAAAGAATGTTAAGAAGCATGTTTTATGACTACAATCAAATTTGAAGGACATATCAAACCTTTGAAAAGAAACATTTTGCTAGGGATCTCCCGCAACTTCTTCTAAAAGTTTGCATCCCTAGTTTTTATTGTCTTCTGAATTTCAGTCTATTCGTAGATGGTATTCATGCATATTCTTCTTTTCTGGTCAGAAATATTTGCTTCTAGCAACAAAGCTTAAATTTCTTCTATGAATAGTTTCCACTGTACTAGTGCCTAGTGCTCCCATGTTTATATATTTTAGACCTATTCAGTAAGTAGTAGTGCATGCAATAGAAGAACGCTACGGATTGTGTTGCTCGTAATTTGTTGCCAGTAAAGTTGTCTTGCAACATGTTTACGCAACATTAAAGTCCCAAATGGACCAGACCATCTACGAAATAAGAGTGTCTCTTAAATGAAGATATAAAATTAGCTTTTACTTTTGGTAATGTAAGTGCCCCGTCTTAAGTGCGTGTTTTGAAGCTCGTTTTATAGTTAAATTTATTTTTTTCTGCTTAGTAATAAAATGTAAACAGTTAATTGGTGCAAATTTGCAATAATTTAAAGGATGCTGGTAACTCTGCAAGCGGAGCTGTGTTGCATGATACAGTGTGCCCCTGTATAAAGAGTCTTTATCAATGGTCAATAATATCATGATGCTGCGAGGTTTCACAATTTTCGAAATCTGTTGAGGGCCTTTATATAACTATGTTCTTTCTTGGCACCCTTTCAATATGTCGAACTAGTTATCGTATAGTGATGTTGCGAGGGTTTTGCTGATTCCAAAAGTTGTGGAGTGTCGCGTTCCTTCGCGGTAGCCTTTCAATATATGGAACTACTAATACTTTTCGGAACTATTCCTTTTGATTTCCTTCCAGATTTCGTTTTTCCGCAATATAATTTTCGAAATATGTACTTTGCTATAAACCAAAGATCCGTGTTCCCTTTGAACAGTTAATTATAGAAATCCCCATGCAAGTCGAATGACATTGAGTCAGTCAGGGTAAAATTTTTATAATTTTTATTCTTTTCTCTCAAAAAAAATTTTCAAGCTCCACCGATTCTAAATAAATTCAAGCACAATTTTGCTTAGCTCAGAAGAACGAAGAGTACCTGCTTCTTGGCAGGCAGTGATATAGTTATAGAAAATATGTTTTAGTCGGGATATCATGCCTATGAATTACTCTTTAATTCCCATAATTACTACGATGTTTATCCAAAATTGCCTTTTTACATCACATTGATGACTTATGTGCTTAAGCTTACTATTAGAATTGAGGAAAATTTTGGAGTGGTGCTGGTTCCCCCAAGATTTTGAAAAGAAATTTTGTTTTTTGGTCCATATGCATAAAGTTGCGATTTGAGAATACTTTTTGTTTGCTGTGCATTTTCTTTGATATATTGGGTCTCTTCCAACTTTCTCAACGGATTTTTTAATTTTTTGCTTGTTTTGCAATATTTTTTAATTTTGTTCGAGTTGCTTTCATAGTGCGGCTTTTAACAACGAAATATTTCACCGAAAACTTAATCTTAATCTAGTTCCTTAGCTCTTATAGTCTACGAGCTGCTCCGTCCAAAGTTAAGCTAAGGATTACCTTTTTCTACCTATAAGATTTTGAAGATCACGAACTTTTCAATATAACTCTCAATATAACCAGAAAAATGAAATAAATAGATCTAGATATATCCGTCTTTCTGATTGCCAGATCAGGAGGAGATCTTAAGCCACTAAATTTTCGCGTTAGATAGCCAGCTTTATTTGTTTAGATATAGGGGTTATTTTATACAGCTTGAGGCAGGCCCGTCGAAAGTGGGGAAATATTGGTAGATTTCTGGGGCCTTTGTTTTCTTAGGGGCCCGGTGTAGTTACTGTCCTACTTTCAGGACGCAATTATTCAAGATAGGGCGCAACAGAGAGGCAGGTAATTTTTTCCCCCGTTCCAGGAATTTGTTTCTACAGCTCTGGCTAGGGGTATGTAGGATAGGAGTAGCATGTCGTTATCCAAAAGTTTCAGTGTGAAACGATTTTTTAAAAGTCATAGTAACCTAATTTGGAAATCGAAATTTTTGGGAGTTACTGCACACTCTATACAACTTTTATTCAAAACCCCATGTGTTAAAAATATTTTTAGGGTACAACTTGTTTGTCTGTTTTTTATGAAGATATCGTAACCTTTGGCAATCAAAACTTTTTTGAAGTGTCTGAGCAAAATATAGAAGTCGATTATAATATGATAAGTACACTAACCATAACCATAACTAACGTACTCAATTTTTTTTAATAATATATAATAATTATATTATAATTATCCGAGATCAAGGTATATCAAGTTTGTCAAGTCGAAATGTATGTAACTATAGAAGGAGACGTCGGAGACACCCAAAGTTACCAAATTGATCAGGTGAATAGAAAGTCGATATACCCATGTCCGTCTGTCCATCTGTCCGTCCGTCCGTCAATGCGTCCGTCCGTGTGAACGCCTAGATCTCAGAGATGGTATGAGCTAGTATTGCAAACTTTCATTAGATCCCATATTATTCCATAGGAGGCAAGTTTATTTTATCGATATCGGGGACTAAATTATATAGCTCCCATGGGGATGTTTGAGACGACCTCGAAAAAAAAGCGTTTTGATGATATAATTCGTTTGTTTAATGAAGATATCGTAACCAAATTTGGCAATCGGAAAGTTTTTAGATAGTTCCCAATCACTGTGCCAAATTTGATCGAAATCGGTTGACTATATCATATAGCTCCCATAGGACCGATCGGTCCAAAATAACGTTTTTTAAAGCAAAATTCGCTATATTTCGCTTGTTTAATAAAGATATCCGGACCAGATTTGGCGTTTGTGAAATTTTTTAGACCATTTAAGCAATGTACCAAATTTGAACCAAATCGGTTGACTATATCATATAGCTCCCATAGGTCCAATCTTCCAAAACATCGATTTTTATACAAAATTTGTTGTGTTTCGTTTGTTTGTTAAGATATTGGGACTAAATTTGACATTCGTAAGTATTTTATAGTTCTAAGCACTGGTAAATCTTATAGCATACCCATAGACCAATCGGTCCAAAACACGTTTTTTATAAAATTCATTGTTGTTTGTTTGTAAAGATACGAAATAACTTGGCGTTCATATCTTTTTAAGGTATTTAAGCACCGTGTCAAATTTTATTGAAATCGGTTGACTATATCATAGCTCCCATAGGAACGGTCAAAAAAAAAATTTTGCTTAAAATTCTTCTGTTTTTGGTTTTTTGTGAAGAAATCGGACTTTATTACAAGCTAGTGGTACAGGGTATCCTAAAGTCGTCCGCGCCCGACTTTACGTCCGCCATTTTTTATTTCTTTTTACTGAGCTCCACAAGATCGATTAATAAAACCTATTAGCTTCAAGAAAAATTCTTGTAAATAAGTTTTTTTATGGAATAATAATAATCTTTCGACATTTATAAGTCTCGGCTACGGGCTATAAAAGTGCATAAGGCTAGAAACCGCTGCTAATACAACTTTCACATAAATATCTATTTATCGTTAATTTCCAATAGAGATCAGCCAAAATAAAAAATAAATTTATGAAGCATTTGTAATTTATGCTCAATGCAAGTAAATAAACCAAATTGGTCACGTTTTGAATATTCGATTCAAAACTCACACACACACACACTGACACACATGGCCATACAATTTTACATGCTCACACTAACACTAACTCCATGCCATATAAATATAAGCCAATTTATTTTGACCAGGCTAAAAGCAATATCAATGTGCAGCTGTTGCTTCTTCTTTCACTTGGCTAGTAAATTTGTGTTGTTGTTGTTGTTGTTGTAATCGGAGTTTTTCCTTAATTTATAACATTTTCCACTGACTGCACATTTAACTCATTTATAAAGCTCACACCAAATATAACAACTCTAACAATTTATAAAATAAATCGTTTGCAATATATTACAATTAATATTTCATTCGATTTTATTTAGATTCATATTTTAGACTATGGTAAAGTTTTGACAGTGGCAAAGACTCGTTTGGGAAAGTAGTTAGCGGCGTTCAATTCTTCTGGTGTTTAGGAGCGTTTTTTTAGACGTCCCTTATGAAGTTGAAAGGGTAGAATGCTCATGTTTAGTTGAGATTTTAAGGAAGCTGGAGTTTTTTTTTATTTATTTATTATTATTGTTGGGTGTATAAGTGTACTGCGACCCAGGTGGATCTAATATACCCCCTTCATGGCTTTGAGCTCTCCTAAAAGTCCGCCTGCATGTATTGCAGTATTTTATTTGGACTTATAGTAACAACGGTCTCTGGTGGGAGAACGTACATGCCCAGGAGCTTGTTTCTTTTACCGGCGAGTATGGCACATTCACATAATACATGCGAAGAAGTTTCTTCTATGCTACAGAGGCGGCATAGTGGACTCACTATCCACTATGCCAATTTTTTTTAGGTGGCTGCGAAGCCTCCAATGTCACGTCTGAAGACCCGCCATAATTCTCATGGTGTACTTCCCGTGCTTTATCATGACTTTGAACCTCTTACGGTTGTAGTTAGAGAGGAGAGTTTTTGACTGTATAAGCCCTGGTATCTGCGCCCAGTGAAGCAGTTGTTTTTTATTCTCACTCTATTCTTAGTTGGTCCCGTACCACGTGGTTACCAATCCCACAGTGTGGTTCAGGACCGATTAGCGGTGTTGCTGCACCGGTTCTTGCGAGTTTGTCTGCTAGTTAATTTCCAGGAATATTGTTGTGCCCTGGCACACATCTAATCGTGAGCTTGTTTGTGGAACCTAAATTATCCAGTGATGTTCTCACTTCTCTAACCAGCCTTTATGTAATCTTGGCTTTACTTAATGCTTTTATTGCTGCTTTACTATCAGACAGGATGGAAAAATCCTTTTCATGGTAATTCTTTTGCAGATTGAATTCTACACATCTAGCACAAACCAAAGCTTGGAAAATGCTGGTGTGTCTGCCTAGAGACTCATAATATTTGGTCCTGGGTCCTACTACCACATCAGTGAGTGATCCGTCTTTACCACTTAATTGTATGTGGTTTCATAGGGTGAACTGCCACAAGAGAGTTCCAAACCTCGGAGTTAGTTGGTTTTGGAATAAGTAGAAGCTTCAATGCCTTGGTTATTTGTATTCTGCAGAACAGATTACGTAATCGTAAAAGTTAATAGGGATATACTTTTTTGAGCAAGGTCTTCAATTTTTGCTCTAGCACTTTATTTTTAGTAGGAAGTTTATAACTTAGCGACTGTATAGATTTAACAGTATTGGTAAGCCCACGAAGTTCTTCTACAAAGGAATCGATTAATATCTTATGTAAAATGTGCGTTTTTATTTCTACGCTCTGAGATAGGTAATTATGCGTTGGATGGATCTCGTAACCCTACAAGCATTTATGCTGTACTATAGTCCCTGTTACCTTTTAGAAACGTGATCATATAATACCAATAACGAGCAACATACTTTTTTTATCGATCGCTCCTATGTGAACTCTATGATATGGTCTACGGATTTTAATTACATTGGGGTACACTGCTGGGGGTCCTTAAAAAAATTCAGAATACCAGCAAACAAAGTATCCATCTACAACTTTTCGTTTTTTTCTTTCTTCTCTGAAACACCCCTATCATCATCATTAATTCCTTTATCTCCGGTTGGAGCATAGGGCCTCAATAAAGCACTTCCACCACAATTTTAGCTCGTTGCATGATTTTCCGCATTCATCGACCTCTTTTTGTAGCGACCTCCTCCATGTTGTCTTAGGGCGACCCCTTTTGCGGCTTCCTTGGTGAGTCCAATCAAGAGCTTGACGGCAAACTTCCTTCACATCCTTCCGCAGTGTGTGGCCTATCCATTTCCTTAGCTTGATAGTGTTGGCCATGGGTTCCAGGTTGCACTTTTTATATAGGTCGGCATTGCTGATGACGTTTGGCCACCGCACCTTAAGAATACGCAGGAGGCATCTATTCACAAAACTTTGGATTTTTCCTGTTAGAAACACCCCTATGGCAGTTATATAATATAATCGCGATATCAAAAAAAATAAAATAAACTTGTCTTCTATGGAATAATAAAGGATCTAAACTCAAAGTTTGGTTGCTTTAGCTATTGCTTCTCTTCCAATACTATGTTGTCCGATGATTAACCCGATGCTTTGGTGATATGCCGCAAGCGCAAGCTGACTAGATGGCGCCACCAGTGGCAACAGCTGTTTTATTGTTTTACGCACTGAATTTGCAGTTCGTGTACAAGTTCCGTATTTTCGAACTGAATATTGGTCTTAAATAAAAGAATGTGATGCAATCGAAATAAATTATATTCCTACATATACCTTCTTTCCCATCTTCAATTGGATTTCAATTTTTTGGTGAAGTTCAACATTTATACCCATAAGTTTCTTACATTTTTGCCTTGTTAGGTTTCATAGATTGAAGCGTTCGGTAGAAAATACGGTAAATCAATTGCGAGGGTCCCCATGATTTAAAACATTCATCAGCTCAAAAAAAAGCTGGTAAAGTTACGTATCCAAGACCTAGCCCGAGGTTATTGATAAGAATGGGATAATAGACTTGTGGTCTGAAACGCCTCCTTCTGTCTATTCCATACATTGCACAAATCTAGTACACGCTTTCACCAGTCTAGGTACAGGGTATAAAAAGTTACGACAAACCAGTGTTGGTAATTGTTTGGGAAAAATAATTAAAAAGGGGAACTAATTTTAAAGTTTGGTCTTTGGTGGTCGTCTGTACTGGAGAACCCTCTCACTGAATAAGTATGCCAAAATTAAAAAAGTGATTATAACTATTGGATGCAGTACTTTTATTTGAAAGGTCTAGAATGTCCTTGCGAAAAATGGAGCACTGACGCTTTAGCCAGAAGCTTTATGGTTAATATGGAGCATTATAGATTCTTCCTTTCGGATGCACGCATTACCGGCAAATCGTATGGCATCGCGGTAGCTCTACGCCGCGACTGGAATGTACTTGTGAACGGAGACAATGATGACAAGACTCCTCCTTCATGGAGGAGAGATAAATATTTAAATGCAGCCTATGGCTCTTGCTTGAACAGCTCCAGTGAGGTAGAAGTGGACGCACCAACGGTGTCACCATTTGGATCAGTGCGCTGGTCCAACTCGGTGCGTTCAAAGGTTGTGTCCTCACCAGCTGGCACCTGCTTCGGAAAATCCTTAAAGCCAAACTTGGCGTTTTCAGTGACTACAGAATGAGCCGGTATCTCAGGCTTTCCTAAGCTGCAAGCTCATTCTCTAGTCACTAAAAACGCCAAGACTGGCCATAAGGACTTTCAACAACAGTTGCAAGCTGGTGAGGACACTGCCTTTGCACGCACCGAGTTGGACCAGCGCACAGATCCAAATGGTGACACTGTTGGTGCTTCCATTTCCACCTAACTGGCGCTGTTCAGGCAAGAGCTATTGACTGCATTAAAATATTCATCCTCCTCCGTGAAGTTAATGGCCTGCTACACAGCATTTTTGGTAGTGTTGCCATAATTTTTTCCGCTCACAATTACATTCCAGTGGGTGGCAAATGGCCAGGACGCATTGGCGATACACCATTGTTGGGCTGCGGTACCTATGCCGATGACTCTATTGGCGGCGTTTCCAAATCTGGTCAAGGTGAGACCATCATGCGCTATAATCTGGTTCAGCGCATTCTCGGCGCCATGAAGTACAAGGAACCTTCGGCTCAAGCTGCCGCAGAATTCTTAAGGTCTTAGTAAGAAATTTACTGCTCTCTGTCTGGCCCATCCCCCATATACTCCGCCTTTTGCTGCGTCTCTATTATCGCCTGTTTAGCTGCTTTATTCGTGGTGTAGTTCAGTGTAAAACGTTTTTCAAATAAAAATTTGCTGTTGAAATCCATTAATTAAAAACTATTGGTGACTTGCTTCCATGGCGTCAACTCACATCACTCTCAGTATCAGGACATTTAAATCCAGATGGAGTACATAGCTATAACCATTTCTGGTGAGTTCGTAGCGGTTGCAGCAGGAGCTGGACGTCGGTTTCTAGTGTGGACTGAGGCCGGCGGCACTGAAGATCGGGTTGGAACACGAGCTGAACGTCGGTTTCCAGTGTTGACAGAGGTCGACGGCACTGCAGTGCGGGTTGTAGCAGGAGCTGAACGTCGGTTTCCAGTGTTAACAGAGGCTGGTGGCACCGCAGTGCGGGTTGGACCAGGAGCTGGACGTCGGTCTAGAGGGTTGACCGAGGCCGGTGGCACTGCAGTGCGTGTTGGACCAGGAGCTGGACGTCGGTCTAGAGTGTTGACCGAGACACGCACCACTGCAGTTCGGGCAAAAGCAATGGGTTGCGTTGCTCCAGTTCCACCTTCAGTAGCAGCATTATTCGATTCCCGAGCTGCTTCAGTGTTAACGTTTGTTAAATTTCCAGAAGGTCCTTGTTGGGAAGACATTTTGTTTTTTTTTTGTGCGAACTGTACTATATGAGAGAATAAAATATGTAAGAAACTAAACCAAACTCACTTCAATTCGTCAGGTAGCTGTACTTACTTTGCAAAATATATTTCACCAAACACTTTATGTATAAATAAGTGTGAGTAGCAATGTGCTAGTATTTTTTTTTTTTTGATTAATTATTTATTATTTTTTTATTTATGTTTTAGAAAAATTCAGAATAAGCAATTAGTACTGCTCTAAGCACACACAAATGAATAATGACTAGAAGCAAAGTTTAGACAAACTTTTGCTAAATCAGTTTGACATTTTATGCAAAGAAAAATATTTATCGATAAATGCGTTAATAAAAACATACCTCGATTTCCAAAAAGATAAAATGAACTTGTCTTTTGTGATATAATAAGGAATCTCGGTTGAAATTTTTGTTTCCCTCGCTCATCTCAAAGAAATTGTCGTTCATAAGAACGCACTAACGTGATTTATTTACGATAGTTCCTAAGCGTGTATTTTCATCCCAGTTATCGAAAAAAACTATTTGCCTACGAGTTGGCAGGCTGTGCCAGCTATCTCAGATTTTTTTATAGATTTGACAGTTCTATAATTTGTGCAGCTATAAAAATTAAAATTTTCACAGTCTTAAAAAGAATTACAGAGTTAAATAAAAATTATACCAAGCGTGTAGAAAAGCTAAACCGGGTAAGAAAGTCCAAAAGCAAACCGTCGATTACGCTTCATTTGACCTTTTTTTTGTGCAGAATTCCAAACATGGATCCCAGCGAAAGTAGTGAACGAGAAGCAGCAGTAGCTGAGCGTAATCATGACCAAGAGGATCCTGTGGAGCGTCGAATAATGCTGGGTGGCATGTTTCTGGGTTCCGCGGATGTGAGCGATGAACAGCGATCTCGTGCATCCAAGAGACTGCAAACTGAGTTGAAGCAGTTTCAACGCGAACCTCTGGAGAATTGCACTGCGAGCCTGGAAGGCGATAATTTATTTCTTTGGAATCTGAGTTTGCAAGGACCAAGTGGCACCCCTTATGAGGGTGGTGTGTTTAACTTAAACGCATTCTTTCCAGGGGATTACCCTTTTTCTCCGCCAGAAATTGCATTTACTACAAAGATCTATCATTGCAACGTGGGTGTGCTGGGCATTGTCTGCATGGATATGCTTAATGATGAATGGGTGCCAACACAATCGATAAGGAGTATATTGCTCTCTCTACACATATTATTGGCGGAGCCAAATCCTCTTGAACCCATGTCCATTTCCATAGCTGCGGATTATTGTTTAAACCGTCGCAAGCACGATGCTGATGCACGCGACTGGACCAATCGCTATGCAAAGCCCAAGGAGTCTCAAGTCACTTTGAAGGAGTGATTTGGCTTTATGTGCAATACGAAATACGAAACATAATCACCCGAAACTGACTAAATTAGCATAAATTTTTACACTAGTTAAGAGTTCATATTTCAATTTGGCCATCTCTTAAAATCGTTTTGTTAAGGCATCTTGATTCTACATCAATACTTAATCAGAACTTGTATGCTGTGTGATTTGTCTGTTATTAAACCATCTTGATGCCAAACTTTTATCATATCTTTTATTTGTATTCGAATCTTTGTGTCAATGTTCCCCAAATAAACCACTTTTTGCCCCGGGCCTTAACACTCTAAGAAGGATTAGCGATGGTAGAGATGTGTTGAAGCGTCGTGACGTCACTGCCAATGACCAGCCAAATATCATACCTCTCGAAAGGAATATTTTTTAACGTGTCGATGCTACATTACATAATCCATTAGGTATTATTAAAAATGGCGTTCGTAAAGTCGAGCGCTGACGGATTTTATTACAAACTAGTGGTATAGGGTATTCCAAAGTCGTGCGCGCCCGACTTTACGTACGCCATTTTTTTTTTTAATGTAACTTTGGGGTGTCTCCGACGACTCCTTCTTCTATATGTTAAATACATTTTCGGCTTGCTTAAACTTAATATACTCTTTGTACCATACGGTACAGTGTATAAAAAAGACTTTTAGATTTATCAAAAAAAATGGAATTTTATGTTTTAAAAATTAAATATGAGACGTCATATAATACTTTGATATCAAAAAAGTAAAACGATATTGTCTTTTGTGATGTAACAAGGAATCCCAGCTAAAATTTTGGTTGCCCTCACTCATCTTAAAGAAAAACTCGTTCATAGGGGCGCACTAACGTTACTGATTTGCGATAGTTCCTTTGGGTGTATTTTTTATCCCAGTTATCGATAAAAACTATTTGCCTACGAGTTGGCAGTCTACGTTTCATTTTGTTGTACATTTGACAGTTCTATAATTATTCGACAGTCTGTATATTTGTGCTGCTTTAAAAATTAAAATTTTCACAGTCATAGAAAGAATTACAGAGTTAAATAAAAATTATACCAATCGTGTGGAAAAGCTAAACCGGGTAAGAAAGTCGAAAAATCAACCCCTCGATTACGCTTCATTTGACACATTTTTTTTGTGCAGTATTCCAAACATGGATCCCAGCGAACACAGTGAACGAGTAACAGCAGCAGCTGAGCGCATTCTTGATCAAGAGCAAAGCGCACAGGAGCGTCGCATAATGTTGGGTTGTGTATTTCTGGATCCCTCGGATGTGAGCGCTGAGCGGCGATGTCTTGCATCCAAGAGACTACAATCTGAGTTGAAGGAGTTTCAACGTGAGCCTCTGGAAAATTGCACTGCGAGCTTGGAAAACGACAATTTATTTCGTTGGAATCTGAGTTTACATGGACCAAGTGGCACACCTTATGAGGGTGGTGTGTTTAACTTAATCGCACTATTTCCAGGGGATTACCCTTTATCTCCACCAAGAGTTGCATTTACTACAAAAATTTACCACTGCAACGTGGGCGTGATGGGCATCGTCTGCATGGATATGCTTAACGATAAATGGCTGCCAATACAATCGATAAAGAGTATACTACTCTCTCTGCACATATTATTGGCGGAGCCTAATCCTCTTGATCCCATGTCAAATTCCATAGCTTCGGATTATCGTTTAAACCGTCGCAAGCATGATGCTGATGCACGCGAATGGACAAATCGCTATGCAAGGCCAAAGGAGTCTCAAGTCACTTTGAAGGAGTGATTCAGCTTTATGTGGAAATCACAAAAAATAATCCCAAACTACATGACTAACTAATGAGGCATCACACTTTACAATAATAGTTACACCTAGTTAAGAGTTCACATTTCAAATTGGCCGTCTCTATAAATCGTTTTGTTAAGGAATCTTGATTCCCGCTTTATACATTTTTACATCAATACTTTATCAGAACTATACTTGCATATTTTGTGACTTGTCTGTTATTAAACCATCTTGCATCAAACTTCTATCATTTTGTTTATTTTTATTGCAATTTTTGTGTCAATGTTCTTTAACCTTAACACTATTAGCCACGAGCCTTAAAACTTCTATAAGGGTTAGCGACGGTAGAGACGTCAACACAACTACGTAGCTATTGCCAACGCCTGTGTTGACGCGTCGTGACGTCACTCCGCCACTCTCATAAAAGCTAGCTAAATGTCATGCCTCTCGAAGGAAATCACTTTACCCCAAAAACAAATTGTATTTTAACAAACTTTGACTATTCTTATCTGCAAGTTGTATAATATAATACGTATAATAGAACTGGATCTAAATTCGCAAAGGTGGTTTCAGTACCGAATTAATCAAAAAGGCAAGTACCTGAGGGCCCCGTTCCTTCGCTTAGAGCTCATCAACATGTTGATGAGTAAAATAAATAAACTTCTTAATTTAAGCAATTTTTAATGTCTAGATTCTACATTATATGATCAATTAAGTGTTGTTTAAAACTATGTAACTATGCCTACCGATGAAGTAACAACGAAAAGTCAGAAAGAGGAACAACTGTTCAAAGTAGTCCTTTTATATAATTTTTAGTTGCCCTGTACCGCCTAGGGAATCAACATGCTGTTAAGAAAACAAAAATGTATTTTTCAAGTCTTATACACTAGATTTTTACTGTACGCAACGTTCGTCAGTGGAAACTATTCACATTCTATGCCGGGAGAATAAAATATAAAGAGACGAAGAGCGGAGCGTTGAAAAAAATTGTGTGCAAGTAGAATTAGATTCTTGGGTATTCGAAAGCAAATTATTGCTACATGACAAGTCCAAGTCAACGAAGTAATTCTTCCACATGATAACTCTGCGAGATATTGAATTTCGCGAAAGAACTTCACCTGCTTATGGATAATAATAATAATATACCATATTGTCACGAAGAATCCAACCAAAAAGTTCAGGTTTTATTAACACTACTTAAGGTTAAGATCCTTTAGGTTTTTCAATTATGTTTCAGGTAACCGAGGGGGGGCGGATATGGATCAAGAGACGTCAAAAACATAATCATGAAACTTTTTTGATAAATATGTTAAGCCCACGGAGTTTATTTAAACTGATAAATATTGATCTGATCATCTCAAATTGCAGAAGTTGAAATTTTATCGATATCTGCTGGATACTTAAAAAGGCCCTTATGACTTTTAAGTCTCCATATGTATATAAACGAAATGATGATCTTGCATACTTTATAGACTCACAAACTATCCACTATATTCAAAGCACACTTTTGTGTTTTTTTTCCTTATGAAGTGTGGAAGGTTCTTAGGCTTTGTTAAATTCCAGTAGGTGTTCATGGGGCGTTTCAAAGGTTTTGTATATCTGCAGTATATATGAATAAGTCAGTGTGGTACCGATTGGGTTCGAATGCGTGAACCTATTGATAAGATACTTAGATTATGCGATAGCCACACCTCTTACGGTGTGCAAAATGATTTACAAATAAAAGATTTACATCGATATGTCGAAATCGTGTAGGTGAAAACTCATAAGAAACAATAAAATGCATCATGAGAGGGTGAATAGCAATGACAGCAGTAGCAACGCTTGAACAACAATTCACTGGAAATTATTTTAATTTTATTGTTCACATTTGTTTCGATTTTAGGTGGCATTATTGTTTAAATTAAGGCATTTGTGCAGTGCGAATTTAACAATTTTTGATAGTGAACAAAACAAAAAATTGAAACTGGACAGTTTCAAAGAAGCCATTGTCATCGTTCATAGTTCCAGAGAATTGTTTGGTCGGGCAGGACCGGCTGTAGCATGGCAATGGGATGAATGTTATGGAAATAAAGAATATTTAATATTCTGGATGATCTGAATTAAATAATGAAGCCATGGGATTGACGTGCGAAGCAAGTAGTAGGCGGATCCTACTAGTATAATTATAAATGTCAGATGTTAATCTATTGCTCATCTAAAAGTTTTAATCTCTTTGCATTTTGTGGCTTTTATTGTTCGTGAGCTTCATCTGGTAAAATAAGCTCCAAGAAAAGTCTGCTAGCTTTAAATTTTCTAAAAGTCTCCTTAGAAAAGATTAAAGGGCATTAGGATCTTATGCTATGCAACTTTAAACCAGAGCGCTTCGCTTACGGAGAAACGATAGGGACCTTTTAACTTTATGTGGTTTAGTAATGTAGGAGACATTCAATGTTCAGGACTCAAAATGACTTTGATTACGAATCGACATCTCTTTTCTGTACAGTGAGCTTTGGAAGTTAATCTTTCGTCTAGCGGGATTCTAAAATATTTAGACATATTCATATGGGGAATGATTATTTAGCAATCCCCGTCATTCGAGCACGCGTTTCATCCTAGGGATGAACGTAAAATCTCCCAAAAAGGCAGCTTTAAAGCTGAAAGCGGACTAGTACGAAACTCAAGACCTTTGAGCCATTAATTGATCAAGTGCCGATGACTGCGCAAATTCCCAGTACTTGTGCTCTTATAGCTGTCATTTTCCACTTATCTAGTATTTGGATTAGTTTTACTCTTAATTGGCATTGTGACATATGCAACAACTTTGTTGCATTTGCTATTGTTAACACAATTAGCCATTTTGTAGCACTGGCAACAATTTTGTCACTCAAGCTCCAAGGTGTTGGCATACTCTAATACACGCGCTTGAATATACCCATGTGTAAGTATGATATATATAGTCACACAGAAAATTATTCGAACACCTTTAAAATTGAACTGTTAAGCGTTTTTGAATTAAAAAAATATAAATAAATGCTAAGAACATTAAGGGTATTCAACTGTAAAAGTTTTGCATAGCTTTAAGGGTATTCACGATGCGCAAGTGCCCAAGTGAAAAAGTTTTGCTCAGGCACATATTTTAGATTAGGATCTTTTATTGGTATTATTTAATACTCGTTGTATTATCGCAAATTAAGTAGTTGTTAATGTTCAAAAGTTTTTGAAATTTTGTTGTATTATTAACGTTTTAATATTTTTCCAGTAAGATATATAGTTTATACTGTTGCTCGGACTATCCATTGTGTACAAATTTATCCAAAAATTTCAAGGCACTACGAACTCTCAATCAATTCAAACTAGCAAAAAGTTTATTTTAATCTTCTTCTTCTTCTTATGTGGCCATAACAACCCGATTACCGCCTGCCTTAAAACATCTCTCCAGGCGCCTCTGCATTGCGCGCGCCTTCTCCATTTGGTCGCACCGAGCGAAGACAGGGCCCTTTCCACTTGGTCTTTCCAACGCAAACACGGTTGTCCTCTCTTTATCTTACTCTACCCTACAAACCTGCACCTTATAAGCCGAAAAATGTAAAATGTCTTTCAAGAGTTTTTTTTAAAAGATAACAAAGAAAGCAACCTTGGATTGTTTTAATAGCTAATTATGCACAATGGTATCTTAGGCTGTTAGTCTAGCACTTTTGCACTTCTGCATCGATGGACAACGCAGTGAACACCTTAAATATTTTTATTTTATTATTAAATTTCCTGAAATGTAATATATCTCATAAGAGCTTTTTAAAAAGTTAAAAAAGATACCAGCTTTTGCAAGTTTTAAGCAGTTGATTATGCACAATGGTTGCTCACGATGTTGGTATAGCACTTTTGCACTACTGCAACGATAGACCACTCTATGAACACCCTATTTTGTATTAAGTTTTAAAAGTGTTTGAATGATATCTTTAAATGTCAAATATCTTCCAAGAGCTTATTTCAAAAGATAAAAAAGAAAGCAGCTTTGGACAGTTGTAAATAGCTGATTATGCACAATGGTTAGTCTAACACTTTAGCACTTCTGCAAAGATGGACAACGAAGTGAACAACCTAATTATTTTTTTTTAATTTTAAAAGGGTTTAAAAAATGTTTTCAAATGTAATATATCTTCAAAGAGCTTATTTTTAAATTTAAAAAAGAAAGCAGCGTTTGACAGTTGTAAACAGCTGATTATGCGCAATGACAGTTGTAAACAGCTGATTATGCGCAATGTTTTCAAATGTAATATATCTTCAAAGAGCTTATTTTTAAATTTAAAAAAGAAAGCAGCGTTTGACAGTTGTAAACAGCTGATTATGCGCAATGGTTAGTCTAGTTCTGCAACGATATACAACCCTGTGAACACCCTAATTAATTTTTTTTCAATTTCAAAAGTGTTGGCAAATTTTCTATTCTGACTGTATGTGTGCATATGGCCAACACGGATTGTCAACAGCATTGTTGGCTTGTCGACCTGGCCACGATTCTTGTAAGCTCAACTTGGTGTTGATTTGCACCAAAAATCAAACAACACCAATAACAAATCGAACAACAACAACAACAACACCAACAACAATTGGAATTTATGTAAATGATCGTCAGGCAATGCGTTGACAATATGTCACATGTCACTTAGCTTGGCAATTGCCATTACAATCGATATATAGTTAGATATAGCCATAGATTTTTCACTATATATATACATATAGGTATATATATATTCGCATAAGTATTGTATTTGCCTTTTAAAGCCTAGTGCACCCGCACGTTATTTGAAAACTTGAAAACGTTTGGAACTTGACAGCATTTGACCTCAAAAATGCAGTTTGAATATTTTCTACACTGCCTGATTGCTGACTAATGCAATCTCTTGGGTATTGTTGTTGCTGTTGTTGTTGCTATTATTATTATTTTTGTTGCAATTGATTAATTGTCAAATTGCTGAAATGAGTGCAAAGACATGTTCGCCCGCAAAGCCAAAGCCAACAGGCGTAAATCATTTTTCAATACCAATCCAACACTCATTTCAATAGGCGTCAGTTTTTGGTTTTTTTTTCTACTATTTGTTATGCATATCTCCATATTGCTATCTCTAGCTGTGAGCACTGCTCTAATGAAGTTGTTTTCCACACGCTCTGTGGCAACTCTGGTTATTCTTCCCGTTCGCATTAACTCAGCTCGCGCGTGCGTGCTGTCTGTCTCTCTGATTGCAATCGACAAAATACCAACTCAAACTCAAACAGTTCTCTACAGTCTCTGGTGTCCGATCTCCTTCCTTCAATCTCCAGTCCCCCAATCTCTCAAGCTCTCCTCTAATCGTTGTTGCCATTCCCGTCATGGCAAATGATTTATATGCTTTGCAATCAGCCAGACGATATAGTGCGCTTTGCTTTATATTGTATGCTCCGATTTGATATATGTATTACATATTTTTCATCATTTATTTTATTTTTTATTTATTTTTTGTTGTTGTTGTTGTTGTCTGTGCCAACAATTAACGCATTGGCGCAAAAAGTGCGTGCCAAAAACATTGATAAACATCAAGTTTGGCAACGTTGCGTATGCGTAATGTGAGCAAACAGCAAGTGAAGGATATCTAACGAATTGCTGTATGAGATAAATATGAGGTAAGACAGGCTGAACCGAGAAGAACGATGGGGTAAGACTTAAAACATGATGGTTTCTGGCATTTACAGATTTAAGGACTTGGAGGATCATTGAAGGGAAACATATATTTTTTATACCGATCATTATGATCATTACAAGTGACCAGAAAAGTCAAAAACTGCAGGAGATTTCAAGGGTATATGCAATTTAATATGAATCTACTTTAGGGCAGCCGGTAGTATGGCAAATTTTTAAACCAACGATATCGAGAACGTTAGTTTTTCCTTTTTACCTTCATATAAAAAAAAAAAACAATAATTCATCGAACAGAACAGGGACCTACAGTTTATAGCCGAATCCGAACGGCGGTGACTTTAATTAATAGAGACTTTCATGGCAAATAGCGTTTTTGAGCTAGCGATGCCAGTGCTATGCAAATGCACCAATGCTACTAAATTTTCACTTTTTCATTAAATTGTTCTACACAAACTTTTTAGGCGGGATGGTTATTAAAATCGTGAGATGTTTCAATAATGGCCACCTAATCTACTTGAACGGCAATATGTTCGGACTGCTTGATGGTATAATTTTAAAGCTCATGGTTCAATCTATGGCACCCAGGGTTTATTATTCACATCAAAGCAGCTGATAGCAGTTGATTTAATATTTCTGGACTCTTTTCGCAACTACGTCCGGTATTTGTTTTTTACTTTAATCCAATCTCTAGCAGGTTTGGTGCCTTAAGATCCAAGAGAGTGCACTAATGCAATACGCTCTGTACGATTTCTTTGTCTTAAGCCTTCGAAATAGGTCACCCTACAATATATTGCCTAGTATTCTTAACCTGTCTAATCTTAATAAAAAATCTTGTGTTGACCATTTCTATTTGGCTAAAAAGTCTGCAAGCAACTCAAAATCATAAAAACAAAATGGAACAGAATGGAAATGGGACAACATTTTTAAGAGCTTGTGAAGGTGCGACATCTTTAGAGATTTGTTATTCAAAGATGATGACCCTTTGGTATTCGAAAAGCGACTCCGAAACAAAGGACAGTTTGCTGGATTGAATACCTCAACGTCTCGACGTAGGAGACAAATACGAGATTTACGGAAAAGACTGTTCTTCACATCATGATGTCCCTATAGCAAGGCCGAGTCTTAATAAATTACATTAACCTTACTTTTTAGTACAAAATATTAGACATAATTACCTATCGCTAGATCCATATGGTATGACTTTGGTTAATCTTCCAAGCTCACAGCAATACTTACATTGATTAGGTGCAACAATCATAAAAGACTCGGCTGTTATTAGATTAAATTTGGAAGCCAGATAATAACAATTGGAAGCTACCATTTCGGACTTCTGCCAGATATTGATGTCAGTCTCGATGCTGAATGAATGTATTGATACTAGGTATTTATTATTCCAGAGGAAGAGCAACAAGATAACTTCGTGCATGGATGTACTTAAGATTGTGTTCCATTCCCTATTCTCTTTTCTGAAAAAAAAAATTAACATGGCAGAATATTGTGAACAAAGACTCAATGACTAGAAGGCTATCTTGTAAAAAAAAAATATATTAGCCATAATATTTATGGAAAGTGAAGTTCTGTGAGTCATTTTAGACTACCTTTATACTATATGGAGCTAAATTTTTATTGCGGCTTTGCACCGAAAGCCTAGCGACAGAGGTTGTCGGTTTATATCCCACGTTAAGCATGGTCCTGTATTTCCCACTTTTCCTATTTCCCTAAGTTTTCCTTTCTATTTAATAACCTTATCACTTACTCCCATTATCGGTATCACAAAGGGCCTGTTCTTGACCTAAGGCAGTTGGGACTCTAAGCTCCAGCTGCCGCCTTAACCTACCTACCTACCTACACCAAAAGCTAAGTGTGATGAATCCCCGAAATAGGCTCAAAGACTGCAGATTTATGGGAAACAAGTATTACACGATTTTAAAAATATTGTTAGTTTGGAATGGTTTTAGCAGGAGATCATAAGCTTTGATTTTTATAACCAAAATGCTTGACATAAACTCGTCAATGGCTACCTAAATTTCTGAGACCATCAAGAGTTGAAGAAATTAAATTACAAAAACCGACATTTTACAATTACAATATCAAAATGGCCGTCGGTGGCGTAAGTGGTAGCGTACTCGCCTCTAAAACAGAAGGTCGATGGTTCGATTCCCCGTAATAGCACAGGTGCATTTGTCTAGCACTGGCATCATCGCTAGCTCAAAGGCGCTATTTGCCATGAAAGTCTCTATTAATTAAAGACACCGCCTTTCGCACTCGGGTATAAACTATAGGTCCTTGTTCTATTCGAACAGTTATTATTAGAGATCCCCTATGCCCCTATAAGGGGTCTAACAAGGAATTTTTTTTTTTTTTTTTACTATAAAAATCAACTTTTATTTTAAGGTTCGATAAGCTAAGCCCACGGCTTTCAAAAATAGTTCGTCTTGCTTCGGAAATCGAATGTTTGGGGCTCCCGAATTCACTAAAACGAATTTTTTGTGAAGCTTAAAAACCGAATATTTTGTTGCAAGAGGAATTTAAAACAATTTGGTTGGAAATGTGATCGTATTATTATTAAGTGAAATTTTTCTAATCCATTTTTAAATGGTTTGTCTCCTGCATAATGGAAATTTCATGGTTTTCATTACGAAAAAATCTCAGGAGTAGGAATGGCGATTGTCGTAGATAATTTCCCTCGATTAATGTAGAGCGAGTACGCAAAAATGTTCGGTCTTAGGATTTTTTTGGAGTACGGATCCGTAGTGAAATTCCGTATTTGTAATAATCGGTTGATCAGCAAAATATATTAGCAGAAATGTGACATTATCAGACCATATCTTTTATAAGTCCCAGCGTCATTCCTACTATTGCCTTACTAAACTACCTGGAGCTGTATGTAGACTGATGTGAGCCTAATTAAGAGGCGCAATGTTGATATTTCCACAATACGTCCCGCTGTCCTCATTCACAGCAAATCCTTTGTCTTGCAATTTTCTATTACTCTCAACATATCAATCGATAAAAAACAAAGCGCAGATATATCTCCATTTTTGGGAAATTTAGTAGCAGAGTATGCTTATTATAGGGTATTGTATAGTTTTAAATTCTATGTAGATAAAAAGTGTGCTCATCAAGTATGTTAGGTTTTATTATTTCATTGAGAGAGTTTTAAAACAGTGCAAGATTTTAGAATCAAGGCTCTTCTACTCGAGGAAGACTCGTACTAGCGCGAAAGACTCTTATACTCGCAAAAGGCTCTTCTCTCCGTGAAAGAATCTACTAGTTACGAAAGGCTCGTCTCGCTCTTGTGAGACGCCTGGATCCTCTTTATAAGGCTCAAACCAGGAACCTGGTTTTTCCATAGCCAAAATCAAAACCATAGGGACATAACCGGAAATTAACGACCGTGCTCTATTGCTTCAGCTCTGTGTAGTGCATTGATTAAATTCTTAATCTAACATCATTGGAAGTTCGTTACTACCAAAAATACAACTTTTCAAGTATTTTTTCGCATTACAGCTTACGCACATACCCAAATCTTTCTTACCCTACATTCCCAATTTCAAAGAGAATCTTGAAGAAAAATGTACTACAAGTTTAGCCATTTGGAGCCTACCATCCATCATCCATAGGAATTATGATTAGCCCAGATTGTCTCTAGTAATCTCAGTACGAATTCCATAACGAAATCAACTTGCTGTCCAACAATGCAGTCCGGAGATTGTGAAAAGTGTTTGCCAGCAAGTTTTCCTTCATGACCATAAATGTTGTTTTCATATCATTAGGCGCGCCATTATAACAAATATTTGTTAACAATAAAACTAACGAAACACCATTAAAGTTGGCGAACAAGTCAGCACCTAATACCCCAGACCCAATATATACCCAATATCCAATATGTATCCACTAAAGGTGCTCCATGCCACATGGAACTGGGTTGCTTGGTGCGCACAGCAGTTGCCGTTTCGCGTTTTGCTTTTTGGGTTTCCAAACTGAACTCTGACCCTCATTTGCGATCAATTCGTGGCGATTTTTTCGGACGAAGTCTGTCTGTCTGTTTGTGCGAATATTTAAGCATGTCTCGCTCTCCCTCTCTCTCTTGTTGAATCTCTATCTTCTGAACGTGCAAAAATGCAACAAAATTTAGTTGCTCACTTTTATGTAATTTCCCTTTTCTTTGTGTTGTTGATGTAGACAAAGGCTCTCCGGCTGTACGTCCGTCTCTGGGTCTGACTGCCCGCTGCTCTAAACGAGCATGAAAGTGATTGGCAATAATTGCATAATCAGCCACAGCAGAGTCAGCGAGAATCACTGGAACAGGTTGCAGCTGGGATGAGGCACACTGAGGCACTTGGAAAGATAATAAGCGGAGCTTTAACTGCACAGAAGTTGTCGCCTTTGTTGCTACTCTCCTCATCTAAGGTCATGAAGGAAAACAACAGATGGCGCCTTTTGTCTCGTTCTGTGTTTCTATCTACGTCACAAGATCGAAATTGAAAGTGAGGTGAAGAAATTGGCGTCGTAGATAATTCCGAAATTTTTTCGTGGTTTGTTTTTAGAGGTGTCTAAGATTTGTGTAAGTTTGAGCAGGATATGTTTACTGTGACTACCTTTAGGTGGATAGTCCATTCTCCTTATTTAAGGTCATGAAAGAAAAAATCAGGTGACGGATTTTTCTATTGTTCTGCGAATCTACGTCACAAGATCGAAATTGAAAGTGAGGTGAAGAAATGGGCCTCGTAGGGAATATCCCTTTTTTCCGAAAAGGGTACCTCACAGAGAGGTGGGGCACTGCGACCAAAAGGTCTTTTGTACCATACCCTAAGGATAAAACAAAAGACTTTCCGCATTCCTCATGAATAGCAGTAGGTCTTTTGTTGGTGTTGACCTGAGATGGAAGGGACTAATCCGTTCCTTTCCCATGTGACAGGCTCTGTCTCATGCCAACGCTGGGCAGTCACAGAGAATATGCCTGCTGGTTTCATCGTCTCCTAGACAGAGCCCGCACTCTGAAGAGTCCGATAGGCCAATTTTCTGTAGACGATATCTAACAGTGTGGTGGCCAGATAGGTAAGCTACCAGGAGCTTTAGGTCTGCTCTTCCAAGACCTTTTGTCTTGATTGCATCCAGAGGTTTGACTTTTGCTTGACGAAACCCCGGAAGGGAGAACCAGTATCTTATGTTCTCCTGCGGCCCATTAGTTTAGCATGGTTTTGATCGTGGACCAACCAATACCACAAAACGGCGCAGGAGATGTAATCTGGGTGGAGGCACCCGGTCATGCTAGATCGTTAGCGATCGCGTTACCATCCACTCCCGAGTGTCCAGACACCCAACATAGAACGACTTTGTTCCGGGCGGACAGGGTTTGGAGGTAGTTATAGCATTCTTTAACCATCCGGGAGGAGATGCTCCAGCAAGACAATGCCCTAATGGCAGCTTGGCTATCTGGAAAAAATGCATATGTTTGCGCCCCTAGTTCCCTTGAGAAGGATATTAAGGACGCACATCTCTATGGCATGAATCTCCGCTTGAAAGACGCTGGGCCAGATGCCCATTGCGGTAGAGATTCTGGTGTTGGGTCCAACGATTTCAACACCTACAGCCCTGCTCAGTTTTGGACCCATCAGTGAACCATTGTTGCCATCGGGGGTCTCCACAGGGGCTGCCATCATCCCAAGTCTCCCTACTAAGGAGAAGAAATCTAAATTATCGAAATTGAAAATGAGGTAAAGAATTAAATTAATTAAAAGTCACTTGCAAGCAAAGCGCTTGCCAAAAAGTCAATCCTGTGACGTCACAGCAACATGCTTCTCATGCGAACTTAGCGATCCTGTGCCACCTTTTGCCTTACTTCAAGATTTTCGAGAGGCTCTTAAACCTTCTCTGATTCATAGCCAACGAAAGAGCAAACAAAAATAAAAAGTGAAATTTGACATTGAAGCCAAGACACGAAATGCACTTCGGCATTTTATTTTTTAATATTATTATTTTATTTTTATTTATTTTTTTTGGTGTCAATGACTTTAGCAGCTAAGTTGCACATTCAATAAATGACTTTTAAAGTATTGTTGTAGCTTAAATAAAAATTAAAGTAACACAACAATTCCCTTTAAAACGCCACAAAGAACAAACATTCAGCATATTAGAGCTATTGGATTGCAGCGGGCTTATGGAGGGGGCTTTGAAACACATTCTCACACGAAAGGTAAATAAAAGCGAATTTATCACGCACCATGACTAATTTTATGCGCAAATTTACGACACAAAAAATAAAATAAATATAAAAAATAAAAATAAAACAAAAGTCGTACTAAAAGCTCTGGCAAAGGCCAGCTCAATATTTGCCTTCTTAGTTACTTTTTTTTTATTTTGTTTATTTTTAATATTATTTCAAAATATATATTTTATGTATTTTTATGATCAATGCAAAGTTCATTAAATTATTGCACAATTCATGTGAGGTTTGTATAAAAATTTATGTGGTGTTTGTTGCATTTGTTTCTGATGAATAATTCGAACTGAACATGCAACCCAGAAGCTGAACTAGAGCAACAATAGATTATTTGGGGGGGACTGGAGAATTCTAGAGAGACATGCTGGGTTCCACAGAACAACAGCATGAGGTCTTTCTTGAGAAATGAAATAAAATACAAGGTGGGGTGGCGCCGGTTGGAACATACGATAATTACCTTAACTTTAATAGTGGATATCGTATTTCAATTTGTTTTTAACGCTTATTTTTCAATACTTTTCCTAATCACATTTTTTATGTGTAAATAGTGAAAAACTGGTTCGAAAGTAGTGAGAGGCTTCATACTAATTTTAGTGACTGTACCTATTGTAAAAGAAATTTTCCAAAAACATCTTGTTTTAGAGGATTAAAAAATAAAATTTAAATGTGGAGGATGTATTGGAATTAGGTACCGTTTAAAAAAAAATTATTAAAAAAATAGCTTAAGCTGTAAATAATTTTGCTAGATCGCTTTGAATTTCAAATAAAATTTTTTTGTTTTGGCCACGAATATAAGGAAGAAAATCGAAATCAAATAACCTAATTTTTTTGAAAGTATTTTCCTTAAATATGAATCACCATTTTTCTAAGTCCCTAACTTATCGCTATATGGTGAAAATACGAATATAATCTATTTTCTATTTTTCAACAGTGCTCAAAAAATAAGATCATTTTTTAATGTTTTTTTTTTAATAAGAATGATTTTTTTTGTTCCGGAGTTTTTCAATTTTAGAATTGTCTGTCACGTATAGAGAATCAATAAGGTTTCTATTGATTTCCTGATCAAACGAGTTATAAAGTTATTGGAGCTAGGTATATTCGTTGCATTTTTTGTGTTACATATGAATGCTAAATGATTAAGGTATCAAAGAAAAACAAACGAAGCATTCTTTCTAACCATTACCATATAATCTGATCCGACGATATCCCTAAATTATTCGCCACCGCTATCACCAAAGTCACGATGTATTTCACCCTGCCCAAGGTTCGGCCAGCGCGACAATGAGCTTAAGGTTTTTGCCGAAAATACCATCTCCATATCTGGGTGAACAAGACATGGTTTTCGTTCGAAATCGTTTTATTACCCTCTTAAATGGTTCCTAAAACAATCTCTTTATCATCAAATAGGGGCGCTCTTTAATGTTTTCGAAGTATTTGAAGAATGCTCAAAAATTAATTCTCTTACAAAAAAAATTTAATAAAAAGTGCCTGCTACTGAGCTAAACGTATTTTTAATGGCATAAACGATTTTTGATGTTATTTGGTTAGTCGCTCTTCATACTTTTATATCCTGTACCTGAAGTTACAATAAGTATTCTAAGTATGTTTAAGTCGAAAATAGAGAATATATATAAGACTAGGGGGCTTGGCTCACTGCGTGTTTCGTATGCCAAACCTAAAGTGACAAATGTTAAAATCTAGACTAGTTTTTTCGCCGCAATTCAGATAGATGTCCCGTTGGCTTCTTTTGTAGTATATGCCACTATTATCATTAATCCTTAAAAATAGTAAATTTGCCAAGATTGAAATAAATTTTTTGACAAAAAATATTTTAAATACATTTGTAACAGGGTATTTCATTGTCGGGCACCGGGGCGACTGTACCTGTCAATCAGGAGACTATCATTTGGCCCGCTTTTCTGTCTTTCGTCTTGTTGTAAAATTACGCTACAGTTCTATTATAAAAACGACGAATTTCTAAAAAGATTTAAAATAAAACTGTTCTCCTTTTTAGCTCAGCACATATTATAATGCATTTTATATTGTAAATAAATAGATCTTTCAGATAACGCTGCGCATATTAATAACACTTTCAAATACCAACTCCAATCAACTTAATCGTTTGTTTAGCCAAGCTACCACCACAAGCCACTACCAAGTATGCCATTCCTTGCTAACAAAAATTATAAACAATCCCCACAGAAGCATCGACAAGTAACCCGTGTTAGATAATACTTCAACAAGCCGAAAAAACTCTGTTAACACTCGACGGCTACTACTTCAAGAATTTTCCGATATTTATCAATAGTTAGATTAATTTTGCCGTCAAGCCATAATAACGTTTTAAGATGCCAAAGTGTTTTGTGTATTAAACGCAAAAGTAAACGTGACTTCCAATAACATTTATGTAATTGTCAAGAGTTTACATTTATTTATCCCCAAAGCTAAAGAATCTGCGCATAAGGCCATGGTAGTAGGTAAGTAGCCCTGGGTATGGAGCGAGGGGGGTGCACACACCTAACCAGTGTTGGCCATCGTTGAAGTCATTTGAATGTGTAAATGTTTTTGGCGATTGCTCCATTCGCAGTGTGACTTATGCGGGTGCTACAAGCCATGTAACAAAATTGCCATTAAAAAAAAATCGAAAAATTGAAAAAAATATATACCAAAAAAATTATACCAGTTGCGAGCAATGCCAACCGCAACAGGCAACAACATTTGCCACAACAACAACAGCAACAGCAGCTACATGAATGACTCGTTACGCCTGACCTATGTTGGCCATTTGTTGCACACACACACAGATACACACACACACAGATACATTTAGTATCTATGAGTGAGTGTATCTGGCTGCATTTTCTGGGCTTTGGCCGTACGGATTTCAGCCGTTTTTCTACCGTCCTCAATTGCCTTGCTGAATGGCGTCCAATTCGATTATTCTAACATGAATTATAGTTCGTGTTCGTTGAATGGACAATTATGAATTTATCATGTTCAATTTTACACACTGATATTTTCGTTTGTAGCTGCTTTACTTGAAATCCAATTGCTGCGATTGTTGTATCGAGTACCGAGCAGTTATAAGACCGACCAGATATTTATGTACGTAAGTATCAGCACATAATTAGTTTTTACGAAAAATTTAGGTTGTGCACAAATTAAGTTGCAAGATCTATCTGTAGGCCAAGATACTTATTGAGAGTAGTGGCTAAGTGACTTAAGAGTGCCTAAGAGCAACAGCATTGGAGAAAGAAAACTCCAGCTGATCAGTGTTGTAAAAGACACAAAGCAATTTCACTGCGTGTGGTGAGTGTACGAGTGGTGAATGTAGCGTGGTGAGTGCGAGCGTCGCATTTCCTTTTAAGTGGTAACACGAGTGTAGAACATGTGCTTTTTAAGGTAATTTTAAGATTTTTTTTTCCCCCACAGAAACTTTAGTTTATATTCAAAGACCCAGTAATTGCGATATTATATATCTTTGGAGCTACAAAAATTTGTTTTTTCAAAGTAATAAATATAATATTATACCCTGTAACTTATGATAATAATGGTATATTAAGTTTGTACAAGCTGAAAATGTATATAATAAACTGAAGGGGAAAATCAGACAGCTCCCAAAGTTACCTATAATATGTTCAGGGTACTTGCGAAGTCGATATACTCATCTGCTGTTGTCTGTCTGTATGAACCAATTTTTCAGATTAGATGCGTTAGGGGAGACAAATTTATTTTATATTTGTGATATCAACGATTTTTAATATAGCTCCCAATAGCATGTTATTCAGAGGTCCTCGGAAAAAACCAAGAGTTTTCGAATAGAAAATTTGTTTGTTTCATCATTTTCAAAATTGGGAGTTGGTAGTTTTAAAACCGATCAAAAAACGATGGCTAAATTGCGTGACATGGGCTTCAAACTATTTCCGAATGCATCGAATTCACCATATCCGGCACGCAGCGACATTTTGCTGTCCTCAGATCTCAAGAGAATGATCGCTGGAAATAATTTAACGCCGCTGTGAAGAGATAATCGACGAGACCGAAGCCTATTTCGAACCGAAAGACAAATCAAACTACAAAAATGGTATTGAAAAGTTAGAAGGCCGCTATAATCAGTTTTTCGCTGATTGCAACTATATTGAGCAATCAAATCGAATTTTAGCAAAAACAAAAAAGATTTTTTTAGAAACCATATGGACAGCCGACATATTAGAGCTACTCAATCAAATGCGGTTAAAATCGGTTGAATATATTATATAGCCACCATAGGAACGATCAGTCAATTAAACGTTTTTTGCACAAAATTCGTTGCGTTTTGATTTAATGTTTTTTGATTCTTTGTAAAGATATCGCAATCAAATTTGGCATTTGGAAACTTTGCAGAGTTCACAAGTACTCTGTTTATTTTATCAAAATCGGTGGAATATGTTATATACGCTCCCATAGGACCAATTTGTTAAAAAAAACGTTTTAGGTGCATATGCGTATGCGATTGAATCTTGGGGAGCAATGCAAAGCAAAGTGCCCAAAAATTGAACCCACAGGATGAACCGTTTCAGAGTTGGTCATTTTTGAAGAAATGTTTCTTCAAACATTAAATGGCCACATAAACCAAATTAACAATTTATATAAATCCTTTCTTCTATATTCGGTAATTTTTGAGAGTATTTTACATTGCATTGGGATTCAAGACTTAGAGTCTCCGGGGGGTTTTCCACCTCGAAGTGCTTTTACTATATATGAGAGCTTGCGAAAGACTATCAGCCCATTTTTCCAAATTTTTGGGGGCGGGGGTCCGGACTTGAAAACCCCCGTGGATCCGCCACTGCTTAGGCTGTTGATGTTAGAATGATACGGGGCTATGTCATCAGAATTTGTATTATTTTCGATTGCGGACGCAGACTGCAGAAAAGTCAAAGATCTTGCAACTAAACGCGCATATAATTTTTGATCCGGGACTATATTAAGTGGCAGGCTTTCGAAAATGAATCCAAAAGCACTTAAGCAATTGTAGAATATTATTACAATGTAGATCCAGATTGACTTAAATTAAAGAGTCATGAAAATTAGGCAAAGTACTTAATAGAGCTACTGATTGCACTTTAATCCGCAATAAAATCATGAAGACATATCTTCCCTTTATTGACGTTTTAAATTTAGAAAGAGAGTAGTTCATTGCTATCAAAAATACTTGACATAATGTCCATGTTGTAACTTTTTCAATACTAACATACTATCTAAATTCCAATTTATTATCCATAATTATCTAAAATAAGAGTTGGTAGAATGCACTGTGCCAAATCAGTGAGAAATTTAATTTGTCATATTATACACATAGAGCCATTTAATATTAAAACAAAAAGGTTTAAACACTTATTAAAATTCTATTGTTTCAATTTAGCAGTTTTATTATCACTTAATTACTGTTTGTTAACACTTGCCAGCAAAATGAGTTAACATTAAATAAATTAATCTTAGCATTTTTAATAATAAATTAGCATTGTTTATAACTCTACTAGTCAGACAGACCCCTCCCTAAATACTAAACACCTATTTTATTTCAATTTTCACTTGACAATCGATTAATGCAAATTTGTTGTTGACAAAGTTGCAAAAGACTCCGAGTCGATGGAGCTTGCTTGAATATTTATTAGGTCTGGCAACGACAAATTGAAATGAATTTCGTATAAGATATTGATTTCAGCAATTAGCGAGGAATCGAGACTCGTAATTAAACCATTGACTGTTAAATGACGCGACTGCGTTCCACTTATGGCCAAAATCAGTTTTGAAACCGCACTTAATGTCATACAATTAACTGCGATTTGTGGCTCATAATTTTGGCTCAATTTGAAGCTACTGGCAACTGTTAAATTGTCAATAGACAGAAAGACAGACAGTAAGACAGTCTACCACAATGTGGGTGTTGCCATAAACGTCAAAAATAAAAACAATGTGCATCAAAAACAGCCAAATGGGGTTTTCAATGAGCCATAAATGCTGTACGCCTTTAATAAACTTGGCTATAACAAGACTTGAAACTGGAAATCAAATTGAAACTTGCTTCGAAAAAAATTGTCGCAGCTTTGAAATCAATGAGAAAAACTTTCAACTGCAGGAAGATGATGATAGGCAATTTGAGATTTGGGGATATCGTTGTGAAGCTTGACAGTTAATGCATTATGGCCTACTGAAGGATACATATTTACGTCATCTGTGATGATAAGCAGTTTGTTTCTTTTTAAAAGCCATTTTTTTATAGCGCTGGTGTTGACAAAGATAATTTTTCGTATAAAAATGTGTACGTAAGGTTGGCGAAAACGGGGATGGTTAAAAGAAATGGGACCTATTATTTAGAAGATGGTTTAATACGTAGGAATTCCCATGCTTTCTGGCAGGGAATTTGTAATCTTGTAATCAATCCTCTTCCGCTACCAATTAATGAGTTGCTTCGATAATATTTTGTGCTTATCTTTAGTTTCTTCCAAATAACTACCACTTTCATGACGCATTGGAAGACTGGTAAAGATTTTTGCGATAATTAACAGGTCGCTATGCTCCAGTTGGAGATAAAGGAAATGATAACGACGATAAATTCTCAGGACCCTAAACGAAGTCTTTCTTATCAAAATTTTCTCTATACAGAGAGCTGCTCTATAACGAATTTCCAATTGTTTTTTCAAGAAGACTGGTCTTAAGACCTTCTAATGAATTTTATATGCGCTATGAGCGAAGAGATCATCGTATTAGAATAGCACTCCCTTAACATTCGATTTTCGATCATATAGTAAATTAACACAAATTAAATTATAGTTGCGTCTCTGGTTTGGTATCTTTGGTCAAGTTGGTCTTTAGTTCAATTGACTGAATTTATTGGCACACTCACGCATAAAAATCATTTATGAAACTCTTTTTAGGATACTCTTTAGGTGGAGTAGAGTACTCCAGGTTTTTTATAAGGTTTGTAACAGGCTGAAATGATCATTTGAATCGGTCGAGTAGAGATGGCCCAGTTTTTTTAAATAACTTTTCCGGCTTCGAAACCTGTTTAGAAAATGTATATAAGTAATTTATTTGAAATTATTTACTTCAAATGCTTAACTTCCTAGGCTGAGGAGTTAAGCGCAGTCAAGTAAAATGGCTTGAGGGGAGTTAGTGGAAAAAATCGTTATTCTTTGTTCATTAGGATCACATGCTACCAAATTTGTGTCTTCCCATTGGTTACACACCTTGCACAAATCTTATCTTCCCTTGACCCAATCGCTACAGCTGTTAATTTTAATTTCGGAAGAAAAGAAAGTGACTTCAATTTTAAAGGTAATCTTTTTGGCTGCAGGAGAAGTAATTCTTTACTTTATAATCCTTCTTTATAATCAAAATTTCCACAGCTGCTAACTTTATTCTCGAAATAAAATCAGTGACTTAAATTTTATGAGTCTGACTCAGATTCTTGAGTTTCTTTAGATTTCATTGAAGAAAATTCATCGGAAGCAAATTTCCAATATCACAAATGTTTTTAAAAACTAGATGCTACAAAAAAGGACAGCTGTTCAAAAGACTTTTGAATTGCTTCCATTGTTACCATTCCAATATATTTAAATAAGATTTGAAGTTGACTATTTTAGTATCTTGAAGATACTATCACTTGATATAGGAGTCTAACTATTATAGCTTGATAAAAAAAATATTAAAAATGTGTTCTATTATTTGAAACTTAATTTGATTAAAGTAAATATATAAATTATTATAAGTCCAGATTTTGTTATGTATATCGGAATTCTATGTAAGATTATGCTGTCTAGGTTTGAAACTTTGCCCATATTTTGGGAAATTAAGGGGAGGTTCTTTTGAATTTGGACGAAAAAAAGGCAAAGTTTCAGAATTATTTGTGGCATGATGGAAATACATACAAACTTCCTTCTTTGTTTGTTAAATGCGATTTTTATTGTACAAAAATAATAATAATAAATTCAAAATGGCAACTGGAAAATGGCGGCTATTATCTGCCTCTGCACGCAGGACATTGTCCCGAATGAAAAATGCTTTTTGTTTTTGAAATTAATTAAATTTTCTATAGCTTACACTACCAGAATGAAAATTAAAAAAAATATTTTTTTTTGCTATTTGACCTTGTTTAAAAATAATTTAACAATTTTTCAAGCCATACAAAAAATTATATCTCTTCAAAGATGCTTTAAATAAAAGGAATCGGATCAATAAATTCTAATGAATTTCTGATGAAAAAAATCTAATTTCTCGGCCAAATTTGAAAGGAAGTTTTTAAGTCATTATAAAAAGGTCTCAGTACAGTATAACTTCCCTATAATATGAATATATGATTGTTATATAGAAAATGAGTTTCGTTCATTGAGATTATACATGAACCGTATTCTTTTTGGAATAATCTAATTTTTGCAAATTAATTAAAAGAGAATATTTTTGGATATTTTATCCTCCAAAAGAATGCTGAAAAAACAAGTGAAGTTAAGAAAGAAACGCACCAAAAGATCTTAAAAAATTCCATAAATTACCAAAAATTTGCTTTACTGGGAATCGTACCTTAGTCTCTAGAAGTTGACTCGTTAATTTCTAAGACGATTCGAACTCGCTCCTCTAAAATTTTACATTTTGAAAATATCCAATAATAATGATCCGATTATAATGATATTTATACAAAAATATTTATTGTACCCACAGAAACTAACCACAAATTGTAGAAAATTTAGCAATCTAAATTATTTGGGGAAAAAGAAGGCGTGGTTAAAAAAAAGGCGAACTTGATCTCTTTAGCCACAAAAAAGTAAAATTTTCAAATTTGGTTATGCTGACTTCTAAAGTCTAAAGTCTAGACTCAGGGTTCTTTACAATCGGATAAATTCTTCAAATTCTCCACTATATACCGAATGCTTGGGATCATTATTCTACTTGAGAAACGAAATTATTGAACAAAGAAAAGATTCCTTAAACGGAAATACCTTGCCAGAAGATCCTAGAACACTTTAGTTCTACAGAAATTCGTTATTGAGAAGTTCTACTGTAGTACGTATTCAATTTTCATCACATACGCTACAAATCTTGGAAAATTTCAAGAAAAGTTACTTGAGTTCACGCTTCGAAAAGAGCATCCTGACTTCGGCTTACCACTTTCATCTATTTTTCCGGCCTCTGTGCCATATCGTATCATAAGCGATAAAGAGACCAACTTTTGAATTTATTAAAATGCAATTTTCACATTGCACTCGGACACTTTACACTACGCTACACTTTGCTTGTTCAAATGTGCGAATGTTGCATGTCTCGGGTTGTATTTTTTTTTTATTTTTTATTGATTTTTTTATTTTTGTTTTTAATGTTTTTTGGCGTCTGAACAAGTGCCGACTGTGGACCAAGCCCGGGCAAGTTGTTCAACTGCTGGCAGCACAATCAATTTTTCATAAATTGTAAAAATGTATCTCTAATTTTTTTTTTTTTTTAGTTTATAATTTTATATTGTGGGCAAAGCGTTTTGCATTTTTATGTGCTGCATTTTGAGTTTGAATTTTTTTTATTACCGGGTATTATTTAATGACAGGTCATAGATAGACATAAAAAGTTTGTAGAAGTGCAAAATATCATATGTTGAAATAAAATTAAACTAGCGATTATTTATTTTTTTGTGCAATCAACTTTGATTAATTTGTGTTTATGGGAATTCGTACAATTTTTCCCAGCCTAAAGCATATTGAATTGATAGCACATAAATTATTTAAGTACGCTCATAATTTATTTATGATTGTTTTATGAATGGTGCAACCTTTTAATGGGTAAGCTAAATTGTGTATTAGTCTCAAGTATTATTTTTAAGAAAAAATAATACTTAAAAAAAAATAAATAAATTCTTAACTAAATTTAAAAAAATATTTTCAATTCACTACTTAAAAAAATAGTAAATGCGATGATAATTGTACTCAAGAGAGCAAATACTATACTAAATTTAAAATTGGCCGTAGTCGTTTCGACGAAGATTAACCTAAATGTGACTAAATTAAAAATAACCATCTTAGGGTCAAGGAGAAATAAAAAATTGTTTACATATTTTTCATAAGTCGTATTTTATATCAGAATTTTAATAAATATTTCAAAATAGTTTAATATTAATTATAAGTTCGTGGTAATATTATTTCGCTTCTGCTTTTATCTAAAATTTTCTAAAATTCAATAAATTGTCAACATTTTTCATCGCTTTATAATCAACACTTGAAATTAAAATATATTTAATTATCCATTAAATATAAAAAATAAACCATACACACACACACACACACACACACACGGAAAAAAAGTCTCTCCAGGAATTGGGCAATCGCTTGACTTGAGACTGGCAAATAAAAATGCCTCACTTGTCCACATTGGACGCCCGATTAATTATGAACAGCTGAAAGCGCGCCATTAACATGAAAAGTCAAATCTATCTAAATATTTGCTTAGGGGTCTTTAGGCCTTGGTATGCCATCGAGTTGGCCAGTTGGCTCTGAATAGACCGAACGAATGAACTGGCTTAAAGTCGCGCTTTCTTGGCGCTCTCTGGCCAAATGTGCAAGTTGGCAAGTCATTTTTATCGCCCCGCAGTAATCTGAGCTGCACGAATGTGCCGACATGGACAGACGGACTTGGAATCGCAAAGAGCAATATATATAAACGTACATATACATATATACAATATATCTATAGTACTTTAATATATATATGTGTATGTATGTATGTAGTACGTGTATAAGTGAGCATAACATGGCATCATTTGCTGGCAGGCGCGCTTTGGCTTGTTGTACAATAGTTGACGGGCATCCTCTCCAGCGCTCATGTCTAGGCAATCCTATACCCTTGCTGAGGGTCTATTAGTTGGGATGTTTTTAACGTTATGTGATGTAGGAAAGTACTGAAATATAAAAGATGATGGAAGATGAGTGATAGAAAATGAGAGATGAAAGATGAGAGGTGAGAGATGAAGAATGAGAGATGAGATATTTGGTATGAGAGAAGAGAGGTGAGAAGTAAGAGGTGAGAAATAAGAAATGAGAGATGAGATATGAGATGTGAGAGATGAGAGGTGAGATATGAGACTTAAGAGATGAGAGATGAGAGATGAGATATGAGATATATGAGAGATATGAGAGATATGAGAGATATGAGAGATATGAGAGATATGAGAGATATGAGAGATATGAGAGATATAAGAGATATGACATAAGAGATGAGAGATGAGATATGAGATATGAGATATGAGATATGAGATATGAGATATGAGATATGATATGATGAGATATGAGATATGAGATATGAGATATGAGATATGAGATATGAGAGATATGAGAGATATGAGATATATGAGAGATTTGAGAGATATGAGAGATATGAGAGATATGAGAGATATGAGAGATATGAGAGATATGAGAGATATGAGAGATATTGAGAGATATGAGAGATATAAGATATATGAGAGATATGAGAAGTGAAAGATGAGAGGTGAAAGGTGAATTGGGAAGATTAAAGATGAAATATAGCTGAATCACCAATCCTATCATGTAGGCATCTTTGATTATATAAAATACCCACGAATATCCTCGTCTGTATAATAAAAAGATCTTGAAGGAGAGCTGGATTGCTTACATTTTACCAAAATGCATTATCTGCAGGCCTGCCAAGTTTGTCGAATTCTATGTTGATATCTTTCCCCGTAGGAATTCCGTAAGAATTTTTTTTCACGTATTCACGTATTGGATAGTATGTGCTTGAAAAAATATAAATAGAAATTTCCTATAAAATCGTTATCTTGACTCAATATAAAGTATAATTTATTGTTAGAATTCGATTTTTTTTACACAAGGATCTGTTTTTACAAAGATCTAGTTCTTCGATACTAGAGAAATTAGGGAAATTGGAGGTATATCATAGAAGGGATATTTCAAGTATTTATACCATGTACCGTATGGTACCAAGGGTATATTAAGTTTGTGCAAGCCGAAAATGTATGTAACATATAGAAGTAGACGTCGGAGACACCCCAAAGTTACCTAAAATATGATCAGGGTGAATAGAGAAGTCGATATACCCATGTCCGTCTGTCCGTCTGTCCGTCCGTCCGTCTGTCCGTGTGAACGCCTAGATCTCAGAGATGGTAAGAGCTAGAGTTACCAAACTTTCACATTAGATCCCATATTATTCCATAGGAGGCAAGTTTATTTTATTTTTTTGATATCGGGGATAAATTATATAGCTCCCATGGGGGTGTTTGAGACGACCTCGACAAAAAAAAAGCGTTTTAGATGAATAATTCGTTTGTTTATGAAGATATCGTAACGAAATTTGGTATTCGAAAGTTTTTTATAGTTCACAATCACTGTACCAAATTTGATCGAAATCGGTTGACTATATCATATAGCTCCCATAGGACCGATCGGCCAAAATAACTTTTTTAAAGAAAAATTGGCTATATTTCGTTTTTTAATAAAGATATCCTAACCAGATTTGGCGTTTGAAAATTTTTTAGACCACTTAAGCAATGTGCCAAATTTGAACAAAATCGGTTGACTATATCATATAGCTCCCATAGGTCCGATCTTCCAAAAAAACGATTTTTTAACAAAATTTGTTGTGTTTCGTTTATTTTTTTAGACGAATTGGTAAAAATTAAGAAAATAAAGTTCTAATTAAAGATTATGATATAAAATTTTATATTTTAATAGAATATCTTAAAATCTAATAAATTTTCAAACCTTTTTTCGTTTCAGAGTCATATAAGTTGCCACATACGTAAGTACTTTAATTTCTTATCAATCAAATCAAATGAGGAGAAGTTCAGAATGATGGACTTCTGTTCACAAAATGGAATTAATCTCATTTTTGGGAGAAAGTGAGATCAGTTCAAAAAGTAAAAATTTAAAAAAAAACTTTTTTATTTCAAAATTTTGCCCATTTTTTAAAAAAAATAATATTGAATATATTTATTTAAATGGAGCATTGCTGTAAAAATTTCCATATTTTTGGTATGTTTAACTGGAAAATATTCATTTATCGATTTATCCAAGTTTACATTTAGATGGTATAAGGAATACATTTTCTTTTTAGTCCAGAATTTCTTTTTAAATTATGGGATGAAAATTCTAAAACTTCGATAAATTAATACATCGATGGTTCCCAGTTAAAAGCATAGAAATCATTATAGTTTTTCCAGCACTATTTAGGCGATAAGGCTTGTCAAAAAAATGTGTAGCATCAAAATCGAAGAGGTCGACTTAAAAGAAACAACAAATTTTTCGAATATTTTGGTTTTTTATTTCGGAGAAGTTTACCTTGAAGACATCCATTTATCGATATATTTAAGTTTAAATTTAGCTATTATTAGGAATAAATATACTCTTTGGTCCAGATTTTCTTTTAAAATCGTAATATGAAAGTTCTAAAACTTGGATATATCGATAAATCGATGGTTCCCAGATAAAAGCGTAGAGAACATTGAACTTTTTCAGCACTGTTTAAGAGATGTCGACCTAAAAAGTCGCCCTTTTCACTTCTTTTCAGATATATTTTTTTAAAAATTTCAATCGATTCTTTCGGGGTGTTTAGTATTGAAACATTATAAAGCTAAAGACCAGTTTCAATTTTAAAATACATATATTTCTTTTAAGTCCTTCGTCCAAAAAGTCATCTTTTAGAGTATACAAAATTCTACGTCCAGCATGTGAACACCCCTATATTTTGCCACACTTTGGTCATGATGATGCAACTTTTGAGCAGGAAACTGGCAGATGTTGACCAGTTTATGGCACTGCCGCTTCTTCTGCCTAGAACTCGAAACAGGTTGCCTAAAAACAAGTTGTTGGCGCTTGTCCTTAAACTGGGTCACTATGTTAGTTCTTTGGGAGTTTATTTCTTTCTATATATATCATTGGGTTGCACATTTAATTAGCAGCATCGTAATTGCAACTGACTAACAAAAGACTTGGGCAACGAACTTTTGGAGGTCCATAAAATGTATAACTTTTATGGCTAGCCAAGCATCGTGTCATTGCCAGCGGCATATCCTGCCCGTCTGGGTTGCCCCAGTCAGTGGAGTCTTTTTTGAATCGGTTTAGTCTGTTTACACTGTTAACCGACTATCTCTCTGGTTAACCGACTTGGCCTGCAGCTTGTTGTCTTTATTAGCATTGCGGTCATAAATCAAAGCGCCAGCTCAGCACGCCGCACATGTGGCCGGCCAGCTTATATGCAGCCTCGAGCTGCATTGGCAACCCTAACCCGTCACATGCCCCACCACAACACATTGTTCTTCGTAGACAACCCCAAGATTTGCTTAACATGAGCATAAGTGAAGTTTGCCGTCGTTGTTCGTCAGCGTCAACTTCGTCGTCATCGATGGCCATATTTCAAAATTAATCCAACTGCCAGCAATGACGAAGTGTTGCCAACTCTCTAAACTATTTGTCTAGTATTTGTATTTTTTTGTTGTTTTATTTGTTGATCTGGTTTTTCCATGTAGTTTATAGAAATAGAAAACAGTATAAATCAATTGGTCATGCTTTTGCTGTTGGCCAAGTTATTACTCAATTTTAGCTTGCGGTGACAGGCGAGCAAGGGAACTGTTGTTGGTACTAATATGATTTTTCAGAGGGTTAAGGAAGGTTGTTAAAGTAGGCTTTAAGCAACTAGCTTTAACGTATCCCTTACAATTTTGAGGTAGTTTAGTTTAAGCCGACTAATTGGTTTTCAGATCTTACTAAGATTACAAAGATGTAGTCCTGAAATAATTTACATTTTGTTATTGAAGTAATTGGTATACATCCTTGGTAAACTTGAAATACAGCCCTTGCTATGAAACACAATGCTTATAATGGGGTTTCCACTTGGCGTACGCCTTCTGGAAATTAGTATCCAGGATCTTCTTCGTAGGCGCCTGGACTGACCCTGACCTTGTATTCTACAAAGTTGTGTTGTTTTCTTTGCCACAACTGGTGGTTAAGATCATCCTGGTACTTTATGATTATCACGTTTGACTCTGGAACAAACTTCGGGAATAATATTTTAGACGCTACCATACACAATCTCTAACTCGTGGGGCACTGAGACCTGAAGATCTATTGTACCCGTTTTTTAGGACAAAAGACTATCTGCCTTCCTTATGAAGGACAGGATTCTTGCGTTGGTATTTATTGTAGCTGGAGTGAGTTGATCCGCTCAACTCCCAAATATGTGATTCACTCCTACACTATTGCTGGACTGTCCCACATGTTTTTGGTAGTCTCGTCGTCTTCAAAACAGCGCCTGTACTCTGAAGAGTCCGATAGACCCATTTTATGTAAGTGATAACTCGTCAATAAACAGACCAAACTTTGTATGCAGCTCAAAGGCAAGATGCTACTTTGACTATATTTTCACCAATCCTTGAAATTGATGAGGAGAAGCTGCTTCACTCTCCCACCTTACACTCTTTTTCTTCCCTCTCGTCGGGCCTGCACGTAGGTATTTGCAATCATTCCAAGGCGTTTAGATTTGAATGACTTAGCTCTGTTCAATACTTCTTTCCATCTAAACTATCGACGGAACCTCTTAATCAGCGTTCAAGGAATGAACAAGCTTGCTGAAAAATATTAATCTATTCGGAAGGTCACCCTCTACCCCGCCCAGGTGCACCGCCTTTCACCGGAGCGTTAAAAAGTCAATCCATTAATAATATAAATAGGTATATTTTAGATTCTATTCTTCATGTTCCGCAATGCAATATGCTTATAGAGTGATGCATTAGAAGTGAGCATCGAATCCATTTTAAGTTGACTTAATAGATTTTATAAAGTTTTTGTTTATTGAGAATCGATCTTATTAAGTCATGTAATTTTGCGATATTCCTACATTTCGCCGAAATGATCTGAATCTTATCGATTTTGATTCTTTGGGTAATTTAAGTAGTTTTGCCAGGTCCAAAATGAATTTCGATCGCGCACTTTTTCCAAAAAATAGTTTTTTTCAAAACATTTAAAACTAGACTTAGGCCAGGACTTAGAATTTGATTTTCAATTAGTCATATGAACGAGTAAAAAATGTAAAGGCTCCGAAAAGCTCCCACACAGGGTTATTGCTTATATTTGAGCCTAGGATATTTCTATAACAATTAATTTCTCAAATCGTCATAGGAACTAATCGAATGAAGCCTTAACCTGGGCATTGCTTAAATTTGAGACTTGAATACTACCTTGATCAAAAAGTTCCCGGCATCATCACCATGTCGGGCTAAAAATCGTTATTTTTATTCTAGCCAAATATATGCTGTTTTGAGGTACAGAAATCCATTTTTGACATCATCTAGGGGGCTTTTGTGAGTTTTTTTTATTAATTTAATCGATTAAGTCGATTTTTTTTTTGAGAACCGGTCGAAAGAATCGATTCCGCATATTTGAGTAATACAAAGTTATACGTTGTTGTGCCCGGTCTTAGAACCCAAAGCTGGCAAACGGGTTGTGACAGAACAGCTATTCCAACTATACGAACCGAATATCCCGACTTTTCATAATTTTAATTTCATCTATAATGTACATCTAATTTTTGAATCATTTTTGAAAGCTATTTTTCTACTATTTTATTTACAATAATTCATGAGAAGAGTAAAGATTTGGAAATATAAAAAAATGCTGGTGAAGAACTAGACCAGAAGATTACCTCTTCGAGAAACAGGAAATACCAATTTCTACATTTTCTTTTGTCATCCCTAGTTCGGATCCAGAATTTGGGCTTAGGAAGAGCTCTTTACTTCGAAGTGTATACATGTATATCAGAGCAGTCTGTGAACTAATTCTTTCAAACTAATGGGGGCACGGAGGTCCTGAGCCTAAAACCTCCTGCGTGGATCCACCTCTATACGTCGTGTTTATTTTGGTATACAAGTTGTGAGTTCATATTCGTAAAACTTTTTGCACAAGGTTTTATACACAATACATACTTGACGCTTTTTTTTTATTCTGAAAAATATCTCTCCCAAATAGAGTTAACTTCTGCGATATACAAATTAATTGCAATAAGATTTATTTTAAAACTAATTTCGTATTTTTGAAGTGCCTCGCGTAGCGCACTTCAAAGTCGAAAAGAATCTTTCTTGGCTAGACAAAACTTATATCGAATTTTTAATACAGACATTCTCTGAAAGTTAACCAACAAATTAACCAAAAAAAACTTTTCCACAAATCGACACCCTACTGCGTGATCATGTCAATGACTAGGGGGCGCCTTGCTCTACAAAACCCAAAAATTAAGACCAAAAATTCAAACGGCAAACGACGAACGCACGTGCCCCACAATCCAAACAACTTCATTTGCGGCAAGCATATGTATGCGTGTATCTATGTTGGTGTATCTGTATCTGTGTGTGTGCAGTACAATTTTTGACATTTTTGTGGCGCCAACAACAATGACAAAGCCGACAACAACAACAGGAACAACAACAACAAAGGCATGCCAGACATGCGTCAAACAACAATCAAAATTTGTATTAAAGCCATGGCTATAAAAGTTTCAGCCGTTTTTGGTGGGGCAGCATAGAAGTATTTAATATATATAAGAAGAAGAAAAAATAAAGAAAAAAACGTGAGCTAGCCATGTTGGCCATTCATTATGAACTCGTTTAGGATGTTGTTGGAGTTGAGTCTGAAGCTGTGGACCGATCACATTGTTGCCTGCCAAAACAATTGACACAAATATTCGTATCTTTTGGGATGTTGTGCTGCCAATTAACTGAAATTTGGAGCTGAAGCCAATCGTCGTTGCGTCTGACAACTTTATATGGCTCTGGGCCATGGTTATCTGTTGCACAAAGATCTTGCTTATGAAATCCCAGAAATCATTAGCGCCCGTAGCGCTATGTACGTGACAGTTTTGCCCGAGAGAGGCAGTCTACTGATAATGCTACAAATCTACAAAAAAAAATATGAAAAAAACCAACAAATTTTAAGTTCAAGCAAAAAAAAATCAGTTTTAGAAATCTGGTTTTTGGAAAAAAGTTGTTTTAAAATTGTACAAGACTTTTGCCATAATGTGCCTAGCAGCGCTTATGAATTATTAAGTTGTTGGCAATCCCCGAACTCCCCCAAAATTGCTCTATACAATGGGAGCTACAAAAATGAAAAATGCCGGCAACTATTTTGAGCTCACATTTGTACTCTTCTTTTTTGAAGTACGCCAGGTTGCTTATAAAGTTTGTTACCTATAGTAATAGTACACGGCTGACTTTACTCTAGTTGAACTAAGATCGGAATAAAAAACCTCTGGACTGTATGTACTTTTTTTTGTTGGTTTAACAAATATTAGCTGCACTAAGAGAGATATGCGCACTATTGAGTCAAAGGCCAAGTCAACTTTGTCCCAAATCCCTAACGGATAAGATTTTACAAGTCTTCTGAAGATTTTACAAGGCTTCTGGAGTACGATACGGTCATAAATTATGTTTCCGCCTGCGTTCATTCCCATCCGCTCCAGGAAGTACAAATTTCGAGAGTAATGAAATGAAAGTATGATCAAGTCACGTAACGCAACATAACGTCCTAAAAAAAAATAATCGGAAGGAACTTTACCTTAAAGTACGATATGGGAGCTTGTGTACTTTTTTTTTTTTTTTTGAAGCGTTGTCTGAATTTTTAAGATAGGAACATTATTTGGAAGCGGTACATACGAGATGTGTTTAAAAAGTAAGGAGACTTTTCAAATTTCGCGGGCAACTTATTTTCGATTATCGATTTTTTTTTGTTTTGTTGTGGTGGTACACTCTGAGAGGCGTTAAGGTTATGTGTTTTGCGTGCTCCGCGATTTTTTGCTATCGAAAAATATGGATCAACGGATTTCCATCAAACAAACAAAACAAAAAATAAAATTAAGTCAAATTGAAATATTAACAGTAGCCTTACAGTTTAGACATCGCTACACAATTTGAAATATAATATACAAATTTTTTTGTGTGTTTGCTTATAATTCACAACTCGTTTAAGCATGAATATGGATATATGGCGTAATTTTCTGGCACTATTAAGTTTAGTTTTTTTTTTGAGGTTTATAAGTAAATGCGATGTGACCCGTCTGGCTGCCAAAAGTAAAGTAGAATTTTTCTCGTAAGCTCTCAATAATTTGAGTTGAAACGGAATGAAATGGAACGATCCTTGATCAGATTTTTCTTATACTCCTGCACCTGCTTTTTTATTGTATCGGTATCGTGAGGCATGTTTTCGCTTTTGCTCTTTTTTCCACCAAAAAATGTATCACCAACAGAAACGCTGTCCAACAGAATTTTGCAGCACAATTGCTTCGCTTCTCAAACGCGTGAGTTTTTGTTTCGTGCTTCACAGACGCGTGAGCTGCAATGTTACAAAATTGTTGAACGTGTTGCGGCTTTATATGATCAGTTTTTAAATATTTTGCTTACCAAATTTATTTGCAATAAAAATTTATAATACTTTTACTATGCGACAGTCGACCGATATCCACGCTTATGTGCAAAATGTGCCTGCTTAGCTAAAAAAATGTTACCCAATTGCATATGATGCACCAAAATAAGTTGGCAGCTCTTGCGTTGTGCGTGTGATGCGTGTCAGGCCAACTTTGCAAATATATGATGAGCTTGGGCGACTCACACTGCTGAAAAATCATAATTTAAGCGGCAAAATTAATGCACAAATGCCACAATGTTTCGATGTTGTTATCGATAGCTATCGCTAATGCTTGCCGATAAGCACGAGTTTTTTTTGCATCTTAACTGTGTTGAGAAGGCATGTTCATCAAGCACCTGCAAAGCTGTAAATTTTACCTGAATGCGTTTCTTTTCGGTTTTCAAGTCATAGTCTCCGGTCATAAAGTCAAGTATCATATTGGTAACAAGTTAAAATACATTTAAATTGTTTATAAATTAATTAAAATTTGCAAAGCCAACGATTGTGTTTGCACGCACAACGCAAGAGCTGCGAACTTATTTTGGTGCATCATATGCAATTGGGTAACATTTTTTTAGCTAAGTTGGCAGGCACATTTTGCACATAAGCGTGGATATCGGTCGACTGTCGCATAGTAAAAGTATTATAAATTTTTATTGCGAATAAATTTGGTAAGCAAAATAACACGTTCAACAATTTTGTAACATTGCAGCTCACGCGTCTGTGAAGCACGAAACAAAAACTCACGCGTTTGAGAAGCGAAGCAATTGTGCTGCAAACACGCGTCGCTATTCCAGTACGTTCTTGGAACAAATTCTGTTGGACAACGTTTCTGTTGGTGATACATTTTTTGGTGGAAAAAAGAGCAAAAGCGAAAACATGCCTCACGATACCGATACAATAAAAAACCAGGTGCAGGAGTATAAGAAAAATCTGATCAAAGAAGCGGAGATACTCATTAAACGCGGCTTCCCTGAAAAAATCGTCGAACTCAATGAGTTGCTGGCTACTGACCATACTATACTATATATTGATGAAATCAATATTCCGTTTAATCAATAACTACAAAATTATGAGTAGACTATAATAAAAAACAAAAATAAATAAGACGATAATCAATTTGAAATTGTTGCAACTTAAGGCCACGACCGCTTAAACGATTTGTGAATTATAAGCATAAAAATTAAAAATTATCGCTTACACCTACAGTTTCAATCTGTTGTGAATTTAAAAATATTGCGTGTACTGGAAGTTACGTTTTATTTCGAATTTTTTGGCATGAAACCGAGGGTAAGGAGAAAACTAATTATTGCATTTGCTTTCCCAATTGCAATATATAGTCACGATTTATTTTTTGTAAAGCTTTTTCTGAACAAGCATGCCACGAATTAGTGAAATTTTCTTTTATTTCAGTTATACAATCGAATTAGCAATAATAATAAAAATATTTTAATCTATAACTGATAAATTGAACAATGTTTAATTAATAATGCTAGGAAATGTGGTTTTAAAATATACTTTCCTGTCAAATATTTAACTAGTCTAAAAGGGTCTAGTTGGGAATAGATGTCAAAAACTGCAAACAACAATTTTTAGAAACTTATCAAGCACATCGGTTTTCAGGTAAAAAATAAAATAATGTCAAAATTAAGTTTTTAAACTTAACGAATAATGGTTTAATTTTTAATTAAAAATGTAGTTTTTCGTTTTATTCAATTGTGCCTAAAATCTGAATTGATTTAATGTAATTTTATTAAAATAAAAAAAATAAATAATATTTTTCCTACGATATGGACTAACGAAGGTTTCGCCTTAACGTATGAGAATTTGGCTGGTTCTCTTCATGAACGTCACAAGATCGTAGTATTTGGAGGAGGTTTGCTTTTATACGCTGAGCACGCAAAACACTTATAACCTTTACGCCTCTCACAACCAAACAAAATTGTCATTCACTAGAAATTTGGTACAGATCTTCGGGAAGAGTGTACCAACACAACAAAACCAAAAAAATCGATTATCGAAAATACGTTGCCCGCGAAATTTGAAAAGTCACCTTACTTTTTGAACACACCTCGTACATCGCTGTCATATGTTTATACTTTATATATATTGTATGTACCTGAGCGGCTATTCAGTAATATATTCCCAAGCGTATCTCATTCTATATTATATAAGGAATTTCTTGTTCTATTTCATTCTCAATAATAATGATAATATTGCGACCGAAGGATCTATTGTGCACCCTGCTTCGCCCTAGAGCATCTCAACTATCCCTAGCTGAGACAAACTTAAGCTGGGTATATTCGGGAAACATCGTATGAAGAAGGATATTTTGGTTAGAGCGTTATAATCTATAAGTATGTGTTGGCAGGTTTCTTTCTCAATATTAAATAACCTTCATCGTCAACATCATTGGCTTGGTAACCCTGGTCGGATTTTGGCCTGTTGTAGATTTCACCTGCATTTGTCACGATCTTGGTCTTGTGTTCTCCAACATCTCAGTTGTAAGTCCTCAACATCTTGATCGATTCAATTCAACTATCTCAACTTCGGTCTATGTATTATTTGGTAATAAACTCAAAAAACCCCATAAAAGAAGGTAATTTAGAGGTAAGCAACAAGAGCATCTTCTATATCGCCAAAGCGAAATTTAGACAGGCTTCGCATTTTCAAGTAGTGAAACATAACTTGGCATAGCATTTATGTCTCAGAATTTAAAATCATTTTTATGGTAAAAGTTGAATCCGAGTCCTAGGTCCAATAGACGCCAACACTCAAGGGCTCTCTAATAACCTCAATCATCATCATTAGTGAGACAAACCTGGTCTTTGACTGTTGTAGTTTTCGCCTCCATTCGTCAAGATCTAGGGCTTGTGTTCTCCAACATCTCAGTTCTAAGTCCTCTAAATCTTGTTCGATCCCATTCAACCATCACAACTTCGGTCGACTCTTTTTCGGTTACCTACACACTCTCCAATCATTATTCGGTGATCGTTATTCGGTTTATCGTTTGCTCTAGGTGGCCAGCCCATCGTAATCGGTTTAAAGAATGTTATTAAGTCCATAATGTACATAACCTAAATTTCTTCGAATTCTGCAGGTGATTCCTGAATCTGTAGTGTCCCATATGTAACCTTGTCATTACCCTAAGGGAGCACTTTCCCAACAGGGCTATTTCCATAGGAGTTGCTAACTTGCCACAGACCAGTCTTGCCAATCCAGTCCGTTCCTCGCCTGGACCTTTTGTTGTTTAGTGGTGTGTCTACTAATCCTATAGTAGAGATCATGTTCTTCTAGTGGTTTTCCCTGTTTTCTTCCGTACAATGCTCTTGTATCCAAACGAGACTTTGTTCCATATTCATAGATTGTATCTCAAACCGATTTCGAGCTATTCTTTTAGACAGCCACCGTATTTAAAGCGGCCTGAGTGTTGGATAATATAGTGACGTCTCTGTCTCTATAATTCCCATATAAATTGATGACTATACATTAGACTATAGCACCTATTTCTGCTTGGAAAATGCTTGTGTTTACTCTCAGAGTTTCTGACAGTCGGACGAATCATTCCTCCAATTCATTTTGTTACTCGAATTGGTGCTAAGTTGCTTTCGAAGAGCTACTTCGCAATGATCCCGTGTCTGAGCAACAGAATTAAGGAGATGCACATTCCCAGTTAATCGGCATCTTTAAAACTTATTATATGCTCTTGCTCTTGAATGGCCTTCTGAGTATTACTTCTTGCATTTGGGGACTTAGACAAAATTGGAATTTTGTTGGTTCCCTAAGGAGCAGAAGAGAATTTTTAGCTACTTTCATACATGCATAGGCTACCCTCTCTGCCTCCCTTTTGCGCAAGGGTAATCTCCATCCGCGTTGCCCATTCAAAAGCTCCGTAGTCAAGCTTAGACCTAATGACAATATGGTTCAGCCAGCACATAATCTTGGCAGATCTATTCTTCTGAAATTGATAGGTCGATTTTTCGATTTTTTCTGGTTAAAAAGATCGAAAGCATAGAAATTTATACAGTGTTGCTTGTGACCCTTCCAAGGGGAGGGGGCCTTAAAAATACTACGCTAATGGACCTTTTTCCACTTATTGGTTCAAACTACGAATGCTACCATTGGGGGTGGGGTTCCAAAATTGAGTCACGTAGTTTGGGTACGGCCCCTAAGGCATAGTTTCGTTCTAAAAAATTGTCATAGGTATACCATTATTTAATTCAGGACGCTCTGAGTTAACTCATGTATTATTTTATACTGTACATATCTCTTCACGTCTTTAAAAGACTTGCTTTCCAGTCCCTTGAACTTTCTAGTTGCGATCCTTACCTTTCCTTTTTTCCAGTAAAGGTGTTTCCTCCCTAAGTTCTGTGGTATAATACTATTTTATCATTAACTCCTAGATGACTCCCATAGATCATCCGGCCATGTTTAGACCAGCTTAAATAAGCTGCTAAATTTCTTTTAAAAGCACCCTGTACGATATTCCTTACATAACTCGTTCACATCCATAACAGTGTGACCAAATGTCGCTTTCAACTTCTTACTAAAGAGCATTGCAAACTCGGTGCTTCATCGCTTTCAGTCGGCTTCATCTTTATTGTAGGTAATAATAATTTTTCAAAAATTTATTTTTACAGCTCTGTCGTCGTTTTGTAAATTAATTAAAACATTTTTGCATTAAGTACTTTGGCTGTAGCTTGGCAATTTTAGCCATTTTGGTGACTGCCACAAACACTTTAGCAAATAATTTTCCAAGTAATTTTCTTTTGAACATTGGAAAATCAACTGGCAATTGGCAACAGGCGGCTTCATTGGCCAAATGCAAAGCAGGCAATTTCTGTGACTGTTTTAGCCAAGTTTTCAACATTTTGGTAATAGTGTTTTTGTTTTTTTTTCGTTGTTTTTGTTGTTGTTTGTTTGCCGCTGTTTGGACCAAGTTATTTGACTTTCAAATGAGCGCCTCTAGCCCAACTGAATGCGCAGTTTTTTATGAGTTTTTCCCCCCGAAACATTTTCACTACGATTCCAATATCGGTTTTGTTTTTTTTTTGCGCTTTTGATTGCAATTTGCATTGCAAAAATGGAAGCCAAATAACCGGAGAAGAAAAAAAAGATCTGAGACGACAAAGACAAAAACTGAGACGACAAAGAAATGTTCAAAAGAAGTCAGAGAGTTGCACAGACGACGACGACGACGACGACAACAATAAAAAACGACAGTTGACTCGTGTTGCAAGAAATATTGTTGCCATGTTGCAAGTGGCTTTGACAATTTGATGTGGCACATAAAACAGAGGCAACATCCATGAGGCCTGGCCGCAATTGCTTCACGCTCAGTTCACTGGGTCAACTTGCAGCAAGCACATCTCCCACTAATCCTGATCGGTCACATTGGCTGCATGCAACATTCTCCAAATGTTTGTTGCCACTCTTTTTATGGGCTTTTGTCAAGCTCTGATGAATAGCTTACCACAAAAATGAATAATTAAGCTGCACATTGGCAAAATAATGGAATATTTATGACCAAAACGAAGTTGGGTCTCTCTAGCAATCAGTAGTCTCCAACTGGTAGCAGTTACTATTACTACCTATATGCTCCAACCTATTACCACAACAATGTTTGCGGCATTAACGGTACTTTCCTTATGGCCAACATCGTCGTCATCATCATCGTCACCATGGTAGTCAAAGCAGATATTGTTGGCCATAGAAGCGCACAAAGCGCCTGAAATATGACCAAAAAAAATTTTTACTGCCAACTACATGGTCTGCATGGTAACAACAAATACGCTATGTACAAGATTATGTATGTATATATGTACATATGTATGATATATTTGTAACACATTAGCCGCAAAACATTTTTTAATGGCTGCAATATTTACGTATTTTTTGTGGAATTTTTTTTACTGGAAATTTTTGTAGAGATTAAGGTTAAAAAATCGTAATTTTGGTCTCATAAGATTAAGAGCAGCAACTAGGTGCAACTAATCCAGGGGATTGGAGTAAGGAATTGATGCAAGACGAATGA